>JAPYZS010000096.1:0-322690 GCA_030522925.1 Trissolcus japonicus | reverse complement strand
CATTAGGATTTCATTAGTATTTCAAGTATTTCAGCAGTATTTCAAAAGTATTTTCATACTGGGTGGACACAAGACTTCACGAGTGAGCAACCCCTTGATAATAAGCGAAGAAAATTATTTTAGCAAAATTTAAATAATTGTTACTAACTTTTAAAAAAATTGATGCTTCAAAAATTTGCTCTGATTTTAATGGACATAAAACATAATAATGATAATAAATCAGTAATAAAAATAATAGACATGATATATTCTTTCAGTTCTAATTCAATCAATTTTCATAGCAGGATAGATGTTTCCAATAAGTGTATCATAGCACTAAATCATTTTCGGACAACTAATGGTTCCCAAATCACCAAAAAGTAGTCTATAAAATCTCCCACTAATCACCCCCTTGAAAGGAACCCTTCATGCCCCCAGGTAAAGCACACACAAATCTTATCAAAATTTTGTCCGTCAAAACTGAAGCATCCCTATTCGAATTTTATAAAGAGCAGATTGAGCTCTATAAAACAGTTCTAGAGGGTGCGGCCGCCCAGTTTTCTCGAGTCAGCTGTATCTACTTAGCTGATAATAAATATCCATTATTGCGAGGGAATGAGGTATTTATCATATCACGCACGAGCCAGGCAGATGACTCGAAGACGAGAGAGATCCAGCTGCCTGCGATGAGTCGACGATAATCCCAGCTTCGACGATGAAAGTTTTTTTTTCCTTTTTCAAGATCAAAACTCACTTTTATTAGTTCAAGTTGATGTGCCACAAGATTTTTCCTCCCTATTTTTTTCATGTTCATTGAGAAAGAAAAAGTCAAGCTGAAATTGCGGAATAGCGAAAATCGTCAGCATCTTGGAGGTACCGGACAAATGGGCCATTCGAAATTGAAAATGAAAATAAAAGTCGATGGCTCGTGCCCCATGTACCTGCGGTGTTACGAGCGGTAGCAGGTGTCATGCACGCATTTATACGCTCACATCGACGCTCGAGAAACAGGTATTCTACCTGCGCAAGATGTTGTGAGAGATCCGCAGAACGCACAAATGCAGCATTCGCCTTTCATACTGACCGCCTCGACAATGATTGCTTTGAAAATCCTTTGTCACATGATAGTGTGTCAAACAGAGTCGCTTTTCTGAATAGGTTTCTTTGCGGCGAAACCGACAAGGCAATTTGACAGCCAATATTTCCGCTGTATCAATCTATTCGAAAAATTATTTGCATAATGAAACCTGAAGGGAAAAAATAAGATGAAACATCAATTCCGCATCAACTTAAATGATGAACCTGAAATAATGTTTAATTAGTCCAAGTAATGATTTTCAATTGTTAAAATTAATTGAACATTGTTAATGAAAAGTTTTGCAGCGTAATGATTTATGAATAATTGTATATCGATTTAACATTATGTTATCGATCTGAAAATTCTCCCCGAGTCAATAAAACATTACTTAGTGTCGATTAGTTGCTTAATAAGGATGACAGACTTTTTTTGGAAAAGTTAGATAAATATCTCTTTCATAGACCGAAACGTTAAACGTCCCACAATAAAAGTAGTAGATCATTAAATAGGCATTTCCAACCTCATTTCGAACGGTTAGAATTGAGTAAAGTAGCCGGTGTCTCTATACACCTGGGGATGAAAATTTCTTTTGACATCTTTCCTCGCCCACTTGGATCAATAGACCATTTTAAAAAAACTATTAGGGTACATTTTTTTCATAAATTAAGACATAAACAGAAACAAACATAAGAAACAATCGTTTCTCAACAGTTGAATGAACTTCGTATCTATCCCTTGAATCTAGAAGATTCGATTCAAATGAGAACGTCTGCAATTTCCATATTTTTAACCTGCTAATTGCTTCAACCCAGCTCACTAAAAACCAACAAGCTATAAAAAAAATTCAAATTATCGCAATCGTCACTCAGTTGATCCTTTGATCCGTATCCACACTGACCCCTTTTTCCACCCCCTTCCCCGAATCTGTAATTACAACGTACTTGCAAAATAAGTCCCTTGTCTCATCCTTTTGACGAAATGCATTAAACATGACTCATTAAAATCGAAAACAACTCATAGAGATAAAAAAAAGTCAAGTGTCAAGACGCGCAGACTTTATTGGCATAATGTTTGGTCAGGCTCAAAAACCGATGCGAAATACAAAAAGGACAATCTTGATTCGCGCATCGGCAACAGCTGCCGGCTCGGTCAAGGAGATCCATCTCGATCGCTCTCGTTTTCTGCGTCCTTGCCGGTGTGTCTCAGGCGCTGGATCATTACAAACTTTCGTTTCCACCTTTCGTTTTTTTCGCTATATTTTTGCCAAATGGGATCAACGGCCAGACGATCGGTCCGAGGCAGAGCCAGATCTCGAGATTCGCATCTTGAAAGCTGAAGGCACGCGTCTCGGGCAAGGTGTGCCTCTCACTTATTCCTGCTGGCTTTCTTCCTTCTACAACGAGATGCGAGCAGCTGTTGCCGGGTAGCGGATGGCGCGTGCCACAAGTTACCTATATAATAAAAAGCAGATAATACCAGGGTGCGCACACGACGCCGATGAGCGAGTCGAAAAAAGGGCCCGCTGGTACACAAGCATCAATCTTGACGAAGAAAATATGCTCGACGATTTTATTCCTCTTTCTCTCAGCGAAATTCTCAAAACTATCAATTGCAGTGTGGATTGCAACTAGACAGATCATTTCGACAAGTTTGAATTAATAGAAATGAAATTTTTGTTGTATTCGAAAGATATATTTTCAGTTGTACATTTCACTCTTTGCAAAGATATTGAATTTGAAAAAGTTTGAAGTCTAAAATTTGATCTTTTTAATTTTCGTACTTGAAATGATCTCAAGATGGGTTTGACAGTCGACAAAATTAAAGATTCGATGTTCATCCGCGAGTGAGGACGGTATATTAAAAAAGTCACGAAAGTCGTCATTTGGGACGTGGGGTTGTAGATGAAAACGCAAGGCTTCCTGGCGTCTCCCTACGCGACGACCAATAAAAATAAACGCATTAGTAATAATCTCTCCGCACCCGCAACATCATCCCACTCCGGATTAATCATCTAATGTCACGGTAACATCTGTTATCGTTGTGCTTCTCCGACCATAAGCCGCACCTTCATCCAGGAGAATCGACAGGACAGGATAATCATGTTTTCATCTACTGTTTTTTCATCTGGATTATTTGGAAATTAATCACTTCAACATTCATGTGACACATCCAAAGTATAAAAAATAGTATAAAAAAAGATAGAAAGTTAGGGAAAATAGAAAATGGTTCTAAATAATGTCTGGGTAAAAAAAATTACGATCAAGCCATCACAAGAAAACATTTCGGTGGAAGGACATAATGTACCATGAAAGTCAAGCTGGAGTCCTGAAATTGGTTTAACAAGTGGATTTGAAAAAACGTATTCAAAGTGAAATTGAGTTCGCAGGTGGACTTGTAAAGCTATTAAGATTAAAATTTATCTTCCTTTTAAGTACCTTTCTGATACAGATGTCATGTAGACTCAAATAAAAAAGTTTAAACAAAATAAAATACAAATCTAAAAACACCCAGAGACACAATTTTGTTCCATATTTTTCAGCACGGTATGTCCTAACGTAAAAGTGAATAACTACATTATGAGGAAACAGGAAGAAATGTATGGCTTAGAATTCTCGTCTGCTAATCTGTTTGGCATTCCACATTGAGAATATTTCAACTTTGTCAATGTCAGAGGATTCTTTGATGGGTTTGTCGCAGCGAGGCCATTATCGCACGGGCACGCGTCATTAGAAATCCTTACATAACCCAACAATAAAGTGTTGAATCTTTCATTTTGCTAAAGAAAAATATAAGCGCACATTATAAAATCAGAAGTTAGCCAATAGTCGGGACAAGATTGTACCGATCCTGCAAAATAGTCACGTGCATCCTGCGACTCTGTCTCCATCGCAGCCAATCTTGCAGACATGCCTGCTTGTTTCCGCCATTAGATTGACCGATCAATGAATTTGTTAGAGGGAGAGACGCTGATTACGTCTCGTTGACAAAGCCGGGCTTAGGAAATAAGGATAGACGTATGCGGAATACAGAGGACGCTGCCTTTTAAATCCCGTTAGCTTTTGGTCTGTTCTTGTCGCTTGGCGACCGAAACTTGATGAGACGCGTGCCACGCGTGTTCATGCGGGCTCCTTTGACAATAATATGCAACGCGGAACATTATCTGGCATAATAATGAACCTGAACTGTTCTTTTTTCGGCCACCTCCAAACCAATCGGACGCAAATTTATCTTCAACTGAATACATTTTGTTTTTTCTTTTCTTCCAACTGCAATATTTTCCTGAACACAAATCTTTTCCATTGTCATGCGAATTTTTGTCTGATTGAATTACACCTGTTTGAGAATGTTCGTCGAACAAGTTGATCGAGTTACTTGAGCTCGCATAACAAAAGAAACAAACCCGAATAATATTATCGATTTTTTTCTACCAGCACAACCCACAGATGTTTATTAGCAGAGAGAATACCAGACATCAACGATGTTGGTTCAACATGCTTAAGTACACTCTTGACGCAAGGAGTCAAACAATCATGAGGATGTATCATCGAATATTCTCATAATAAAATCAAGTATTAGAGTTGTTGAAATTCCAGGTTCTATTTTTCGAAACTCAAGTTATTAGAGGAAATAAGAAAGGGAGAAAAAAAACGAATAAGGCAGAGCGGATGGTCATTTGTTCATCTCTTTTGGAGTTGGTTGAATAGATCCGTCGGGCAACCCCCCCTCTGAAATAACATATCATTTGAGCGTGTGTAAAACCCCCAAAACCTTTTCCTGTCTTGTTGCATTGTTTCTGTGTGGGATACGTTAAAAAACAAACGGTCGCAGTCGATGACGTGTAAAGGCCGGGCGAGACATGATTAACCAGAAAAAAGGATCGGAGGTTAGGTGTTTTTGAGTTGATGGTTTTGACGGAGGCGCGCGCGGAACCCGTTGCGAGCGCGGCTAACAAAAATGCAGAAGGCAGAGTCGGGGAGCAGGTGGAAATGCAGCGATGCCCGAAGACCGTGGCAGCTGTCGTTTGGAGTTCTACGGCTGCAGGCGCACGCGCCAACCGCACCCACATTTACGTTACGTTTTTCTGCACGTTACCTTTCTCCTCGGCTCTTGGCTTTAATCTCTAACAAATCGACAATTCGTAACGGTCAAAAACAGTACCGCGGACCAACCAGCCAAAAGATAAAAGAAGCCGCACTAGTGCTATGCGGTGCTCATCTGCATTCTAACAGCGCCAGAGAATACTGATCATTACCTCAATTGGTTTTAAGGTCGCGCAAATTGGATTGCCGTGCTTAAAAACAGGCCGCACGCTGAAACGAATAATCACGCGAAGCGGCTACATTTTATCTTTGGTCGAGCTTCTTTCTATAAAAGGATCATCTTGTTGGTCTCAAATGTCAAGATTAAGTTCATTCTAGCGATACAGCCCAAAATAGCATTTTCCATATTTCGATTAGTTGCAAACGTTTAACATTTTTATAACTCTTTTTATTCAAATTCAATTGATTCAATTTGTTTAATTAATTCAAATTAAACAATTCTAATCAATTGATTAAATTAATAAATCTGACATTTGTGTTATTAATCAAAAATTTAACGAACTGTATTTTCAGATTGTATGTCCAATATGACAAAAATGATGAAAACTGTACCATTTATAAAATTCAAGACAAGATATTCAATTTTTAATTTGTGAAAAAATGCATCGCTTGGATATCTCTATATCTAATTAATTTTATATTTTGCAAACTTGCAGAGTATAACTGAAAGGTCAATGGTTCAAAATTTCATGTAGCTCTAACATTTACTATACGTATATCGGTATAGAACCACTTTAATCAATTCTTCTTCGACTCTCAAAATTGTCGTACTCATCAGTTCATATAATGAAAATAATTTTAATTAATTTTAATACGCTCTGTTATTATGATGGCATGAACATAATAGACATCAAGGGAAGTGTCATGAAAAGATAACATGTTTGTGTAAACAAACAGGAGTAACTTTTAAAAAGAAATTGCAGGCCAAATTAAAAGCAAGAAGAAATGCCATGACTTGCATGTTTGTAATAATGATTTTTTTATTAATCGAATATGAGAAGAAAAATTTTTAATTAAATGAAAACATGGGTTTTGTATGGGAAAGAAAATTATGCAACCAACGTTCAAGTCAGTATGGAGAACACACATCCTGATGGACAAACGTAGATGCGACGTACAGGGGTCGGGAGAAAAGAGGGAACCGATAACGCACTAATCGTTATCGGCAGCCACTTTTTCCCCCGCTGTCCCCTATTCCGTCAGTCAGAAAGTCGTCGAACCAGAATACTAAACAAACATCAGCGATATTAGACGGTCGTTTCTGTTCGCAATTGTAACAAGGCTGCACTTTTTTTTACTTTTTTTCAATTATTTTCAATCAAAATTATGAAAAAGTTAAAAAATATAATTAAGCTAATCCTAAAAATGTCAACTTATGAAACAAACAAGACAAACTCGAGATTAACCAATGCCATAACATGAAAATAAAACAAACATGAAGATTGTATTTTATTTTAAACTGAACGTTTTGTTTTATTATTGTAGCGTATCAAATTATGATAACAGAACTAAAAGAGCCGTTTTTGGATGCTGCAAATAATAATAATCAGCAATGATTTTTCCTTCTACCGTTATCGCATTTGATCCGCCAGAAAAATGTGTAACCAATTTTTGTTAACTTGTTTGTTTTGCATTAAATGAGATTAAAATTTGTTCTACAAACAGGCCTCTGTATCACCAATTTATTGCGAGAAAAATAAGACTGGTAAAAGAAAATGTTCGGTACCCAAAAGAAAAAAAAGGACAGAACGATTACGTTTCCTCATATGAGTCAAGTTCAAAAACATTGAGTCAACGAGATGAAACGAAATTGACAGTCATCGTTCGGTGACATTGTTTTACGTCCCCGCGCGCAAGCGGACAGCCGTATTTACATAACAATTGTGGATCACGTAACCGTCTTCGCGACGTGTTTTCTTGTCGCTCATATGTATACGCTCATTCGTTTGGTGCGGGTGTATTATACAGACACAGCTCCATGACCGTCGCTTGGGAAATCGCGGAGTAAGGTAAACGTTACATGACTTACAGACACGAAGCTGAGACGAGTACCAGAGGATATCACGGCATGGAACAATGATGAAGGAACTACTGTTTACTCATATATGCAACTCTATGCTGACGGCCTATGCTGTTGCACATTTATTTTACTTCAATGCAATCATTTATGAGAATATTTTCTTATACCACCATTTCTCAACAATTTTAATTGCTCAAAAATTCGCATTCAAATCAAAAAAAAAAATTGATAGAAATTGAAGAAAAATTAAAATTCTTTTTTTATTTATTATTGATTTAAAAATAATAAACAATTGGAAGTTTTTCATCTGTACCCTTTTAATTAATTTAGTTTACCATCTTAAATCAAATATTATTTAATTTAATTTACTATAAACTGTTTTTTATTCTAAAAAGTAGTAGTTAATTCGTGTTTGCAAAAAGGTTGAAGAAAATGAATAGCAGCGTTATTGTAGCACACTGAAACGATTGGAATAGCCAGCCTAATCAGTCTTGGAAGGTTGACAGTGTCAGGAAAAGAGCGTTTCAAGGATATTGAGTGGCTAGGAAGATGGCCACTGATAATAATAATTTATCGCTTGCACCGGTGCTGAAACAGAGGAGAGAAAGGACAAGGAGCAGGAGAGGACGACAGTGGTATCGCATGAGGAGTGAGGGAAATTGATTATCACGTGGCCACGTATATCAATAATGCCAAACAAATAGTCAAAGTGATTTTGTGTTGTGGCCAGCTATCGCGATGGCAACCGCACTGGTCGGCATGGTAACACCGCCTCGGCTCATTCAGCGTTTAATTCAGAAAGCGAATATACAGATGGACGGCTGTGCGAAAGCGCCCACCTCGAGATAATAAAAAATGTCTCGCACACGGTATAGCCAGGTGGAGGAAGGTCGAAGGGCGAGTTCGAGGGGGATGACTCGAATGATAAAAAAAGAAAGTTGGTCGCTCAAGTTGGAGTTAACTTTAGAGGGAGGACGAGCCTGTCAGCCTGGATCGCAACAGAGACAGGGCGATATACGCCAGGGTGCCGCGTGTGTTTCTCTTTGCGTTGCCATGACGACTCTGTTGCCGCTGTTCGTTATAGTAATGGGTTTTGAACAATGTCGTGAGGTGTTCGTGTCTCCCACGCTTATTGGGGACACCTGCCTGCGACGATTACTTTGCTAAAAATGTTTCTGTCCTGCCTGAGATGATCTATACCGTAGCTACCATATACACTATCATTCTCGTTAGATTATACATTTTTCCTATTATCAAACTTTTGCCTTCGTTCCCACGATTTTTTTAGGCCTGCGCTATCCAACACCGATCTGAGAAAATAAAAATAAAAACGTTAAAACACTTTGAAATATCAACCTAACCTTCCAACTGGTTTGTTTTACTTTTTTTTTTCATTTACTAAAAATGAATAAGAAAAAAGCAGATAAAAATTACCTTCGGCATCAACTGTTCGCTCTAGAAAACTTATCTAGAAAATTGTAAAGTTACCATTAGAGTTATTGGACGATCTTGGAGTGACACGTTTTAGCTAAGATTCGTTCTTAATCGCGACTTAATTATTTTTCGTCTGTGTCATTACTCATTTTTGAGTATAAGAGCTCGCTCACAGTGGCTTTTGGCGTATCAGTTTGGCATGGCCTTTCCCACACGTCGAATTGTTTGCAATGACCTCTGACTTCATTCGGTGCGTATATACATGACAACATCATTGTCACATATACGCAAATAAAGCTCTTAGACTGATAAAAGAGTCATTATGAATATGCATCCGTTTCAAATCGATCATTCATTGATCTTTGGGTCATGAGGCTGCTTCTACATTCGCAATTGCAAACAACAGAAACTAAATTTATATTAAAAAAAACTTGAACAGACAATTAACCCAAAACTGTACTTTTTTTTTGTTTATAAAATTAAATCTAAATAAGGGCAACCGTTTTGGTCGAAAAAATTTGTTCCTCTTGGATATTGTAACATCATCACAGTCGGCAAACTTCAAGCACGAGACTGAATCTGAATTAAAATGAAATTCGAATACATGAAAACCAATTCGCTGGACAGTTTGGAAGCTACCGAAAATCTAATTTCGAGATGATCGCAAAGATGATCTCTTTCTGGATGTCAAAAGAGACAAAATTATGCACACGAAAAGAAAAGGCCGCACAGCGGTGTTTTTATTCCGGTGGCTCGGTTAATGTTCATTAGCATGTAAATGTGAGTCTGCTTTGAGGATGAAACTGAAAAATCAATGAGCTTCGACTATATGAGCGGCATAGTTGATTAGTGTTTTACATGGATATGTATGCATCTTTCCCAACAAGAAGCATATGTCGAGTAAAATAGCATACAGATACATCTAAGTAAATATAGCGACCAGGGATCAAGCGTATGTTAATCAGACAGTTACCACGCAGATATCCACAGTCGTACAGGCCATCACACCGGACGTCGGTGCCCGCAAATTTATGCTAATCGAAATGTATCAGTACTCCTGGCAGTCGAAAGTAACCGCCGACGACAATAGATCGACTTATTACACGCTTCGCAGTTGACTTTTTTTGTTTAGTCCCCGCAGCAACCAGATAAGCTAATTTTTTTTTCGGCTTTACTTTACTCGCGTTAGAAATTCGTTTCAGATAAGGCAAATTTTAATTTTCAATGACAATCCTCTAAGCCACAACAGAAGCCCAACCGGATACCAGGCAAAACTTTTGCGAAAACAAAAATTATAACATCTAACTATTTCTTCAATCTTAAGTTCGTATATACATTTTAGTAAAAGCTAACCGCCTATAATAAACATCTCAAAAATTTAGATTTCACACCCCTAATAAATTCGAACCCGGAATTCCGACCCATCCTGAAAATCTCACGAGACATCTAATGACCGAATTCAAATTCTCCGCACGAATCACGTTCGCGCATTGGAATTAAGTATTCATCCTCTCTCTGCATGCGAGACAAAAAAACCATGACAGTAAGATATTAGCACATGCTGGACCAGATGTCCACTCGAAAATTGGACATTCCCACAGGATCATCCTTGCCGCCGACTTGGGACAATCGCGCTTGGATTGTTGTGAAATTTAAACAGGCGAAGGAACCCAAGATGCGAATAAGGGTTCCGCGGGCATTTGAATTGCGCAATGGACATCGACCACCAAAGGATTCCCATGGACATCGGCTACCTGGAACGGACCGCGATTTCGCTCCTCTGCCGAAAATGTACCTGGACAGTGTCCACCGCGACCCATGTCCGAAAATCGTCTACCTAGAATGCGAGCACATTTAAATTAGGTCGAGAATATACGTTGCACACAGGTGATCCGCATTTGGGACCAAATACCCCATCATGGGAATCGGCCACCACCTTTCCACCTGGACGTTGACTTTAGAGTTTTTTTTTTGCCTATGATCTATTTTATTAAACAGAGCAACGGACAATTCCCCCACCATTTTTTACCTGCGATAACTGACCACGAGAAAAATGGAGCGGTCATTTTTGACTCGGCACATTTAGACTCCACCCCTTTTTCAGTTTTCTTCGCCAATGAATTTGAAGACATTTTATTTTTTTCGTTCAACAGTCTCGATGGAATGTTTCGAACTTATTTCCGTTGCGAATTTAACAGGATATTTGGATATTTGCGTGTAACGGTCTTTGAGTGTGAACTAGTTCTATGATGGACACTTTTTAGCGGCTGTAAGCTGATGACGGTTATAATTGCAAAACTGGTAAAAAGTTGCCAAGTGCTGAGTCGGTGGAGAATAACGGATATGACAGTTTAGATGACGGATTTGGTTTCATTCTCTTTTCAGAGAATATAACGATTGGTTTCATTCTACTTTAAAAAAGCAGAACTTTCAATAATAAAAAAAATAGAATTAAATAACACTAGCATTAAAAGAACGTTTTGCACACGTGCTTAGGAGGTTCTTTTGGAAATCATGTCAAGAGTTTCATTAAAGCTCTAGTCTATCTGGAACAAAGCCAAAGATTATTGCAAAGTTTAAAAAAAATGTAATAATTCATCTGCCCTAAAAGAAACGTCTAACGGTAATTTTAAATCTTCAATGTGAGATATAGCGGCAAGAACCTTTCTTGAGTCATCTTTCTCTATCAAGGCCTGCATCTAAAATAAGGGTATTTAAACTACCTTGGAAAGGGTTATCTACCTGCGTGACCCTTTAGAATTTGACCATTCACTTCGGCCGAAAGGGTCCCTTCCGGGTGTATCTCCACTGTTAATGCTTTTACTGACCAAAAAAAAAAAATTCGAGCAATAGAAGTAGCCTCACGTCTTTGCCCATATGCGTAACGGTGGGTTGTTCACGAAATAAGAGTTAAACAAAATGTAATTGGAGTAAACTTAATTATGGGTTCTATCAGTAGGCTTATTTAGAATCATAATGAAAGTGTTGACAGGTTTATTTTAACACGACGATGCAGTTTTACGACCACAAGATGAAAACAGAACTATATATTACATTGCAAACAAAATTAAAATATTTTAGAATTTAAACTTGTATTTTTTAAATTATTATTCTTAGTTCGTTTCAAATTCTACTTTATTTCAAATCCAAAAACTACGATAATTTTTATAAATAGTAATAAATAAATGAATTTATTTTTTTTTAAATTAAGTTATAGCAAATATATAGGATTTAAAAATAAAAAAAAGCAACACATTCCAATAAAACTTGTCCAATGAAAAGTAATAAAACAAGTGATAGTTGTAATACCTCCGACAAAATGCATCAAAGATTAAAATAACACTTGAACCAACTGAAATACAAATGCATTTTCGTGCAAGACTAATCCTTTCCAGCCCTTCTTGATCTTCCTACATTGGCGACTCGGTATAAAAAAGTTTCAAAAAAAGTAAACCGGCTAGTTGTCATCTCTCTCTGGACGGATATTCTAATGTATGACCAGATTGGCAAGTTTCTGCGGAACGTGCAGGTATAAAACCTTTGATCCTTAGGTTTCCTAGGACGGTGACCCTATAGATATTCCAACGCGCCGGACTTCCTGAAGAATCGTGTCTCTCCCTTCCGGGTCGAGCATACGTTACAGACGTGACCAAATGTTCTTCATCTTTGGCCCGGAGTGACATTCGACAAATGATTTCTTTTGGCAAACGAAAATGTGCAATAAATTCTGCTGCACGAGATGATACGCAGGATGCGGACAATTAAAAATAAAATCCACGACTTACGCGCGGAACTGCAAAATAATCCTGAGATGACGCACGAGCAAATGACAAGAGACACCGCCCTCGACACCGCGCCGGATGTTCGTATTGTTAAACGTAAAGATAATATTATATTTATCGTTACCGAAACGCGTCTCAAGAGTAATTTGCAAGTTATTTTTCGTCTGTTTCCGGCCGCGGATGAGAATCGCGTCTGATGGCCGAACAGGAAAATTCCTGTCCCAGAAGATAAAATTATTGCACAACATTGTAATCGAAATTAAATCTTATATAATTATATAATAATCTTCGTCAACTGAATTCCAAACGTATTTTATGGACGCTGGTGGTTTTTATTCTGTATTGCAATGTATTGCAGTGATATACTTAATTACGAACATTGACTCATCACAGAAAACCCAAAAATAAAATGAGTGTTTAAAAGAGAAATCATCTGATATGCTCTGGAGCGACTATCGTTATTTGCTTTCCCAAATACACGTCACAATGAATTTCAAACAATTAATGGAGCATGAACAAGTGTCTCTGGACTATATACTTTGACTGAAATATGTTTTCAACTTGATCCACAAAATCCTAATTTGATGCAGTTCAAAAGTTTTACACTGCATATGCATCTTATTCGAATCGGCTTTGTGCATTATATCTACTTCATTAAACATAAATTACATCCCATATGCACATTTCAACGAAGATAGTGATAATTGACTTTTCAAAGCCTCTTACATTCGATTATGTAAATACTTTTCAGCATTATCTACTGCGAAGAAAAAAGTTAAGAAAAAAAAATTATTAGCGTCGTACATATTTCTGCATTTAAAACGAAAAAAGTGTCTTCAAATCGTCAACCGAGGAAACATATCTTATCAGAAAATGCATGAAATGAGAATGATTCACATTTTGCGAGGAACAACAATATGCATTTGCGAAATGAAAAAATGTATTTGCAAACGCGCGCGACATATATTTATATTCCGACCTTAAGAATCAACTTTTGAAACAATTCGCGCTGATGGTACGTACGATGATTTTCAGCTCTTACGCAAGGCAACAAAAGTAATTCTGAATTGTTGTCATTGTTTTCTTCAAGACTTGTGTGCATAGGCGGAGATAAATTCCCAAGCTAACTGATGCGAGTAGGATGTAAGAACTGCTGCAGCAACAAGTCTTGCTCGCGATTGGTTTCTCCGAACCAGCCAATGGGATGGGCTTTTACCCTTCCCCGCATTGCGTCTCGACAGTATGGTCCAGCCTTCGCAGCCTGACTTTTTCATTGAGAGAAACGTGCTTTAATCTGAATCAGATAATTTTCGATAAACAAAAACAAATGATAACTAGGAAAAAAAAAGAATAGTATGTCATGTTTTCCACGTTGACTGGAAATTTTTCGAGTTGATGTTTTATTATTTTGCTCAGTGCGTTTTCTAGTACATTTTAACTATTATCTGCAGCTTATGTAAATGATAAGTATCGCTGAAATGAACGCAACTAATAAGCACTTTTAGAGTGTTTGGCAATTGTGAAGAAAAAAGAAGAATATAGAACAGACACGAAGACGTGGTACTGATAAAAAGAAAGACGGAAAATATGGGGCAGTATCTACTACTTTACGTAAAGACCTTCGACTCACTTACGGATATGTGTGATTGGCTGGCGAGTTGAATGCTTATCGCCACGTTGGTAATGACGCTAAAAAAAAAAACAAGTTTTCCGAGACATGCAATCCGTAGAGAATATAATTTGCACTCGATTTTGAAAAAAAGCGGATGAAAAAAAAAGTATAGTGGAGCCAAGAGCATTATCCGATTTTAAGTATTTAATTATAATTAAGATTAAAAGACGATGAGTGTAATATTGGGAAATTACTCTAATATGGGATGATAAAAATATTTCCCTTACTCCATCATGTGCGATTTTAATTACTGGAGCTCAGGTTCCGTTGTTTCAGTAACTTTTTCTCGTATAATGAACAATAAAAATTTGTTTATCTCTGCATGCATTCATCTTCATGTTAATGCGCTGATAACTAATATTTGCATGCATAAAAACTGAACAATTATACATCATGCGCAGCTCTCCTTGTAGCGATAAATCATAAAACAAAAATATATACATTTTGTTATTTCAACAAATTTGCAGAAAAAATATCTTCTTTAGCTATGATAAAAAATGTGAAATAAAATTGTTTAGGACGTTATTCCCTTTTGATTAGTATTTATTCGTCTTGATTTCTTTCAACTTGAAGAGGAAATTCTGGCGTTTTAAACAAGTCAAAAACGTTGTTTCAAACCGGATTAACGGAGATTATTTTCTAATCTTTTGCGTGTGCTATTTTTAACCGTTCTTTTTTTTAAGTTTGTGCCAACGGCCAACTCTTTATCTTTGACAAAAAAGGGTTGGCCGAAACCCTTTTTGCCCTAGATTTCTTGCCGGGACTGACGTCCCATTGGCTGGACGATGAACTAGATCAACACTCAAGGGTGGATCTCAGACGAAATCCAAGTTTTGTCCTCGCACCTCTCAAATCATACTAGAACACTTTCTTAGGTAAGATTCTCTCGTCAGAAGTGATCTTGAAAGTGACGAACGCGGTACCGGAAGTCAGGAGCAGTTATTGCTGAATGCTGTTATTATTTGTTACCATTAAATTCGCAAATCTTGTTTATCAATTAAATTCATATCAAATTTCAAGAAGTTTATTGCAAAAATGAAACTACTACAAACTCGTCGCCGTCTTTTCGTGGACCAATTCGAATATGGTAAGTAATAAAAAAACAATATTATTTTATTGTCAAAACCAGTCTTCAAGTTGAAAAAATCCAAAGAATAAATTAATTTTCTTTCATTTTCTAAAAGTAACACTCTTCAAGAAATATTATAATTTAGATACAAATTAATATGTAAAGATCAGAATCATAAAAGCCCATAGGTTATTTACCGAGTTAAAATGTGATCGTCCAAGTTGCGTGTGCCAACTTTACAAGCAAATATCACTTTTCTATCGTGCAAATATTTTAGGTAATTAATACATCTTGAGTCACGAGCATTTATATAGAGTAAATACAAAAACTTTTTAAAAGTTCATCGATGGATTAACTTTGATTCATTTATTCTTGAAATTTATAACGAAATTGTCGACTAACGGGATTGACAAAATAGAGAAGAGAAAAGAACTCGAGAAACAAAATGTGGGACGCACTTTACAATTACCAAAGAGAGTCATGATTTGGTTAGTTAATAATGTACATCAGGATTCTATATGTCTCCGTTTGAGGAATCACGTAACTTCCTAAAGTGCGTGCATGATTATCGAAATGGGTAGAGGAAGAAAAACGAAATGACTCACAATTATGTGATTATACAATCTGATTAAGGGTTGACAGACGAGAATCAATTTTTCAGGCCATCAAAAGCAAACGAACGCGATATTTTGTTATCTTCGCTCGCGCGGTCACTCGAATTCAGTACCATGGAAGACGATGAACGAATGCGATACATCAATCTTTTTACAAAATTAATTCATTTTTAAATATAGGTTCAACTGGGGTAAGAGGGACACATGGGTAATATGTGACATCTCGATCTTTTTTTACAACCTTTATGTTTTGGCAAATTTCATTTTTTGTACGAGGTTATTAGCCATAAATAATTTGATGTTCATATGGAAATATATGAGGATTTACACATTGAAATTCATTCCACAAGATAAAATGCGACACAACCTAGAAATAATCGAGCACAGTTTGATAGGAGAGTTTTGTGGTACACGGACGCAAACAAAGGCATTGAATTATACTGATTACATTACAAGCATAATGTTAGTTTTTTCTTAACGGCACGTGCTATGGAATCGTCACGAGGAGAACCCGCAGCGTGTTTGCGAGACGTGAATGTACCGTAAAGCGGGATGATATTAATCCTCAGATAACGCACGAGAGGCCTCATGACGTCACTCAACGTCAGCATGCAAATAAATGTGCAGAGCGATATTGTTTCGAAAATTCTTCAACTGTCCTTAATACTTTAATACTTTATTGAAATTCTTCAATACTTCAACTTTCATATTAAAAAATTATAAAGAAAAACAAACAAACAGAAATGCGATTGCAACTTTACACTTTAGATGTTGCAATTCCACATTTCAGACACAAAAAAATATATGACACTTTTTTTTACAATTTGGGTTATAATGAAACACCTATGTCGATATTTGAGAAGCGATAAGATTGTAAGTTTCTGATTCTCAGTAACCGTTTGAAGATCATATTGTATTTTTTTCCTCGATAATCGAAAAAATTCAGGACAGAATTATTGACATTCCCAAAGATGCATTGATTGTGACATCTTTTTGGACAAGTTGTTTTAGAACTTTCGTCATCTCGAACTTTAAAAGACATTTATCGAAAATTGTTTTATTGTTTGATTGAATCGCAGCTAATAGGACTCTTGGAGAAAATAATTATAATTTAAAAGATTTCATTTTCATTTCATTTTCAAGTAATACATGTTTTAAATCGTTCATTATAACGATCATGAACAAGAGAAAACGTTCACGGAAAGCTGTACTCGAGATTAATCCGCAGTTCCGTGAATCATAATATCTGAGTATATAAGAGTTTGGATGTTACGACTTGTCGTCTGTTACAGCATGTTAAGCTGTGTCTCGTGTTCTTAGTTGATAATAAGTATTGAAACACGAAACTGCATATTGGAGCGACTAATGAGTAAATTCCAATAATAAAAAGTACTGGAAATTAAATTTATTTATTCTGATCGATTTCAATTGTAGTTCAATTAATCAATAATGTCTGAACTTTCTAAAATTTCCCACCTCCCCCACCCCTTTACCATAATTTCAATTTATTTTATCAAAGTCTCATTAACAATAAAATGCTCAAGAAAATGTTCAACATCTTGCACGAAGAAGAGTTTTCAATTATGAGTCAAGCAGAAAACAAATTTTCTCCGGTAAATAACATATTTTTAATTTTCTTTTGATTAAAGAATAAAAATTTGACAATTCAAAAAAGTGGGGCATTTTTTTTGCATAAAAAAAGATAATTAAATTGTTGTTTAGTACCAAAGATGCTCGATGAAATCAAATGTTCAAATCAAAACTAATCATTAGAAAACAAATTAGAGACAATAATAAAACTCAAAAAAAAAAAAAATTTGGCAGGACAAAAAAACCCAGTGAAACTCGGAGGCAAATATTAAATGACATGTGATTAGATTAGCGGCGTGACTATTTCACAAGACTCATTTTAATTATTTTTCTTAGTTATAAACTTATGAAACTGGAATTTTTAGAAATCAATTATTTATTTTTAAACTCGTCCAATATCCAACGCATGTGTGTGCGTTGTCAATTTTTAATTCCTCAAGCTGTACTATAACCGACATTAATCAATGCAACCAACGCGAATGCTTTTGCAAATACATGAAAAGAAATTACATCTTCACTGGAATAAAAAGAAAGGTAATATTTTTCAACTGGCATTACATAAATGTGGAGATCGAATCGACACATCGACGAAAATCTGATTTCGTGTAAGTTCGAAAGTAAGTGTTATCATGTGAAGTAACGTTATTCCTGGCGAAGAGTCATCCGAGCGGAAATAGAGTCGGTGAACGTGGACGAAGAGCAGGTCCGGAAGGCACGCTTAGCCAGAACGCAACGCGATGTGTATATAGGAAGAGCGAGACAGAGAGAGAGGCTGTGGCTCGGAGGATAACGTTTGTGTACACCTGCACACGCGATTAACGTGCGACTAATACATTATGTGTAACGTAAAATACGACTGTGTACGTGTCCGCGAACGTATCTCTGGTTCGCTTACAAATAAACAGTCGAGCGAGCACGGATGCACGAGAGATCGCATTTATTGTATGAGCCCGAGTCCAGCGCGAGGTTACATAAACTCAGACGCATTTATTGCACGGCAAACTTTTGCTAATTAGCTCGGGAGAAACCGGCGACCAGCCAGCCGAGATACGAAGAGCAGCCACGAGGCGGTTCTTTTTTTCACTCGCTCGAGCTTGGACTATTGGGAAAGCTGTGAATGGCCAATTTTTCTTTCTAACAATGAGTATGAAAGATACGCTTCTGATTATTCACACGTACCTGCAAATTATGAGCTGGGATGTACTATCTTTGAGATTCGTCATGTTGTTCTTTGAATTTAAGGGCCCAGATCTTGTCGACATCTTGGAACACCTGAAACAAAATTTAGGTTTTCAATAAGTATTTTTATTTCAGAGTATTTTTAAGATTTAGAATGAACTAAGTGTTCGTTCAAAGTATGATATAATTTTGTTCCCTCCAAATCACTAAGGAGGAAATTAGTTCCACTTCCATATTTAGGAAGTTCTTTTTATCGGGCAGAATAATTTTTATCTCAACTGTTATTTATAATGAAAATTTAATAGTTAATAAGATACAAAACTAACTGAATATAATAATCCGTATTTATGCTAGTAAACGTCTGTTTCCTATACATAACAATATGATTTTCATTTTCAATCTAATAAGGAAGATAACATAATCTGAAGAAGCATTTACACCATGAAGCGTTATTTACTCTTGTCGTTACATAAGTAATGAGTAAAAAGTCTGGTTTTCTAGAATTGACATACACCTCTCGTTTTTTGTTTCGACTCTATTTTCTCTGATTAAAGCTAATGTATGTTAGAGTGTACGAGCGTGCACATCGCAAGTGAGAGCGTGCACGAAAATTGCACGCAGGGTAGATCATCGAAGGAGAACCAAGAAAGTGTTTTAGGACGCGGTAATATCCCGGTTGCATCCAGAATTCACTGATTACCGCTGCGATGATAAATAGACGAGCGTGCAAGGAAACAACGCGAATAACACTTTCTTATTTCTTCCTCATCGCATATATGTAACAAGCAATTATCTTTAATAATAAATAAACATTCAGAATCACTCTCATCTTTCTTACGTAACCACCGAAAAGTAAAATCTTTTGTTGTTTCAATTTTATTCTATTTTAAATATTTTTAGGCGACTGTCTGTTAAAAATAAATAAATAGATTTTGAATTTTTTCTTTTCGATTTTTGTTTTTCTCATTTTTCTCTCATTTTTTGTCATTAAGAAATTTCAAACTCAAAATCTCATCTGGTTCCCAAAAATGACATCAAGTGATTACATAACAATTTCATCAAAATCGTTTGAATTTAGCGTCGCACATGCAAATCGCTTACTTGTCTTGAATGTCTGAATATTCAAATCGACTATCGCTGAATTATCAATTTTGATTGTGTTCTGAATTTGGAATTGAGTTGTCCCACGCTCCAGAATTTGACACTGGTCCGCAAGACAGGTATAATAAGCAGATATAACCGCCGAGATAGGTGTAAATGTGCGTGTTCCCGCGAACAGCAGCGTTTAAAGTGCTTTCAAAAAGCGAGCAAAGTAGTAAAATAAAGAAAACAAGGCAAGTGGTAAAACAAAAATGAGAAACACTTTATGACAACAGATTAGCTTCAAGCGCAGCGTTCGTAACGAACTAAAATAAAATTATAAAGAAATGGTAAGGCCTCACGCGCAAATTTTTCGTAATGTCAGCTTTTTATCGTCTACGCGTCGTGAGAAATAATTGTGGTGTCATTGATCCCTCAATCCAAATTGGCCGAATTATTGAAATCACTCGACGAATTCGAACTAACAGCTTGTTGTGCGTTTTATTGATAATGTTCCCTCGGCAGATTCTTTCAGATCGTATTTTTTATTGTTCCATTCCAAAAAGAAATTTGCAAGATTTGTTACAAGAAATCGATAACAATTTTGTACCAATAAATTTTTTTAAATTAATACAAACAAAACATGAATTTGACAATTTTTTCATTTTTTCAAAAGCCGAGGAAAGTGAGATAAAAAAAATTTTGACGATCTGAACGTTTTTAGAAAAAGCAGAGAGAACATTCTAGATGAAACTCAACTTTGCGACAAGTTATTATTTATTTAATTATATTATGTAATCAAAAATTAATCTTCAGGTTGGATGACAAAGACACACATCTCAAATCAATTTTCAATCAAGTGGTATTTTTTTGGCTCGAATAGAAAGCACACCACTGCGAGGAAAGGGATAAACTTTCCCTTTCCGATAAACCGATGAAAATGTGCGGAACACATTTTTATCGGTTCAACGAATTGATATCCAATTGTCAGCAGAACATGAAAAATATTCGTGAAGCCATTTCTATATATTTGCTTGGGCAACATACTTTGGATGCACTCGTGTAAAATCTGAGACAATTATGCAACGCTACGCAGTAACGTTCATTGGCATGTGCCTTTATACTCAATTAGTAATTTAGTAATTTAATTGCAGTTATTTAAAGATCAAGAAAAATAAAATAAAATGCTTTCTCAAGACACACATACATGTTACAAAATAATAATCTTAATTTTTTTTTAAAAAGTTGAATATAAATTATTTTCTCAAAAAGGAATGGTATCTCGTTTTTTAAACATCAACATATGTTTAATTTATAAAAAAAATAACATTTTTTTGAGTTACTTTTTGAACTTTAAAATAAACACCTTACAATATAATCGAAGGTACATTTGGCGTAGCGGCAAATTCTGTTAAATCGAGCATTAATGGAAAGTCAAAACCGGTAATCGACAACAGGAAGGTTGAAGTTCAGGTGGCACACGCACAACAAAACGAACACAAGCGCCCTTCGATTGACCCATGAGCTTCACGGTTACATTATTTGGGCGACTATTTAAGAATCTTTGTCCAGTCTCTGTCGACTGGACAGGTCGTGCCCAGTAGCTATAGTGTCCACTACACGTTCAACACGTGTCGCTTAGCCACTTCACGGTATACCTGCTTTCATCCTGATAATTGTCTGAATCATATTCATGTCGTACCCCAAACAATAAATTAAAACATCATAAAAGCTCTGTCCGGACATTAATTCAAAAATTATCAAAACCCTGACAAGTTAATTTTTTCGATGATAAATGTAATTCAAATTTTAACACCGATTTAAAGTTGAACTAAAAAGTGCCAATTTGTTTCGCTATTTATAAATAATATTTATGTATGAATCAACTGGTATTTGTCGATAAAAAAATGAGGATGAGCAAGATAGTCAATTTTTTAGTAACACGAATTAGTAACACAATTAGAATAAACGTTGGCAAAAATAAACTAGCTGAGGTAATGCAAAAGTTATCCAATGTCTATAAGTTGATTCACTAACCGTAACCTGAAATCTTTTAATATATAACATTTGATTTTATTATCTACTTATGCCAACAATAAAATCCAATTTTGCAATGAAAAATTTCTCTCGAACTTTATGTCTTATAGTCTTCGACCAATTTATATCAATGGTAATTATGAAACAAGTCCGAATCACTCTTTTCAACACCTCAATCTCGACCTCAATTTAATTTACAATAAAAGTTTCAAGTTTGTCGGTTTGCCATCAACAAGTTGGATGCCTGTATTAAAAGATAATTACAACTAATTAAAAATTGTGATTACACGATTAGTGTCAGCTTTTATTTATAGCGCCCATATTCATGAAACTTTTATTGTTCAAAAACTAGACTGAGTGTCAGGATTAAATCTCGGTGCTAAAGAGAATGAAACATAATTGTGTATATATAATACTTCTTATATCTTTTGTCGTATACAAACAACCGGTACGATATTCACAAAATCTTGGGTATACTTTCCCCAACTAAAGCGATCAAAATTAAGCTTTTGAATTTGTTTGCATGTTATTGCGTATGACAAAGAGTTGGCTTTGTTAGTCTAATCATCTCAAATGCTATACAAGACGTACGATTATCTTCTACTATTTACAAACTCAAGTTGTTAATCCAATACCGAGAACACGTTAACAAAAACGATTTATCTGCAGTTTCAACCGCGAGAGATCATGAATCGCATATAAAGTTGCGAGAGAGATTTTATAGTAAAGAAAAAAAAAAGCATGTGCACAATTCAAAGAAGCTGATGCTATGTTGAGCCGATTCTCCTCGGGTTGTCACTTTGCACGTATCGTTCATTCAATTGGGTCGGGTAACATTCAAAAAGACTCCTCCGGAAGTGGGTCTTGGTTATTTTCATTCTTATCTTGCAACTGAACACCAACAGTGACAAGAGCTCTGATGATGTATCCGCGCGTCATCTCACGTTCCATATTTTGTACGCAAAACTTCATACATGATTATTCTGCCTGGAGACAAAATAAACGAACTTCATCGAGCCACGTCATTGATGAAATCGTCGGCTGCGGAGTCTGCACTTAAATTCTTTCATTGATTACATTTTTTATGTATGTCCACTGGTGTAAAAAATACGTCAGTCAAAATAAAACGAGCTTGAAAAAACTTTCCAATTCAAAAATTTTTCCACGCTTTGCACTTCTATTTTGGACTATCTTTATACCTATATTTACTTTTATTTACTTTGTTTTTCATTCGGTCTCATTTTCAAGTCGGTGGAATGTCCCAAGACAATTAAGAGAGCACAATTTTAAATGATAATACGATTATCTTCAAATATCAGATTAATGACTCACAGATCGATTTGGAACTCATGTTTCATCTCGTTTCGCTCGAAATTCAATCTGACGCCTCGGTTCTTTTCGATTGTCTGTTCGTGCACGCGAGGTTTTGTATTGGTAAGGACAAAGACGGACCGAGTCGGCGCTCACTCGTTCCTCGGTATGCGCGTCTTGACGCGTTCGAGTGGCATCTGCAAATTTGAAATGTGGTGTCATTTGTCCGACTGATAACGCCTGAACAAGCGAAACGAGATAGGTCGTCGTTCAGAATCTCTTAATTCAATGATTATAATGATTATATCAGCGCAAAAATTGTAACTAATCTTTTTTGGGAGACTGATGAAACTGCTTCGCCGATTAAATTCAAGTCGAGATTCAAGTACAAAAGAAAATATGACCGAAAAATAATAAGTATCAAATCAAAAACAGAAAATGAAACAAAAACAAAAAAAAACAATGGCAAAGAAAATTGTACTTTTAATCGGTACTTGAGCTCTAATCAGTACTTGTGATCTCAGAAAGAGAGACAAAAGGAAACAACTATGAGAAAAGGGTCTTAGGGCCGTGATATTACGTGTTTCACTTTTCATATCTCCTTGTTTTCTTTCTTTTCTGAGTTAAAAGCGCGATATAAGTAAGATAAGGTCTGTTACAGAAAAGAAGGTTTCCTTGAATGTCGTTAAAACTCATTTGGCGTGAATATATATGTTGGAAAGAGCGGCTCGCTCTCGCGGGAAAACCCATGCCAGCGGCGTCCGAGAGTCGGGCCGTTCGCGGACTCGAATTATTAAATCTTCACGCTTTGGTGACGAACAGTCCAACGTTTCCGCCGGCGGTGAATAAACAATGAATTTCACTAATGAAGATAACGTTGCGAATTTCGCTTTTATTTGCTCCGAGATATATTCTTTTCCCTGGTGCACCCAGACGATTGCGGATACGGCTTTATTATGGATGAGCTTGGAAAAAAAGAGCAAGCTACTTTTTACCTTGAAACATTTATTCGGCTTAATTAAATTGAATCGTACTGTTTCAGTCGCAAAGATGAGAGATAATTTGTATGAGGCAAAAAGTACAAAATACTCCAAGATGAATTCGCGTGGTGAATAAGCGAAATAAAAAAAAAGAAGAGTTAATGTCAGCTGAGGATACTGATATTGTAAATCAAAAGCGAGATGTTTGCACAAGTGGGTACAGTTATTTCTGATCCTGATCAATAAAATAATGTAGCTCTGCAAAATGAGTTTGGAAGAATTTCACTGAATTAAATAACCTAAATCATGATTGTTTTTTTTTTTTCAATACACATTTCTTACGTAGATTTTTGTCTAGATTAAGTTCAAACTAATCGAAGGTTTCTGTCTGAATAAAGACCAAAGAATGATTTTATAAATAAATCATTGAGGAACAAAAAAGACCTGGCGAAGTTGAAAGAAGGCATCAGAAACAAGACTCGGACGAAAAATGAGCTCACAGTAGGCGCAGCATCTGCGTTAGCGTCGAATGCACCTGTGTACACGGACTACATTATTATTATCATACCTCAAAAAGAGGTCGTCTTTTGTCATATCTTCTCGCGCGAGATAGATACTTATCGACTCGATCAAAGTCCTATCTCAGTGTCCCCTGAAAACTCCAACTAGGGCGTATATGTTACTTATCAAATACTCATCGGATATTTAACGATGCTTCTCTCCCGGTGATAAAAATTGCGTAAGTCTGAATCAAATGAAAAATAAATAAATAAATAACGATGGACATAGTTCGGTCTGGTTTTCTGCGAACAATTAACTTCTTGTTGCGAGAAAGGTTTCACTTTTTCCGGTGTATGTGTTTTAATTAACTGCACATCTATAATTGACGGATTATGGAAAAGATATTCTCATTTAGGAGAGATAATTGTTTCATGAAAAACGCGCAGCATTGTGTCTCTCCGAAGTGAAGTAACATCGGGCCTCCGCATTGTGTATCACCTGCTTCTCTCGGCACAGTCTCTCTCGTCGAAATCTTTTATTACTTCCCGTGTTTGGTCGTGTTCGCACGTTCTCACTCTCTTTTTTTTCATCCCGCTCGCCTTTTCATTTCTCCACGCGAGATGCCTCGTCGCAGCAGAGAACGATCCTGAGATGAAAAAATTATTCCAAAAACCGGTTGGCGCCGCAGACGCGTTTTTTGAAAAAGAAGAAGACGAAGACGTAAAAAAAAGAAAGACACCGGTCCGTTATTAATTATGCCATTGTTCGGCTCCAGGGATCGGAAAATCGTCGAGGGAAAAAGCGTCACGTGAAGAGGATGTTAACGAGACTAAACAGTTTCCAGGTGGATGTCAATGGCCAATTACAAAGCAATAAAAAGAATCTCGGAGCTTTGTCAGATGCGAGAAAGTTGCGGCTCTCGTGTTCAACTTTGTGTTAAAGATGGATCAGTTGGATAAGAATGTGCCAGAGGAAATCGCTGGAACACAAACTTACATCATTCGCTTCAAGTTTGGGCAATTATGCCTCGAGATAATTCATCTCGCCAAGTAGCATGGGCAAACGAGATATCTCACAGAATCATCGCATTATATCTCCAATTTGTTATCTTGGTATAAACAATGGAAAAATCTGGGGCGATGTGGATAAATCAGTTTCAAAGAGGTAAGATGTATACAAACATTTGGGTGCCGCTGATACAGATCCAACTTTTTTTGTTCTAAATTTGATAAATCGCTCTAATCCCACTTGGTGTTGATGTGTTTATTGAAAAATAAAGCATGAACTCAGAGGAAGAAAGAAAAGAAAAATGACGAAATATATACCTTAGTAACCCCACTCATGCTGCGGGACAATTGTATCATCATTCATAAAAGTACCATTAACAAATAAAATTTGTACGTAAAGAAAAGTGGTATTAAAGTCAACAAAGGAGGTATGAGCTAAAGGTGGAAAAGCGGTACGCAACGTGGACGTTGTTAAAAGAGCCACAATAACGTTTGAATTCAGTTTCGAAACCACGCTGAAAGTAAAATTCACCTTGAAATGAATAATAAAGTCGAGACAAAAGCGAATACCGGGAGGATAGCGGTGATAATAGAGCGCGCGACAAAATGACAAAGGCGAGTTGGACTGATTTGTAAGACATTGAAGGCACGAGGTACAGACGGTCTGGCGAGGCCGGTTTGTGTGTGCACGTAACAATATGACATAGCATCTCATGGCATGCCGTATCATCCCATCCATAACACCGGGTATCCCACACAATGGCTCGCGCCGGCCGGAAGCGAACTACCTGTCTCCCACGACTGATGCAGCCTCCCAACGTAACCAACATACGCACACGCACATCCGTGCCCGAGCCGGTCGACTCACACACGCGCTAACGATATCCATCGTCAGTGGAAAGCGACGTTTTTACGGCCGCTCAAATGTAAGCATATCAACAGAGATGCGTGTCTTACACTCCTGAGGACCAAACGATGGACACCACTTTCTTATGCCTTTCGTGTCTCCCTTTCATCTCCGGAGACGCGATTGAATTACGAATGAGCCTTTTGAAGTCAACAGTTTTCGGAAGAGATTTGGTTTCAGACGCACCTTTCGGAGAACCTTAAAACTCAAAATAATCAGTTGTTATTTTATTGTTTTGGTTATATTAATTTTAGATTATGTAGACAAATCCATGTTCATGTAAAAGTTTTTGCCATTTTGTATATGTCTACCACCATGTAACACAGCTCAGTTCTTTTCTCTTACGAGAACAACTGTTTTGTGTAAGTTTCAAAATGATACAGCACACGACAGTGTGACGAAATTTTTGCCGGAAGATTATTGTTGCGGAAGAGTGTCAAGGATGTGAGTTTTTTATGAGAAGAAAAGTGACGGAACTCTGAGGCCTCTCCACTGGACAGCGCCTATTTTTATATGAAAATGAAATAACACAATGTACCGCGATTTCGCACGGTTTGATTTCTTTCGCTGCCGCCACAAAGTGTGCAACAATTTTATGATCAATTGAATCTTGGGATTGGTTCGATCATGACAAATGGTTTTTTTTTATATTTAATTTTTGTATAATTATGACAATATGTATATATCGCCTATTTAAATAATCTGAAAGAAACATTTGTAAGATGAATAAAAGTATATTAAATAAATCAGAGGTCGAAAATCTTACTTGGTCAGGCGAATTTTGGCTCATATGGTGTGGCCAACCGCATCGCCGAAAGTCAGTATTTGCGAAATGTAAATTTCATGCGACGTTGGTCCATTGACCGGAAGGTGCATGTAAGCATGAACTGCTCAGCGGAAGCTTCTGAAACATATGGCGTCCCTTTTACCTCGCCGCTAATAAGGTTTCCTTTGCGTCCGTTGTCAATCCGGTGCACGAATATACATCTGAAATAATGACACTCTTTTTATTAAACAGCCAGCGATAAAAGTTTAATTACATCAGATTATATAAAATGCTTCTCTAACAATATTGTTATGTACATTGTTTTTCTTAAAATTCTAACGAAAAGAGTAATAAAAACTATGTTTTTTTTGTTGGACACCGACCATAAATTTTGTAGAACAATAAAAGAAAGAAAGGATTTTTTTACAGTCCAAGCAAAGAAAGGAACGATATGCCGGCCAAAGGGAAAGACGTTTTAAATGGTCAGCATTTGAAAATCCTCAGACGTGTCTAACGTTTCGTTACTCTAGCCAAAGGGTGGCTTAAAAAAAATAATGGAACGATATTCTGTGCAAGCGCCGGTCGTTATTTTCAATGTCCATTACTCATACAATATGCACACTGACTCACGCGCGCTACACCCCAGAAGTATCGTTGATGAGCAATGTCGTGAAAAGGAGGTACGAGCCGAAGGCGCTCGTAGCCTAGACACAGGTATATTTACACGCGCTTGCCACACATCTGTTAGGGTGAAAGGGCTCTGTTTTATACACAAAAGCAAAACACCTTTCGCCTAATACCTCACGCATTATCTTCAAAAGTCAACTTCTACGAGCACTAGCAAAATTGCTGATAATCATTTTCTCATGAATAAAATAAAACTATGTACAAGAGGGATATTTGTTCAACAAATTTCCACATTGCAATCTT
The DNA here is from genome assembly GCA_030522925.1 of Trissolcus japonicus. Classification (NCBI taxonomy): domain Eukaryota; kingdom Metazoa; phylum Arthropoda; class Insecta; order Hymenoptera; family Scelionidae; genus Trissolcus; species Trissolcus japonicus. The sequence goes on along the minus strand of JAPYZS010000096.1, from coordinate 294,654 downwards.
TTTAATTCAAACTTGTAAAGTTCTTTGAAAAAAATCGACAACATTTTTCTAAATTTGGAGCATTTTATAAACAAATGGAAATTTTCTTAATTGCCATTTATTCTGTATCTTCAAAAAGATGGAATTTAGGAAGATGACAGTGCAAAGATGATGGATGATTCATATTCTAAAAACGATACAGTTGGATATTATGAATTATTGTCAACGTCGTCTCTAACGGATAACCTACATTGAACGCGAATTGATACAACGTCAAGTGTGCCCACGTAGCTCAACCGAATCTCTTATGTATGCAAGCATCGTAGCTTCTTCCTCATATCCCATCACGCACGTATCCCCACGTAACCATCACGCGCATAACCAACTTTTTATCATCAAATAGGTCATTGGACAATGAACTAATTGTGTTGATATGTTTTTCTCTTTATCATTATTCACCTGTTAATCGTGTCAGGGGTGTCGACTTTGGTTTGGATAATGTTTCCGAAATCAAAAACTTGTGCAACGTGCGTTAAAAGAATAAAGGTCTTCCGAAAAATTTTATCGTTTCCATTATCCGATCTCATCAAATATTTGTCCGCAGCAAAATACAATTTCAAAGATGCGCGACAAGTTCTCTTTAAATGTCATTTTGTTCAATTTTTTTTTTTTAATTTCTTTTTATTTTCAGAATCACAAATTCTTTGAAACGATTTTGAAATGAAATTCTTCGTGGTTGATAAATTTGATATTTGTTTTCGAACAGACCTCTTTAACCGGATGGACCATCGGAGAAAAAGACGTCGTTCAAAGTACAAACATGGGTGAGGATTGTAAACAAAAGGCGCTCTAATCTCTTGCTATCAGGTTCAAATTATATACGGGTTTGAAGACTTATTGACACTCCAGCATCTTGGCATATCTGCCGACTTGAAGAGAGGCGACTGAAGGTTAACACGTCCTTGTTTCTAAGAAGCGCGCAACTCTTTTTGCTTGTCGGATTTTTGTCTTGCGCTCATTTATCTTATCTCCATCACTCACGATATCTCTCTTAAGTCTGTTCTCATTCAATATTCCTTCACAGTTCATCTAAAAAATTACATCATTTTCTTTTATTAATTGTGTTATTCAGCGTTCGATTTCTCAGTTCCTATAGAGATAAGACAAAGTCGAGTATATAGATGCGCTTGGAAAAAAATAATTCACTTTACAATTTTTTCCCCTCGCTTTTCTGTCAACAAAGCAAAAAGTTCGAAGAAGACTTCTGATATCAAAAATTGAGAAGTATAAAATTCTGGAACGTTCGTCATTAATAAGAGATTTATTTTAATTGAAATATTTGAGTGATAATTTCAGATTTCAGGAGAGAGAGAGAGAGAGAAAAAGAAGTTGGCAATTTTTTAAATGAGACGCTGAGGGGTTTGTTGAACTTTTGTAGATTAAAAAAAAATTGAACGACGATGTTTGATGAGACTGAAAGAAGTCTCCGATTCTTGATAACTCATCAAAAATAACAAAATAATTAAAACCAATTAAGGCATTAATGATGCCGAAAACTTCGGGATATAAAATGTGAATTATTTTTATGAATGATCTGTAATTAGTTAATATTCAGTAAGAGATAAAAATAATTCATCAATAGAAATGACGTCGATTGTACCTAACAATTTATGTTCCAATGACGTTTGGAACCAATACGCGAGATAAAAATGTATGATTTCCTTCTGACAAATTGTCAGCGTATCAATGATGACAAATAGAAACATTAGTCAGCAACAATTTGCCAGATATAAATTCTGCATTAACGAATTTGAATCAAACATAAGATTATTATTAAATAATTAGATAGATGTTACTCATGACTAAAAATACGTAGTTAATAGAGTTGAAAAAAAGATCAAAGATTGAATTCTGTCTTACAATGTTTTGACCTTTGGTGTTGGATGATCTATTTTGAAATGCGAGTTCTACATGACTTTTTAAGACATTTGAAACTGGAATCTTTTTTTTAGAGAAAAATAACATCTAATTCACATTTAATCATTCCATTTATCATCTTAAGAGTGTGTCATTAGTCACACATTTAGTGTTGATTTATTGATATAATAAATTAATAAATAAACAAAAGATTATTCTAACGAAAATCTTAAAGGCGGCCTTTCTTTTTTCTAAGTAAAACCAAGGTAGGCGAGTTTGTTTGTCCACACCAGCTGATAACAATTTAATTTGACTAAATTTTCCGATAAAAAAAGAATCCCCATCTTGTAACAATAGAGAAAATTAATGCCTTCATCAATTTTATTCAAGTCCCAACAAATATTGTTCAATTAGTTGATTTTGATCGTGCCATCTAGAGTTAATGAACTCTAAGTTACACAAACAAACAAAACAACTAACCGAGGCATTTCGATCTGGCAGACAAAAGTATACGAACCGTCGTTTGTTTTTGTTCCAATCGCAGATTTGTCAAACTTTCATCTCTATAGAAACTTTGACCAACAAAGATCCTCCTAGTGCAAGCAACCATTTGTTCCATCAAATATCAATATCCAATCCAACAACGAGATTTTCAACTTGATTAGACGTTGATAAAGTCAAAGGTACAGTCTCTGATTTTCTTTGTTAAAAAAAGGGAAACCCCTTTGCATCTGTCCAACTCAGAGAAGGAGGGGAACGGGTGCGAAAGAGATAGAGGCGGCTCGCAACGTGGGTTCTCTCACATTGGTGGTGGGGTTGAAGAAGAGGGGGGTCAGCGTGGAGATAGCCGCACAAGAGATGAACGGAAAACAGAGTAGCCGCATAGTCGGGTGGGAGAACGGACGAGAGATTCGCTAGAGGGGGAGATATCTACGCAGGTTCACCTGTGAGCCTGTAATACAGCTTTAGTCGTTTGCGGTATCCTGGATCCGAGTGCTCCGAGTCAGTCAAGCTCTGGTCGCGGCCGCAGCAGCGTGTGTCTTCTCGCATCGAGTTTGACCGCAGACCAGGTTGCAGCCTAGTGCGAGAGAGCTCGCCAGTTCCATTGGTGTCCGTCAGTCAACCAGTGGAATCATTGGGATTATTCGATTTGTGGTGCTCGGTGGAACTGATCACTCAGTCTAAGCCGTCGGATTCAAGTTTTGCAAGTGCTCCATTTTATAAGTGACTGCTGGTTCGCGATTCTATTCGTTTACGAATGAGGACCAATTCGCCAAGATCCCACCAGTCGGCTCCTTAGATGTTGAACGCATTATGAACGGCCTTCAAACAGGTAAAATTACGTCCGTTTTGCTCCGTTGCAATTAATTTTACCTCGATGATAAAATGATCATCTGAAATGAAAACAAAAAAATTATATAATTTTTATTAGATGCTGCATGTTGCTTTTTTTTGTTCGTCAAGTTTCATATGCTGTAAGACTTTTTCTCTAGTGACTCGCGGCTTATAGTCTTTCAAAATATTTGGGATTATACTTGATCGGGTGATTCATCGATCCTGCAATGTTTCTAGACTCTCAAACAAACTCTCAATGATCTTGATTATACATTCGTTCATCATCCATTTTAAACTCAAAATATTGCGGTTCAAAATTTTTCTTGTGTGTACAAAAAGAATTTGTTTATTTTATTTTTTTTTATTTTACACTTGTATGTGTATTTTATTTCCGAATGGTTATAAAATTGATGCACAATTTGGAGATAAGCGAGTAGATTATACAAAGATGCAATAAATATATAATATATTAATATGAAAGTTCGCATGCGCAAGAAAACAAACAAAGAGCGACCGCAGTGATGATAAAAGTTTATTGTGCTGCATCTTATCTGTGCCTGTACCAAAATGTGGTTTGGCGATATCCGAAAACATTTATGATACATCGTTCGCATGTATATACATATATAATACCACGCGTTTAATCTTCTACGAATTGTTTTATTTCAACTTCAGATAACACGCGTTATTTTGATTTGTGGTGCACCAAGGATGAAAACGAGAACAATTCGGTCGGAGCACTTTGTTTTGAAATCAATTAGACAATTTTCTCAAGAAGCAATGCAAAACAAAAGAACTATTTACATAAACTGATCAGTCGGCTTGAACTCAAGAATAAGTGAAATTCTTTTTCAATTAGTTTTCAACTTGATGAAGATTTTTAGAAAATTTTATTTTCATGATGGAAAAAAAATGAGATTAACGAACGACCGTTTTGTTATTTTTATCACGCACTTTAATACAGTAATTATTTTTTGGGGCAACTTTTTTTTGAATCATCGTTTTTAGGGATCATATTTTTGTATAAAAATGATTGAGAAATTATGCTTCAGTTCAATAAATTCATAACGTCGTATTTGCGATAGCATCAATTTTCAGTTTCAAATCCAAGTGAAACTCAAGTTCTAATTATTTTTACCTCAAATTTCTCAGTATCTCGAGAAACGTTCATTAACAGTCGTAATAACATTTGAATCCACGTATCTGGATTATATCTATTAATAAATAAATTTTAAAGATCTAAATCACTTTTTATTTTGTCGAATCAAAATAAAAAAGAAGAAATTTCTCTTTTAATTCCAATTATCCGAATCAAAAATAGTTTCATAATCTCAAAAAAAAAAGTTTATAAAAAAAACGAACAACAAAATTTACAGTCACATTTTCAAATATTTGTTAACTTGAAAATTTAATGAAAAAAAAATTACAAGTAACCAGATGATTTGGAGGTCCTAATGATTTCTAAAGCTTGCGACAATGTTGTAAGAGCATTCTGACAAATAAATATTTATGCACGGCCGTCAAAAACTCATAACTGTGACCGAGCCTCGCATCATTCAAGTTTACATTATATCATTTTCATTTATCGCATCTTGAATATTTGATTGACTGTATACTCTAAAATTTCTGCATAACTTTTGCATTCATTTTCGTTGCTGTAAACATATGTGTATAAACCAAGAAATGTCTATATTATTTGTCATTTAGAAGCACTGACAAAAGCCACGTGGGGAAATATAATTTTTATATAGCTTATTGTTCTTAAATTATGAACAAAGTCAGACAGTAGCTCGCATGTTGCATAGTGTAAAGACGGAGCCGGTATGATCGAATCGAACGAACAACAAGCAAAGAGCGACATCACAGAGAAGATCGTCCAAAAGTCTCATCGATAAACGTAACTGTTTTTTGTCATTGATTTTACAATACAATATTTTTATTCAATAATCAAAAATGCCGGAGATGTTCCTTTTCAATTTCGTATTTCCAATCAGATATAAACATCGTCAGATCCGCAGATAAAAATCGATTGATAAATAATCAGTAACAAAAAGTTATTAGAGACGATTGTAATCTCTGATAAAATGATTTCGGACAAAGGGAACTGTCGAGAACTGGTGTGTGGTGAGAAAAATAAATGGGTCATTATTATGAAACCTGCGCATGTTCGGATCCGTCGAACGCGATAGTCAAGAACCAAGCGCACACACGCGCAATAGACAGATTAAAGAATCAGAGTGTTGTACATACATGGAGACTTTCAGTTGGGCCACGTATGCCAGTTTCCGTAGAGCAATTTCATTGTAATACATAGACATATATAGGCTGGACATAGCATCGGCCTGTTATCTATAGATATCGACTAAGAGATGATCGACGCAAAAATATATAGATGCGCTCAAGCACGGAAACCTTTCTGCATTTTTTATCATCTTTAGGCTTCCAATTCTAAAACCGACACAGGACCTGTAAACTTATTGAAACTCTAAAACCTCCATGGATGAACTGCAAATCCAATTTCTATTTTTTTTTCTTTTTTTTTTTTTAGAACGGACGTTTAAAAATGAATAATCGGTATTTCTAAAGAGAGGAAACGGTGGGTTCAGTTAGCTGCGCGTCAGAGGCGAGTTTTACGATAAGGTATGGCAAGGAAGAGGGTAGGTTGGGGTGGTTACGGGTGGATAGTCCAAGGTTGTCAGGGTTACAGCTCTCGAAACACAGTAACCAAGCGCCATCTTTGATGGGCTCTCTCGCGTGGGTGTATCCCAGGCAAGAGGAGAAAGAAAGGAGAGAATGAGCAGCCGAGGGAGAGCGAGACATATGGGTAGCATGGAGAAATAGGCACGGAAGGGAGAGCACGAGAGAGATGAGCCGAACGGTTGTAAGGCTGCGCGATAAGGACGCACCGCTCGATGCGACGAGACGGAGAAAGAGAGACAGCAAGAGGGAGATGGAGCACTGAGCAGGCGTGATTGGTAGCGGAAGCTGATTGGTCGTGGGCGTTGGGACTCGCAAACTGGCTACGATTTTGAGACAAAGAGAGAACAGATATAACATCAAAGCCACCGAGATGCAGCCCTCGGACCAATGGGGGCGCTCTGATCCGCCCTGGATTTTCGTGTGCATCTTGCTGCGAATGCGCAGCATCTTCGATTTAATCTACACCCTCGCTGACCAAACTGTACGAAGAGCAGCTTTTCTGGAAGAAAAGCTGAAACGTCAGAGGCGAGACTGCTCTAGAAGCACAATTGAAAATAATGCCAGGAATCGTTATAAAATCATTGAAAAAGAACAAAGTTCAGCTGAACTTCAGACTGTGCTATAGGCGATAACTAACTAATGTAAATCTGACACGTGTTCATCGATGTGAAAAAAAAGTTTACTTGCAGAGGCGTTATTACTATTTATTTATATTCAATTACTATTTACCCGTTGAGTATAAAGATGTCCAAGAGATTTTAAATTTCTTTCCTTTCAATCTCATTTTAAGGGAGTTCTGATGAATTCTATAGAGTGAACTGGGAAGTTAACGGAAGTTCTGGATAGAAAAAAATATACCTGACTATAACTTTTAGCACGGTTTTACTATCGTATCATTGACTTTGATCTAAGAACCGATTTCTAATAGGAAAAGTGATTCTCAGACACTGTAATTTAATGTAGAACAATTAAGTATGCCTTTTGTTCAGGTTTAAGTAATATTTGTCACAATTATTGCAGATGGGACGATAAAGCGTTTTTTCAAACGCTTTTTTTCGTTTACCAGGTGAAATTAAGTAGCTCGGATGAAAAAAAAAATGTTGGATCCAATGTTGAGCAGATTAGTGAAAATAAGTTAATGATTCATCATAGTGCGATTGTATTAAAACATTCAATCGCATTATTATGTCACATGGTTTAATTGATATTTAAATGTCGGAAAACGTTAATTTTTATCGCGACAAAAACAAGTATTATTTACATTGATAAAACAAAAAAAATTTTTTTGGAACTTTCAAAAATCCAACTCTCATTTCGTCATCCATCCATTTAAAAAACAACAATTTGAACGTCAACTCTGGATGTTTGTGCAAGCAGGACATAACATTGTAACCGCAAAAATTAAGTTGATGAAATGTAAACGACACGACGGAACGGAATAGGAACGAATGATAATTCCGAATCTGCGAAATAAAGTGTCTAAAGTGGCGGCGATAAAACACATTTTCTCACAAACTCCGGTGGATCGTCGTTGACTGGTCTGAGTCGGACAATTTGAACAATTGACATTCGCGGCACGTTCGATGGCTTACGACTCGCGCGTTCAGCCTCACCGGCGGAATTTATTTTCCCGTTATGCAAATTGTAAACCACGTTGTATGTTCGCTTGAGCCTCGCATGTGTATTAGGACCCGGCTCCATAATCATTAGGTCAGTTGACGTAAACAAACGCCGCGATAAATTTCGCGTCGAATATATCTTGGCGCCAAGTGAAACTCGCTTTATGAGAGCGCTCAGTCGTCCATGCTTTGCATAAAGTCGCTTATGTAAATCAGAGGTGAATGATAACCCAGTGGGATATACAGTAAACATATACACAACGCACTGATTTCAGCACAATCGTTGAGAAACAAAAAGTAGATTTTTGGAGTGCGCGGAGAAAGGTAAATGTCAATCATTGATGTTAAACATAAATAATAACAGCCGGAGATATATTTCCTATCTGGTATATAGTCAGATCGATAAAACAAAGCTGCGCATGTAGTTCTCCATTGCAGATAAGGACTTCTCTTAACAAAGAAGAAAATCGTTATTTTTATTTTAATAAACCGGGGAGGGGACAAAAAACTTATCTCGCGGCTTTAATTATTTATTGCTCCAACAAATTATATTTAGATAACCAATAAAAAGTAGTGTCAAATTTGACACCGCCTCTGTGGGCTAAAAAAAATAATTGGGACACCTGATGATACCACGCGTATATTTTTTTCGTACCGAAATCATTAATGGTTTACTTTGTTACCTAAACATTGTTCACGTTACACTGAACCATTAAATTTGAATCGCATTTGTGCATCGAACCTACATTAAATTTAAGGACATTTTCAAAGTGCTCTTTACACTCAATTAATGTCACGCAAGCCGCATAGATGGCTGAAAAATTTACTTGAATATCGCGACCAATATATAGGCATGGAATCGATCCCCATCAACGACCCAGTAGGAATGAAATTATACACAAATTGTTTTCAGCATCGAAATTGATCTCTCGAAAAGAGTTAGCTCTATCGATCACGGGGAGTCACTTTGGTGCGCGTGAAAAATTCAATCCAGATTGCAATCTCTAACGTCAATTTCGAATAGGAAGTACCTTGCAACACAAAGGCAAACATTACTAACATTTGAAACAATCAATGTTTTTGTTTGGTTAAAAAAAAAACTCGCCTGTTCGTGCGCAATGTTACTCATCTGTACTATAGAAGAGGTTTATTGATAAAAGTATGTTGCAATGCACTTCTCGAATTGCCATTTCTGATAACACCAATATATCCCCAAGTTTATCATTCGATTCCCCGCATTGCTTCAGGTATATCATCTTATCGTTAGGCTTTGTGTGATTCATTTATGCTTTTTTTCATCAATTATTTTTGCTTCTAAAAAAGGAAAAAAGGGTTCGAATTCTTGGCCTCTTCGTAATTGTATCGCACAATAGACAGAATACCTGAAATCAATTAGACCAAACTTATAGAACATCACGCTCATCATTAGAAATTGTTCGAGCAGTTACGTCACTTTACGCTTAGTAATCGCTTGTTTCCCTCGGATTCTGCGGCCAGTATTGCAACAGAGGCTCTAAATGCGCATCGTTACTTTCGCACGCGTTATTCGGTTGTAATTATCGTTAGAATTATAACAGAGAAAGGTTTCATTGCAACGGTGAAAGGGAACGAAGTTTTATGTACAATTTGGAAGACTGACCATATTACCGTGATTTTTAATTTGTTGTTTCTATTTGTCCTCTCATTTTTGCCTCTTGTTTTCGTGTAAATGCGACGTCTAATATAATTGCCAGTCACGCCAGAGACTGTCACGAGCGTACGAAATGAGAATGAACCGATGAAAAGATAACATTGAACTGATTAAGATGAGAATGACACATTGTTAAGACAGAACAATTGTTTGTTGCAGTGTCGACGGATTTGGACCCAGGCAGACGTACCAATGAGACGCTGAACCTGACATCGTCAATGGTGAGTCACTCGTCCCACCAACCTTGAGAGCTCGAGATAAATTCACCGCGTCCGAGAAATCCTTTTCGAGATAATGCGTTGATTACAACTTTTCCACGGTCGATCAAGTTCAAACACTACGCGTATATATTCTATTGTCACTTATATATATCGATGATAAGTGAAAAATTCAACAAACAAATGGAGCTCTTGTCTCGCTCCGCGAACAAAGCACCGAAACGCAAACTGATCTCGTTGAACATTTTGATTTCGCAGATAACCGGGCGCGCGATTGCCTGTCGAATTTGTAACTTGATGCAGCCAACGTTCGAGGACCTGGCGGAACATGTGCAACAGGCGCACTTTCAGCTGCTGAACAACAAGGAATGCCGCGAGAATGAGTACGTTTGCAACCTGTGCGGTAAGATCCTGAGTTCGGCGAGCTCATTGGACCGGCACACTCTGGTGCACTCCGGCGAGCGTCCCTATAAATGTAATCACTGCAGCATGTCGTTCACGACTAACGGCAACATGAACCGTCACGTGAGGAAGAGTCACCGTACGGCATCGCCCAACAGCGTCACCGACTCCGAAGAGGCCAGCGACGATTCCGGAAATTCGCTGCGAAGGAGTCACCATGAGGAGGAGTACAACAACAACGAGATCTCAAAGTCGATCGCACTCAACTGCTCGAAGCGCAAGATCCTCGCTTACGCCAAGGCCGACGACGAGATCAAGTGCAAGAGGAATCGCAACGAGGAGCAGCTTGACGGCGAGTCGCCGAGGTGCTACGTGTGCCGCGTGCGTTGCGTCAACGAGGCCTACTTGGACGAGCACATGAAGAAGCACCACCCGAGGTGTAAGAATTGCAAGCGAGTGTTCTCGGACGATTGCGAGCTGCAGAAGCACCAGTACAGCTGTCGCGCAGGCAAGGATAGCGGCGAAGGCATCCGGGGTTTCCAGGACCTCACGTTCATTGACTTCTCCACCGGCAAGTTTCCCACGATCGCCAGGAGCATGTGCGAGGAGAAGCTGCACCGTCCGCCGTCGCGCGAGATCGCCAAGTACCAGTGCTACAAGTGCAATCACGCCTTCCCCTGTCAATCGGCTTTGGACGCCCACGAGAGGGACTGCGGTCTGCCCGTCCACGAGAGGCACCCGGACGAGGAGCTCTCTAACACGACCGAGTTCTTCGACGGGTTGCACCTGCAGAACAAGGCGGCCCTGGCTGAAGCGAAGGAGGGCAAGGATCTGGCGGACATCCCGTCGATTCTCTCTGTGACGTCGGGTTCCATCTTCCATAATCTGGCGAGATCCGACACGAGCACACCAGACATCTGTCAGAAGAAGAACGGCCAAAATGCGGGTTCCACTTGTTCGTCTGGAACCCCGTCTTCGGACCATCACGAAGAAGAGATGCAGGACGACTTTGCGCACGAGTTCCGGAAGATGAAGCTGAAGGGTGAGTTCCCGTGCAAGTTGTGCACGATGATATTCCCGAACCTGCGCGCTTTGAAGGGGCACAACCGGGCTCACATGAACGTCGGACCCAACGAGCCGTACCCGTGCAACATGTGTCCTTACAACAGCACGGATAAGCAGACTCTGATTAAACATCTGCGATCTCATAATGGAGATCGTCCGTTCGAGTGTAAGGAGTGCCATTTTGCGTTTACAACCAAAGCCAACTGCGAGCGACACGTGAGGAATCGTCACAACAAGACGGACAAGCGTGAGATCCAAAGCTTGATTCACAACCATCCGATCGAAGAGTCTCCTGTGGACAGCATCGCCGAGAAGCCTCGCGATGACGCCAAGAAGGCCCCGAAGATGGTCGCCGATCGGAACGAGTTGTTGCGTCAAGCGTCCCAGATCCACTTGCCCCCGCAGCCACATTACCTGCCGGCCCCCATTGATGCGAAGCCGATCCTGCTGGCGCAGGAGTCGCTGAAACGATCAATGCAAGCTGGCTTGTACGACATGACCATGATGAACCCCTTCGAAAGCTCGAGCTTGTTCATGCGAGGACAGTACAACCAAAGACCAGAACCTGCATTCCGAGGCGAGGAGTTGGACCAGCCGCAGAACCTGTCCGTTAAAATCGACAGCACCAAGAGCGAGGACGGTCGTGATTCCGCAAGCTCGGGGATCAACTCACCTCTAGTCAATGAAGCCAATGTTCCAGCCCACCAAAGAAACGAAGCTAGTCCATCGAGCATGTCCCGGGACAACAGTCTGAACGACGACGGGCCCCTGGACCTGTCGATGGACGTGTTAGATTTAAGTAAAAAGTCGTCGGACAAGAAGAAGGTGGCCAACGGCACATCTGAGAACGACAACAACAACACTTCCGCCAAAGACTCGGAGAACAACAACTCGTACCTCAACATCAACCAGCTGCTCTACAGTCAGGCTCTGCTGTCGGGAGCCACTTCGACCAACTTTCAAAATCTCTACAACAAGGAGTACATGCTTCGTATGCACATGAGCAACTCGCCCATGTTCCACTCGTACCTGCTGAATCAGCACTTCCTCAATGATTATCCATTGAAGGACACAATTCAACAGAAAGAACTCGTTCGAGGGCTTCAAACCAGTGGCGGCAGTCTGGTCCAGTCGGTAATGGGAAACTCGGCATTTCCGAATTCGGCATCCATGCCAATCGGATCGCTAACTACCATGGGCGCCGAGCACACCAACAACTTCAAACCGGTGAGCTCATCGCAGAGCGTGACACCAGTCAGCGCTCAGGAAAATGTCAATTCCACGTCGCCATCCACCGCGAACTCTGTGAGGATGGTCCTGAAAAATGGCCACCTCATGCCCAAGCAGAAACAACGAAGATACAGAACAGAGAGGCCGCACGTCTGTCACATCTGCACAGCCAAGTTCACCCTGCGCAGCAACATGGACCGTCACGTGAAGCAGCAGCATCCCGCTGTTTGGAAGAAGAGACCCCGCAACGCGCGATCCAACAGAGGTCGTCCGCCATCTAGTCCTAGGAAGATGAACATTCGCATTCGCAGGCCGGACACTTCCATGTCGCAGTCGTATGATGGGTACTATCAGGACATGGATCAGTCGACGGACACTGAAAACAACAAGCATTCGATTTCGAGTCAAGTCAAGTACGCCATCCTGGCACAGCAGCAGAAGAATTGCAAGACTGAGCCAAACGAGTCGGATGAAGAGCTTGTCATTGACGAGGAACCGAACGACAAGGATTCCTGCGATTCGGTGGCCACTTCCGATTGCGGCTCCAGTATGCTGAAGGAGACCCTGCAGGCCGGCGAGAGGATCAGCGAGATCAAATCAGAGGAGGTGTTCGATCTGTCCAAGTCGAAGTCGCATGGCGATGTTGATAACAACAACGAAGACTATGACAGATACGGCAATCCACTTCCCGGGACCTCCGGAACCAAAGCCACGGCTAGTTCAATACCGACTGTCAGCAGGGACACCAAAGTGATGCACCCCGAAGCTCGGGACATCGAGAACTGCGCCGTAGATCTGGCCAGCGTCTCTGACATCGTTGACAACGCGACCCAGCAGTATCAGCAGTTTCAACCCCACTACATGAGCGAGGAGGAGGGTCTGGTTGCCTCGGCCAGCGACGGCAACAACTCGTGCAGCGACGATAAGTCACTTCCTGATTCCGTGAACTCTGCGAGTTCCAATCAGTCGGATCTGTCCAGCAAGAAGAAGACAATGAAGAAGAAGAAGATGATGAAGAAGAAGTCAGCCTACTCGACTGCACCGAACCGAGTCAACTGTCCGTATTGCCAAAGACAATTCCCCTGGACGTCGTCCTTGAGGCGCCACATCCTCACTCACACCGGACAGAAACCGTTTCGGTGCAAGCACTGCGGTCTCCTGTTCACCACCAAATCCAACTGCGATCGCCATCTGATAAGAAAGCACCCGGGCAATGGTATCGGAGCAGCTGAAACACAAGAGGCCATCAATACCAACATCAATAACAACAACAATGGCAATAACAATAATCCATCCATTCTCAACAACAACAGTGCCTTTGCCATGAGGAACGTTCCTGAAAGGCCTTACAAATGCAACTACTGTCCGAGCTCGACCTTCTCGACCATCGGGAATTTAAAGAAGCATCAGCAGTCCAAACATCCTCATCAAAGAAAATCAAGGTTGGTGTACAAATTCAAGCATGCTTGAATTGAAGATTAACATTTTATTATTTCTATTCAAGAAAGGTCAGCTAATTGTAGATTCTTATCGCAGATCAACCACTCCATTGAGCGACCAACCTAACAGTCCCCAAGACCACTCGATGAAGCAAGAGGACCAGAGCGAGTACGAGAGTTCGTCAACCACTTCGGACAACCCGGAGAACATCTCAACGAGTACTAACCCGGAGCTGTCCAGTTCCAAATTGATGGACGATTCGCCCATCAACAACATGAGATCTAAAAGGTCTCCCAGGTCACCGTCTTCGCCGAACCCTACCGAGACTCCATTCAAGTGTCACCTCTGCGACAGTGGATTTGCCGTCAGAGACGACTGTCTGAATCACCTGAGTGTTAACCACACTGCCCAATATGAGGAGCTCATCCGCAAAACCTCGTATTTCGACGACGAGTCTCGTCAGCGCTCCGCCAGTGACAACGAGGAAAGGCGATCGAAGCCTGATTACAGCCATAGAAAGGTAAACAGAGCAATCTGATTTCTTTGTTTTTTTAATCTCAATTCAAAGACAAATGTTAATTTTGAATTATTGCTTTTCAGGTAAAGTGTGCTTTTTGTCTTCGACCTTTCTGGTCGGCCGAAGACCTCAGACGTCACATGAGAACACATACAGGTGAAAGACCATTTACTTGCGACGTGTGCGGACGAAAGTTCACTCTGAAACACAGTATGCTTCGACACAGAAAGAAGCACAGCACCAAACACATCGAGAAGGCCAACATGAAGAAAGCTTTGGCAGAGGGCAACGAAGTTGGATCGAACCTGTCCGTCATAGCTCCGAGGAGTCATCAGCAACTTTCCATGTCCACGATTTTTGACAACAACCGTGCGTCTAGAATTCGTGACAGGATCTCGCTGCCAACGGTCACGCCTGTGGCAACCGGTGACGCTGCGCCAAGCAGTTTGGTGACATTCAATCGTTATGAGCAACTCAGCAACCTTACTGGAAGAATGGAGAATATCAACGTCGATACTGATCCGAACGATAACGCGGACGTGGCGGACAATAATGATAATGATCTGATTTCTAACTTGCTTGGGATCAGAGATAAGAGTATTATTGATAAAGTACTCCAGGCGACGCCCGATGACGCTGCAAAGCTCCTAGGTGTTAAGGACAACCAGGAATAAAATTCGGCTCTTTAAATTCGCAATGACAGTGCATTTGAAAATGGAGGCACTTTATGAGAGGACGGTGGTTTGAATCGCTGAAATTTATCGTCAATCTTATAAATGATTCAGTTCTATTGCTTGTCGACTCGAAAAGTTTCTGCCGATTCTTTTTAATTGACAAATTGTTGATACTTTGTCAGTTAAAAAGAAACTGCTTTAGCGATACCGACACGCTTGTTGGATCGTATTATTATTTTACGGTGCACCCTCACAACCGTGCCTTGGACTAACCAGTGTTGTATTTATGATTAGGCGAACAGCAGTTGTTTATATTTTTACGTAATATATTATCATTTTTACGATTTTGTTTATTTTGTTATATGAAAAATGTCTAAAAATCATTCTATTTGTTATGATAATTTTCCTGTCCTAATTGGTTTTTATTTCTCAGGCAGACTGTGAAAATGAGGTGATAGGAAAAGCGAACGGTTATTGAATCGAAAATTAGTTGTTGATTTTGTCTATACTATTTTCGGTTGATTTATACTTTTGTAAAATTGATAGTCCACAAAAGTATGTAGTATTTGATTTTGTGTCATTTATCACAATGATGATTCTAAGGATTATGAGCTTAACAAGTACAGTAGAGTAATAATAAAAATTGTAAAATTTTTTCAAAATTCCTGGTATCTCGCGTTTGATTAAAAAAGTATTGATCGACTTTGTAAATTTTGTGTAAATAACAGTACCATTTTTGATAGATGTCTTAAAATTTAAATGATAAATATCAACATGTAAAATATCTTAAAGTTTTAAGATTAAAAGGCGAAACTTGAAAGATGCATAAAGTTTCAGTCGTTTCTCAAAGATATTTGAATGATCACATTTCAGATTTCTGGGCATTTAAGATTGAACATATCACGAGATTGAAAATGAATTACTTCAGAATCTGTACTCACACGCGAACGTTGAATTTTGTTCAACAAACTGCTGTTTACAGATAAATTCAGTCACAAATCTTGATTTCACGCACCCTGTTTATTAATTTTACTAAAAAAAGCGTCTCCTTTCATTTTTCTTGCACTGAAATAAACTTTCAACGATAGTGCTTAACTTAATTATTTCCAGACTGTATAAATATTGCGAAACTAAAGTCCAAAGAATAAATTACTTAGTAATTCAGCTACCTAATATGTACTAGCAGGTGGAAGTGATTGCAAAACCTCTTTTAACTAAAACCGAGATCTTACAATCCTTCCATCGCAACATACGTGGTAAATATTAATATTAAAAAAAAAGTGTAAGCGATAGAATAAGCATTTAAGAACTGAATTCTTTCAATTAGCAATTAATCGATGTACTTTTTTCTTGGGTTCTACTAATCTATAGCGTCCTTAATTCAATGTATATAAAAATGGTTATATAAAAGTATTATCGAGGTCGTAAATTGTAAGTCCGAATTGATTGTGTATATATACAAAGATCTCTATGAATATCCGTTGCTAAAACTTCATCGTCTTATTCTACATTATGATGCATTTTCGAGAGAACCCATAGCGATTAAGATAATATACAGAATAGCCGCAAAAAGAATATTGTCATTCGGCGCAGCAAGGATACCCAAAGATATGTATTGTATGATATCATAGAAAACTAATGATATAAATATATTTGCGTAGAATCTACTGTACAGACCTGTGCGAATCTGTGACTTTGTACATACGTTTTAAAATTTATTTATTATATCCACTGAATAAGGTTGTTCTCTTTTTTATTATTATTTCAAAGTGATGCAATACGTGTGATTTAAGATTATCGATTTCAACTGCGACTTATTGTATTTATTAAGATAAATCGATCTGATACAGGAGTAGAATTGAAGAGTGCATTGGGTCTTGGTATGTTTTTGAAAGTAGAAAACCAAATCTATAGCCACATGGTAATAATTAAACCCGAACTATAGTCATATGGGAGAGTGTACTTTTGTCAAATGGCTATACCAATTAATTTTTGAAATCCATTTCTCGATTGCGAATTTTAAGGTGCGCAATGAAATACAAATTCATGTATATCAAGTTTCAATTTTCCTAAATATATGTGTAGACAAGAAAGTAAAAACAAATTGTGTGCATAATCAGTGCTTTACAACTAAGTCGAATTTACGTGAGATGGAAATGCCAAAAGATATGGTTCTTGATCGATTTTGTTTATAATACATTATTTGTCACTATGTGCTAAGATGTAGCTTTTAAATTCTTCTTCCACTTAATGTTAATTATCTTACGTTGAATCAAGTCATTTGCCCCTATTAATTTACAAAGCGTAGTTGGATAAAAATAAAAAAAGCAATCATAATTATTTATGAATATTTTTTTGAAACTTATGGTTGATATGTTCTGTTAAACTTTTTTGATTTTGAAAGCTGCACTCTTAATCCGGATTGACAGTTGCCAAGTTTCGAATGCCGCTGTATATCAACATAGTATATTACACGATTTAAATATGTGTACATTACATAGTCTGAAATAAAAGCAGAGATAAAGATGATTAAAAATATTTTGTTTTCGTGTTATTGTATCCTCCCAATTCTGAGATAAGTTTTACCAAGCAAAACGAGAGCAATTTCCAGATATAAAGTGAGGTATTTTCGTTTTTCTCGGATAAACAAATGACAATCTGAAATAATTATTGAAACCAAAATCATGGATTAAGGCTCACCCTCTCGTTTGCTTCAAAATTTTAGTTATTCGTCAGATATGGAGATTATCAATCAAAAAATTACACGATGCAGACTCGAAACATTCGTTTGAGACAACTCTCATTTCCCCAAGTATAACTGGTAAGTGAAACAGAATCCTCTTTGACGTTTGTTACAAATTAAAAATTTAATTATTGTCTGAATTGTTTTTTAAGTTTTTTTTTCAAATTTGGTAAGTTGTAATTACTTTGCAGCTGTATATTAAGTGAAAGAACACATAGCTGTTAATATTGTATATGATAATACCAAAGTATGGACGACATTTTTAATAACCGTGATGTGACCCATGTTGTTGAATTTGTAAAACGCAAATTTTATTTCGCAACATCACGTTTTCCGAGGGCCTTGGTAAGAGATAATCCGAGCACTCATTTTTTCACAATTGATAATGAGTTGGTTTACAAGAATTTCTACAATGATTTTGGTCCACTGAACCTCGGATGTTTATACAGGTAATTGATTTTTTCTTTTAAATTAAAATTAACTTCGTTTGATTCATATTAAATTGTTGAATGTTATCTTATGATCTTAATTCAAGATACTGTTCCATGGTCAATGATAAACTATCAAACCCAAAATACAAAAAGAAACGTATAGTTCACTATACATCTTCAGATGACAACAAGAGGGCCAACGCAGTATTTTTAGTTGCTTCGTTTGCCGTCATTTATTTGAGAAAAGCACCTGAGGAAGTTTATCACATGCTCACTTCACCAAGTTTGCCAGTGTTGAAGTTGTTTCAAGATGCTTCCCTGAAGTTTTCAAATTACACAATCAATTTACTTGGTAATTCTACATTTTTCTGAATGTTATCATTTTTTCTTCATAAGTGATCCTGGTAATCAAAAATTAATCCTTTCGCTTGGTCATTTTCAGATTGCTTACATGCTATTTTTAAAGCTCTTTTTTACGGATTCGTAAACTTCAATGACTTTGACATCAATGAGTATGAAAAGTTTGCTGATTTGAGAAACGGTGACCTTCACTGGATAGTTCCGCAAAAGTTTATCGCTTTTTTGGGACCGAGCACCGAAAACCGAAGTCCTTATCAGCCGCCTGAATGTTACATCGATTACTTCGTTAAAAATAACGTTGTTGCTGTAGTGAGATTGAACAGAATGACATACCCAGCATGCAGGTACACTCTAAATACTAAATCTTTATTTTTTTTTTAAATAAATTGGAACAAGTATATGAGAAATTTCTGTCTTTGATCTTTAAGATTCATTAACTATGGCATTGATCATTACGATATGTTTATACCTGATGGAAGTACACCAGAACAATCACAGTTAATACAGTTTCTACATCTAGCTGAGACTAGCAATGGAGCAATTGCTGTGCATTGCAAAGTAATATTAAGAATAATTAAAATTATCATTTTAATAATGTAATACGTGAAATATTACGTATATAAAGTCGTATGAATGTTGTATGAAACATGGTTATACCTTAGGCTGGACTGGGTCGAACAGGATCATTGATAGCAGCTTACATCATGAAACATTACAAGATGACTGCAAAGGAGGCCATAGCATGGTTACGAATTTGTCGACCAGGCTGTGTCATCGGGCACCAACAAACTTGGCTTGAGAACATTGAAAAATCGTTATGGCAGATGGGAGACCAGTACAGGTACCTGCTAAATAAATTTAATTTAATATGACGAAATTAATACATATCATATTTTTAATAAAAGTAGTGTACTTACAGATTTGATGTAATGTTTGATTTCAGACTGCGAATGTTTCAAGATAAAGATAAGATCGTGCACCATGATAAAGGAATTTATTCCAACTCTCATAATAATCAGTCCAAGGAACACCCGTGGAATGCTCGAGTTTTGCGACCTGTAAACAACAGTAAATGTTAATTTTATTATAATTTGAAAGAAAAAATTTCACAATATTTTAGTTAGTGTATTTCGAATTCTTATTTTCAGATCTTTTGTTCATGCAAATGCAACGCTCTATGGCAACTCCTCAAAACATGCCGCTTTTCACGATGAGCCAGGAGTCAAATTTTCCCACTCAAGGAGACAGACTCAACGAGATCAAATTCAAGCAATAGCAACAACAGTATCCAAACGTTTCATTCAACTCAAAATAGCAAAGTTAAAAACTCTGACTGACGTTTGTTAGATCCAAGGTTTTTTTGGTACGAGTTATATTATTTATTTGTATCGATTTTTGTTCACTTTAAATTATTATTTATTATAATGTTCAATGTTTTTTTTTCAATTTTGTGTACAATGGTTATCTATAATTCCGATGACAGGATTGCTAAAAATTATTTATTTATCTCATATTATAAAATTATAATTAATCATGTTTAAAAATAAAGGTTCGTTTTTCATAAATATATTTTGCTTTGTTTATTTTACATTACCAGTTTTGTCATTGCTTTCATTCATTCGTAATTTTCAGATTCTGTCACGAAAAAACGGCTTCTCCATCCAAAACTGTAAAAAAATGACATGGATAAATACAATTATTATGAGAACTTACAAATTTGCATTGATAATGAAGAGCTATTCTGTAAAACTTTTGTTGAACATTCACATACAGTCAATTCAGTTTATAATAAAAGCATTTAATAAATTTTATTGATTTATTATTACGAAAAGTATAAACGAAATAATTCTCTGTGACTTGTTTTGCATTCTTAAATAGAAAATGGCGGGAACGCAGGAACTATTGTTTGCATGTTTACGTAGAAAGATTAAAAAGAAATACAAAGAAATTAATAGTATTCAGACAAATTATAAGAAATACAATAAAAGTTCAATTTAAATCCGTTTCCTTCCTATAGTGATAACTCCCCTTTTCATTATTAAGAGTGCATTCATACGTGAGAATGACAACTAGTGACATCTGATTTACTCAAGTAAAGTTGAATTCAGGAAATTTTTTTTTAATTTTTGAGAATTTTTTTGTTCTGGGGCGTACAGATCTCTTGAAAAATAAAATCACCTTAGATATTAGTCATGCACGAACAATTTAGACACTGTTCATATCAACTGCGATTGAATGGACTGTATTCACTGAATTTGTCGATAATGCAGATCTTTGTTGAAAAAATATAAGAAACAATCTTGTTGGTGAATATTTGAATAAACTCATAATCTTCATATGTAAATAATTTTTTTTCTAAAAATTGAAATTTAATAATATGTTACAATTTAAGAGGTTTGATTAGTAAGATACGTTGAGCAGCATTTAATTACGAAAACAAAAATGTAATTCGCAAAAGTCAAAATGTAAAATTAACAAATACCATGGCAAATAAATTATATTTCAAAATATCTATAATAGATATCAATTTTGAAAAGACATCAGATTAGATAGACAAAGGCTATATTAACAACCAAAATAAAAAATCTTTAACGTTTTTAAATTGACCTTTTTCCTTTTTTCATAAAAATTAATTCATTTCACGACTGGAAAATCATGAAAAATTGCTTACATTGAATTTCCGTAGAGAGCGTTTGAAAAATGATGACGTCAGAATTTACGTGCACTCACTAACACTCACGAATATTCGCGAACACTCACGGACACTCGCGAACACTCCGACACTACTTTTTTGGTTAAATTTTGTTTACATTTGCGATAAAAATTAAAAAGTGCTGAAAAAATACGACACTCGCGATTCCGATGCAAGTCCACATGAAGCCTTTCACCATTTTAACAAAAAGACTTTGATATCAAAACAATTGACTTAAAATTATAAAATGCAAGGGCAACAGTGGCTTTACTATTCTCAATTTAATTGTTTGACTATTTATTATTTATGTTATTTTTAAATATATATGATATGATTGAGAATCGCAAACAAAATGGCCGCCATGAATTCCCATGGCCCAAAGGCTCTCCCCTTCCTCTTTGCCCTTCAATGTTTTATTTGTTGTTTTTAATTATTCATAAATAAATAAATTATTAATTATTTAATTGGGACGGTAGAATGTTTGGAAATCTAAGATTTGTTATTGCTTTGAAACAAAATTTTCATGGTAATATGATCCGGTAATATGACACTGCCAAGAACGTTTGGTTTCATATTACAATTTGCGAGGGAAAACAACAATAAATTTTCCATCGTGTCAAAACTGAACTTTATCAATAAAAAGAAGTGAATGTGATTTTGTTAATGTTGTTGTTGAATAAATATCTACAACATGCAATTGTAATTTTCACAAAACAATATTGAGAATGATTTTTCTCTAATGACATCGTCGATTTTGCAAATCTTTTTTTAGTGTTAATTGATGACGCAATAATTGAATTTTTGTTGTTTATATGTTAAAAACATTAAAATTTATATACTCTTTGATTATAATTAAGTTTAGGTGGTGATTACCCTACAATAAGCAAGTAAAATGAGAAACAATTTGGGAAAGGCGTCTGACCCCTGAGACGGTCCGCGGCAAACTAACGGTCGTTCCGGTTCCGGTCGTTCGTTTCGATGACGTTACGGCGTCGATTTTTCAAAAAAGGCGGCAATTCAATTTGTTGAATCTTTTACGTCAAGATTTTGCAATAAGATAAAAGGATTTATTGTTGTTTTATTATATACCCTTCAGAATGTTATTTTGAATCAAATTATAGAGGGCGCCGTAGTGCCATGGGAGAGAGAGAAAGAGTAGGAGTTTAAGAACACTCGTAACAACTGACATAACCTGTCACGTCACTGTGTTCAACTGCGTTCGCAGTCGCCCAACGTCAATTGCAGACTCTTTAATTCAAATGAAGATAATTTAGAGGAAATTTGCCCTTTCTTACAATGGCAGAATTGTTATTAGATCCAAATATCCGTGGCTGGGTATTCTTGCCAATCGTAGTTATTACATTTCTTGTTGGAATTGTTAGGCACTATGTATCAATTCTACTTTCTTCACAGAAGAAAGTCGAACTTCACCAAGTACAAGACAGGTCAGTTCAATTGATTTTTTTAATAATGAATGAAAATTTAACAACAATAATAATTGTTAAAAAATTGTTAATAACCACAATCATTTCAGTCAAGTGATGATTCGATCGAGGTTACTCCGAGAGAACGGTCAATACATCCCAAAATCAGCTTATCTCATGAGGAGGCACTTTTTCAATCACGAGGAGACAGGATACTTTAAAACTCAGAAACGAGCACCGGTGTCACAAAACCCCATGACGGATCCCAGTTTCATGACTGACATGCTCAAAGGCAATGTCACCAATGCTGTTCCTATGGTGCTCATCGGTGGCTGGATCAACTGGATGTTTTCTGGTTTTGTCACTAGTAAGTTTAATAAATCAAAACCCAAACAAACAATTTTGAACTCAACAATTTTCTATTAAAACGATACCTTTTACATGTTTTTATTGTATTTTATTTATTTACCGTTTCGTTTATTTATTGTTTGACATCGTTTTGACATTTTTCAGCAAAAGTACCTTTCCCTCTGACTCTGCGCTTCAAACCGATGCTTCAGCGTGGAATCGAACTAGTCACACTGGATGCTGCGTGGGTATCATCGGCGTCCTGGTACTTCCTCAACGTGTTCGGTCTGAGATCCATCTACACCCTCGTCTTGGGCGAAAATAATGCAGCAGACACATCGCGAGTGTTGCAAGACCAAGTGTCCGGTGCGGCTATGACAATGCCACCCGACCCGAAAGCTGCATTCAAATCCGAATGGGAGGCTTTGGAAATTTACGATCACAATTGGATCTTGAGTGATGTGCACACAGAACTTCTTGATCCCAAGCATAAGTCGAAAGAAGTCAGTCATCACATCAAAAATGATTAATTTATACACTTCAATTGTAAAAAAATATGCATTAGGTTCCATTGAAAAAAAAAAAAGAAAAACATTCATGCAGTAAACCCAATTGTTAATTTGTTATACGTTTTTGTACGTGTGTGAAACTCGTGTATGTGTGAACAATCTAAATAAAGTTGTGCAGATGAAACAAAGACGATTAATTATTTGTCCATTTCGTTATCTTAATTTTATATCCCAAATCAAAAATGTTTCAATCTTCAAGATTTTGAATCTTCATTTTTTACACAACAAACAAATTGCGGTCGTTGATTGGTCTCTGCTCGCGCATTCCTCGACGTGCCCGATCGACAGCCCGACTGTCAAAAGGGACGGTTTCGGCTGGCGAACACCAGAGGCGCTACATACAATGGGATAAAAAACGAAAACGCGAGTAATTCCTTGCGCTGGTTGTGTCGCTGCCTGGCCCGACCGTAGTAGTAGTGTAGTAGTAACTACTCGGATCTAATGGTCGATTGTGACTGACTGTAATGGAACCGTGGAAGGTGCACGGGACGGGACGTCAAGTTCGAACGGGCGAGATGCAATGGTGAAACGTAAGTTGGAAAGTGCGTTGAGCTCGCGCGTGCACAATTATTTGTCGTTACCGCCGAGGGGGCCGCCGTTCCTGTGAGTTTATTTTCGCATGGTTTCGCGTAGACGCCGAACGTGTGCGCAAATAACCTAAACGCGCGCCTCAGTACACCAACAATAGCCAAACGTCAAAGCCCCAAACTCCAGCCTGTAAGGCCCTCACGACTGTTTGTTTTGGCTGCCAGGGAGTTGGCCCCGTTGGCCAACAATGCCACTTTTGCATCAACAACGAAGCCCGCGCGAGCCCACTCGCGTGTTATTCGCGATCAGTAATGGTGTCCCATTCGTTTACTTTTAATTCCCCGCAAATCGATGTGAATTGTAGCACAGCACGCAGTTTGACGCAGCAATCGCACTCTTTTTGACAGCCATGGGCCTGGCTGCGATTGTTTATTTACAAGGCCGTGCGAGTTATTGCCCAATTGTTGACGTTCGCCTTTGTTTTACATCTCGCTTGGATGCACACTTTTTTTTCCGTTGCTTAAGTGTAAATAAGAATAATTTATATATCTTATAAAATAAAACCAATCAAAAATTGTACGGTTTTACTTTCTCGTAGATTTTGTAATTTTTCGTTTTGTTCCCTTTTTTATTTTCAAGGGAGAATTTCAATTTTGTTTCGAAATGGAAAAATTGGTCGATCGCAACGATTGCGACGTTTTTATAATAAGAGCGCGGTTACTGTTTTGATACAAAACAATTAAATCAACGCAACTACCCATTGATATTGACTTTCCCATGGTTCAACGAGCAAAGCTTTCTTTTGAAATCGAACTGGTAATAAAATTGTAAAATCAGCAGTACAAAAAATGATATATTTTAATTAAAATTAGCCATTGTTGCTTTGCAAAGATTATTTTACAATTAGTTCTTAATGCTCATTTCATTATAGTTAAAATGCGGATGTTTGGTTTTCTTTACAAGTTCAACAATCGTTATGCGAGATATGAATAACAGATAATCTATATAAATGTTAGCAAGGTTAAATGAAATCTTCGATGAATCACCGTTGCTTAACTATTCATTTTTTTCTAATATCGTTGTGAAAAAAAGTGTCTCGTTGAACAAGTTATAAGTGTTTATGCTTACTTTGATAAAAATTTATTAGTAAAATTAAAACGACAGTAATTGGATCTCACAAAAAAAACATTGGCATCAGTTTATGATTATTTTATATTACGTGCATTTTATAACTTGCTTCAATATTGGCGCATTTTATTACTGCTATTACTTTGAAGATGTTTCTTTTTTTTTCAAATTAATTGAACGATTCAATTTTGTTCCAGGAAAGAAAATTAATTTCCTATCTTTCACAATGGACTGTGTAGCATTTGCTGCAAAATATGGACAGGGGAAGGAATTCGCATTCATTGTACATATTCTTCATTCTCAAGTAAGACGAAAACAAAAGTTAATTGCGGTTTGTTTAATTT
Source organism: Trissolcus japonicus (assembly GCA_030522925.1). Lineage (NCBI taxonomy): Eukaryota > Metazoa > Arthropoda > Insecta > Hymenoptera > Scelionidae > Trissolcus > Trissolcus japonicus. The sequence continues at coordinate 269,301 of JAPYZS010000096.1, read as the reverse complement.
CATGAAAAAGTTACAAAAGATCAAAAAGTTTGACAAAATATGGTTTGTTGAATGATTTTCAGGCAATGATGTGAAACATCTGAACCATGGGTCGGTTACTTTAAGTATTCCAGTAGTCTCAGCTGTAATAAACAAACGATGGATTCCCCGCCATCGTGTTCTCTTAGCGTTACTGGGCCTTTGAGTGATATTGGTAGTAGTGGACTTGGCGGTTCTATATCTAGCGACTCTGTTCGAGCACATCTTGCTATTGAGGTATAATATTCAATTGATAAGAGGAATTCGACTCCGACAGTGACTCGATTCATTTCTTTTGAAACAATCCTTGCATTGTCAGTTGATTATCAAGCGCAAGATGAATTATTTAAATTGGACAGTCTCGTCGTTAACGTCGGGTTTGATGTGACTTTTGAAAATAAGTACTCCCTACAGATCTAATGTTTCAATCGTTATTTTCAGATGCAAGAAAGTGACATGGAGAGCAAATCCTTGTCCCAAGATTCGTTCGATTACTCGGACAATATGTACGGCGAGAACTTCAACACTCTGAAGAAAGGGCCCGCGTGGGCCGACTTGGACGGTAAGCTCGAGATCGAGGTCGAGGTCGTGGACGTGGCGATCAAGCCACCTCCGGAATTTCAGGACAGTCCCTCGCCGCACGACTCGGCCTCCTCGTTGGAACCCCTGCCGTGTTATGACGAGCCGGAGTTTCGTCGCAAGGCCGATCCGTGGATCATCGACTACGCGGAGTCGCTGGTGAAGCTGATCGTGGAGGAGGCACTTGCCCTGTCGTGTCGCATCTCGTGGCCCGAGGGGCGCATCTCTACAGGGACAAGCACGTCGCGGATCGTCGAGCCTCGGCACAATTCGAGGCGTCTCTGGGCGTCGGATTTCCAGACGCCGGCGCCGCAGTGCCCGAGCTCTGCGACCATCTCCATCACGCCGTTCAGCACGCTCAATCGTCCGAACTCACGCTGCTCGCTTGCGTCCTCGCGGCTGTCCAGCTCGCACAACTCGATCAACACGACCGGGTTGAACCACAAGGCTGACGACAGCAGTTTCATCACTTCGGCGATGTCGCACGACGTGCTCACCACCAGCGAGATCAGCGACATGTACAATGTCCCGTTCGATTCGGATATTTATACCGTGCCGATTGACGTGATCAGGCCGCTTCACGAGCTTAGGATCCTGCAACGACCGAAGCGACACAAACATCATAGAAAGAGACGAAGAAACGCGTCCGCCAGCTCACAAAGCGAGTTGGAGACGCACATACAACAAGCGCGACATTATTGCAGGTCGGTGTTCCTTCCGATTGAAACCATTTGTTTATAATTTTGGCTCGTCGTTTGTAATTTAATATAAAGAACGTTGTAATTTAATTGAACCGTGATTGGCATCAAATGATTATGAAAGTATTGATTGTGAACTCAAAGACTCTTTCTATAGATGTCTCTCAGTGAATTAAATATAGTTTATATAATATAAAATCTTCACTAACTCAATTTAGCTTGATGGCATGTGAAGTCGATTTGTAACACGACTTGTAATGCGACTTGTAATACGACTTGTAGCACGCAGAGCCATTTGTGACGAGACTAAAGTGAATATGTTTTACAAAATGTGCTGAACAAAGCTTTGTAATGTTTCAGTAAACCCCGCGCCATCACGCACGTGATCAAATCGCAGCGTCTCCTAGCAGACGTGTGCTGCAACGAGGCAGGCAACGGCAAGCGTCACAGTGTGCCCGGCACTTCGGGGAGGCACAGTTCCCGCAGCACGATTTCACAGAACAGTCACATGCGCAACATCGGCGAGCCGATTCACATGACGCTGCACGAGGTGCGACAATACCTCCAGACGCTCTACTCCAGTTCCAGCGACTCCAGCGAGAACAAGATAAAGCGCGAGCGCGCGTGCTCCGGCCAGAACTCGCTTCACTTCGCGACGCCAAAGATGCTCAACATTAATAATAATAACCGCTATAGCACCCCGCACACCGACTCCTCGACCGACACTCCGATCTCTAACAAGAGCAGCAACGGGCTCATCCACAACAATAACAACAACGGTAACATCAAGAAGCACAAGAAGAATTCGCTCACGGGTATCAAGCATAAAAAGAAGGACGACAAGGAGAAGGACCAGGAGAGAGACAAGATGAAGAAGGGCCAGCGGAACTTTTCGCTCAATCTTAAGCAGACTTTGTGCAATATCTTCCGATTTAGACGGCTGGGATCGCCCGAACACTATGTGGATAAGAGGAACAGTATAGTCCAGGGCGAGATCGCAGAGGAGGAGGAGAATCTGGAGTACGAGCAGCACGCGAACAACAACAACACAACGACCGACATGGAGTCATCCATGCAGAAGATGCCGTTCTTTAAACGCGCGCTGCCACCGCTGCCAAAGAGTAATGGACACATCGAAACGGACCAAGTGAAAGACTCGCCGGTCCAGACTGTTTCCAAATGTGAGTCACCTGCGAGCATCAGACATACGTCGGTTTCTCTGTCACGAGACGAGGAGGATGCTATTGAGGACACCAGCATGGACTTTGCCGCAAGCATCGAGAAAGTCAAAGATGTAAATTTGTTGTTTTGCAACATTTTAATTTAAAATAACTGTTGGTTTTATGAAGTGGTGTTAATATGACTCATCTTTTACAGTACGGTTGGTACTGGGGGCCTATCAGTGGAGAAGCTGCTGAAAAAATTTTATCAAACGAGCCGGACGGTTCGTTCATCGTTCGTGACAGCAGCGATGATCATTACATTTTTTCTCTCTCGTTTCGATTGAATAGTTGCGTGAGACACGTCAGGATAGAACATGATCAGGGTAAGAGACCAAAAATTTTGCTCCAAGCTCATAATATGAGATCGGTCGTGGATGTTAATTCGCGTCGCATGATTTCAGGTAATTTCAGTTTCGGGAGTTGTACGAAATTTAAGTCGCACACAATAGTGGACTTCATTGAGAACGCGGTGGAGCACTCGCGCAGCGGTCGGTACTTATTTTTTCTCCACCGGCGGCCGGTTCTGGGTCCGATGCGCGTGCAACTGCTCCACCCGGTTTCCCGATTCAAGCAGGTGCAAAGCTTGCAGCACACGTGTCGGTTTGTGATTCTGAAGATGGTTCGCAAGGATCTGATACCCACTCTACCTCTGCCACGTCGTTTGATCGACTATCTGAGCACGCCGCACTACTACAGCGAGCAACTCGCGGAGCAGGACGAGCGCGTGGAGTCGCCGGTGAGCTCGTCGACGGGCGAATTAGAGAAGATATGTTTTACACCGCAAGGCCTATCGTGAGGTACAAACACGACCAATCGAGGTATGTAAATTAGATGAATAAAAAAAAACAAAGTGGAAACAAACAACTTCGAAAATGAACAATGAGAATCGGGAGCAGTATGATGCAGTTTCGAATCAAGAAGAAGGCGGATCCAAACTTTCCACACGGGAGAATTGTTCGCCGCTTCAAGATATTTTTCATCGACATTGTATATTTTGTAAGTTTCAGTAATTTTTTACGCGTTTTTTATTGTGGACATAGAAACGTAAGCGTGTTGTACGGAGACTTTGTCTTGGGTGCTTCGTTGTGTCATTTGTTGATTTTTCATCAGAACGAATTCAGACCAAAATTAACTGTCTGGTTGTTGCGTGCATTTCTTGAAATTGTACAAAAAATTTCAACAAATTGTTTAAATAACCATTTTCTTTAAAAAAAATAATTTCATCAAAACTTGAGACATATTTAATGTTCGTTTGTTCAGAATCAACGAATCCTTCGGAGCATCTTTGACTTGTAAATAACTGAAATAACGGTGAAGTATTTCATTACTATGATTTAAATGATTTATCCAAAGAATGAGGTATCAAGTTCATTTCCAATAGATTCCCTTTGGAAACCCTGTCCTTGAGTTCTCCACCACAATACTGCTCTCCAACAGTGCATGTCCGGTTTTGAGTTTGCATCAAAATTTAAACGAGGTGTAACTGACGTTCTCAAGTATAGTCAAAGTACGAGTTCAGTGGAGTTTGCGACGAAGCTTCGTCATTTAATACAATCCCTTGTTAACATGCTAGTCGCAAACCCGGCTTTGTAGCGGCACCAACGATTTCAACAAACTGTTTCACGATTCATTTGAACGATCTAATGATAGACTAAACGATACATTGTATAATTATTATGTCTGCGTTCGTTTTTTTATTACAATTATGTATATAACTATATCGCTGGGTAACTAACAGTGCAATCAATAAATAATAATAACAAGAGCAGTTTCGCTAGAACACGGTGTGTAAAAACATAAAAAAATCACGTTTTGTTATTAGAATGCGTCCTGTGTGAATTTGTTATTGCGATTCGCGCAATTCATCGTCAGTATTAACTGCACCCAAAGTCAAATGATTAACACTACGTTTTAATGAACCGTTCACGAATTATACCATACGTTGTATATTGTTTATCCGCATCTTCCAATGAGCCCTTAGAGATATGATTATTGTTTAAGGATGAACTTGTTACAAAAAACAATTACTATTATGTTTCGAGGATCTTTAAAAGAAACTAAAAAGATGAACTCTATTGACGTCGTACTCCGACTATGTCGTGACTGAAATAAAGCAAATTATTTATACGAATTGCCAGTTTCATAACGAATTTCAGTTCTCTTGTGGCTGTCGAGGCGCTTTTGTTCTTTATTATCACTTGCAATAAAGGGTGGTGAAGATGAACGTTCAAAGTCCCTGACCAGAGTGAAGAAATTTGATGCTCTTGACAATGAAAGGCAATTATTTTAAACAAACTCGAAATATTTTTATGAAACTGGTACTTATAGCTAGTAGACTGAGTAAATATTAATGAATAGTAGTTGATATAGTTATTCATTACGGCGCTTAATGCGCGTGACATTTTATGTTTTGAGCTTCGAAACTAATGTGTGATACATAGAGTTGGTTCCTTACTTTTTGACTTGTGAACAAATTTTGAACAAATTGTATGTACGGTTGGTGTTTCTTTTTTTGTTTTTTTTTTTCTGTTTCTTTAAAATGTTTCAATTTCGAATGCCAAATAGCACAGTTGCCAAACACGAAAATATCCCAAGTTGGATTACAAATTTTCATTTAAAACTTCAATAAGCTCTATGTAATCATACAAAATGATTATGGTGATTTTTCTTAATTTTTTATTTTCGAAAACAATTTTTGTTGTCTTTCAAAGTGATGATTGGCTGATGAAACGTTGAGTTTAACTGTATGGTGTATATTTATAGAGTGTGATTCTAAAAAATTGTAAATTATTGTGATGAAGTCTAAGAATTACTTTTAACTTTTTCAAAACACGAATGTTGCAATCTTTTGTATTTTTCGTTCTTAAGTTTATGGATTGTTGTTGTGTAACGTATACACAGCTGATATTCAAAACTATTCGTTACTAATATATTTATTGAATAATTGTATACAATATCATTTTTGTATATTTTAATTATGCGAATTCGCGAAATTAAGACACGCCTGTAAAGCATAATTATATATTCTTTTATTAGCTGAATTTTATGTGCAATAATTTAATGTAATTTAAATTATGATTTTAGATTTATTTTGCCTATTGTGATTCAATTGAAAACAACTATTTTTTAAGTCACCCCTTCGTTCAAACGGGCGCAAACAAATTTATTTTTATACGATATGTTTTGTCAATGATTACGTTTTTTTTATTATTTGTGTTCATAGAACGCCTCTATTAAATAGTCTTCCATTGACACAAACGCGCTCAAGTGATGGAGAAAGTTGAAAGTAAAAAGTTGGACTTGCAACGATTGCTTATACGAATACTGTGAAACAACAAACAAAAACAGATGATTTGCGTATGTTTGAATCTTGAATGTTTTTGAGTTGTTTAATATCAAGGACCTTTGTATGTGCTACATACCATAGATTGTAAGATATATCGATACATAATGACGATTAAACAGTAACAAGTAGAAGCCATAGTTAGTGAAACAAAAAATAAGAAAAAAACTCGACATCGGATAAGATACATTTTTTCAGTATGCCGATTACTTGTATCTATATGGACATATAAAACTGTCATTAGGTAAAGGATTACGTAAATTATTGAGTATGATACACACATTTTTATACTCACATACACATTCCGTTTGGAAAATGTACACGGTCATTTGTATATACCGTTCGCCTGAAAAACTTAATTTAGCGATCTTTCTTTCAGCTTCTGCAAAGGAAATCAACTTTGTCGAGCGAGAAAAAAAACACATACACGTGATATACAAAAATACGACTTACGCGGGCATTGTGATTTTATTTAATAAATAAAAAATCCGTCTATACTGAAAAATATTACACAGCTGAATTTATTGCTTACCCATCATCTCATGGATCCGAAAGGTCGAATATTCAGACATTTAGAATGACATGGTTAAACAATTTTATGCAATTTCAATTTAAAAAGTATATTTCAAATACTAGATAACAGTATTAATAAACTAATTTTTGTCATTAACAAAAAACAGAATAAGTTTTATATCTCTAACGTATACTATATTAAATAAATAATCATAATCATTAACTATTAGATTTAGCAATTAAGCAATACTTTGGCACGCAGATCAATAATTTATTTGGCCATAAAATGAGCCATGGGGTCATCTTCTCGTAGACGTCTCATATGGTAAGCTTCCATTTCCTCCTCGGTAGGCTCCTTCACAGTACACATACTGTTATACGGTCTCTTGCGTTCATCTAACTTCATCAACCTGTCCACTTTTTCCTCATGCTCCTCCTCTTTTCTCAACGCTACTTTGAGTTTGTCTCCATCATGCTTATGAGCTTTTTTTTTCTTCTTCCTCTTTTTCTTTGGCTCGTCTTCTTCTTCATTCGAGGACGAAGAAGTCGACAACGAGGAAGATCTCTGCTTTTTATCTTTCTTTCTCTTTGGTTTCTCATCGTTTTTAATATCCCGGAAATTTTCCAGTGCTATTTTGGCTGCTTCGACAGCATTTTTGCCAGCCTCACCGGTGCAGTAAGAATTTTTAACAAAGGAGTGACAACAGCCGTAGCCCCAGTTCCCGTCACTCCAGTACGAGCCCCAGACGGAAGTATGATTATTCGGATAAACATCCTCCTCATAGCGTGACCTTACAATTTGTTTCTCCGGGCACTTTAATATCTGAAAGAACAAATGAATCTCAAAATCGATTCGAGTATAATCTAAATTAATCGACTGGCATTAAAAATCCTTACTGTTCCACTCCTCGAGTACTCCACGTATCCCTCCGTCTGCGCCAGCATCTGTACGACTGACGGAATTTTTAGGTACTCTTCTCCACCGTATTTCCCTATAACATCGTCCTTGACCTTGTCCTTCAACTCGTCTCGGTTCTCGTCATAAGACTCTTTCAATTTTTCCAACTTGGTCGGCTCCGCCAGCAGGTGCACGTCCACTCCCTTCTCGTGTGCCTCCCAGGCAAACATCTCCGCCCTCCTGTGATCCACAGTGTCTCCAGAGAGTCTAACGGAGTTCTCCCCCTTGTAATCTACTTCCTTATCCGTGCCAGCGTAAGGATTATCTCGCATCGAGCGAGTTTTCGGATCGTAATAAGCAGAATTCGGATCCAAGTTTCTGAGATACTTGGCGGTGTCTTCTCGGATCCTCAAATTCCTCACTGTGATCCTCTGTTTTGAGTCCACCTTGGTCCCTGGCATGTCCACCTCGTCGACATACTTGTCTTCGTCCTGGTCCGAATTTTGTTCCTCGTCTCGCTCGGCTTGCAGCTTCTCCGCTCGCATCTGTTTTTTAGCCTCTTCGATTTTCTGAAACTCCTCGACAATCGTGCGGTGCTCGGATGCATCGTAGCCTGCCCACCGGTCGCGTTTGCCGTCGTAGTCCAGGCTCAGGTCCGGTTGCAAAAACTCGTCCGACGCTATCTGAACATTGCTGTACTTAGCGCCAACTTTTCGTGGACGCTCCATGCAGTCTTTTCGTTTATGAGTTATAGCCCCGCAATTCTCGCATGCACCTTTGCGCCAACGTTTGGCTGCTGCGGTTGTTTGCACTCCACGTTTGTACCATTCGTCTATGCCACTGAAGGCTTTTTGTCGCTCCGGTTGCGGCCGCTGGTGCTTTAAAGTTGGACCCTGAAAAAACAAATTCAATTAATATCTGCAGTGTATCTTAATTTTGTAAGTAGTTTTAGAATAATTTGAAAATGTGTAATACAATTTATAGAAAACAGTTGTAGATTTATGAAAATTTTAGTGTAGAAAAACTTACTCTTCACTATTGGTATTTTAAAAACAAATTGCTTGTTTTTTTACATGGGGATGATTTTTAGGTAATTTTACTAGTTTTATAAAATTTGAAAATGTTATTACTGTTGGTTTTTTTTTCTATACAAACTATGTCACTATGAAATGGACAAATTGAAAAAATTACTTTGGATCCGAAATACCACGGTGTAACGCTAATATACTGGGGAATGTGGGGATTGATATCACGGCCCTCTTCATCGACCGCAGCCGGAGCAGTTCCAGCCTTGCGAGCCTCTTCTAATTCTTTCGCCTTTCGCCAATCTTCCCTACTCTTTTTCTTTGGTTCCTCTTCAAAAGTGCTCCGATTTTTTAATATCTCCGACACGGGTACATTCATCAGTTTATCCATTTTTGCCTTTTGTTTTATTTGTTTTAATTTTTATGTCAACAGATACATTTTTTCGGTAACCGAATTTGTAATGATAACTTTTGGAGTCACATCGTGTTTTGTTACATACAATCAACAATGCGCTTCTAATCGATAATATTTAAGATGCTCAATTGCGACCATCATGACGCAATATAATTGCAAGGAATGAGCGCAACGATATTTCAATTCGCGTGTAAATAGAAAACAGCGGCGCTGGTGTTGTTCATCCGGAAGAGAAGTTTGTGTTGTTTAGAACCGCCGATAAAACAGTTTTGCTTTCATCTTCCATCCTTACTCAACCTGTGAAAGTAAACAAAGAAGGGATATTGAAATCATATTTTTGTTTACAAAAAAATTATCTTCTACAATTTTACCAAAAAGTAAATAATATATTTTTTCGAAGTAGAACAAATTAATTCATGTTAATTTGTACTTTTTTTTCTTATCACCACAATAACGATTTTGTCCGGCACATAACCTATACCTGGAAGACAGATTGTTGTCATTGTGCCGCATTGATACGTGGCGAATGTTTAAACAGAAAAATATTGTGTTATTGTAAAGGATTAAGTTATAACGAGAACTTTCAAATAATTAGCAGAGAAGCTTATATTATTGAATTTCATTTTACAACACAAAAGCTGACAAAATGGTAAGTACAGTATTGTGCGGGTGCTTTTTGTTTTGACAAAAATTGATAAGCTGACAAGTAATTGTTAAAGGGTTTAAGTATTGTGATACTTGTTGATTGATTATATGTTTCATTTTGAATGTATTTAGATATTAATTTTATTTTCTTTTTAAGCAGGGCATTGAAATTGAATCCATGGCAAGATACGTTTCGCCGGTGAATCCAGCGGTGTTTCCAGTTTTGGCTTTGGTATTGCTAGGCATCGGCATATTTTTCACAGCTTGGTTCTTCGTTTATGAAGTGACGAGTACCAAATTCACACGAGACATCTTCAAAGAATTGTTGGTTTCTTTGGTGGCAGCAATATTTTCTGGATTTGGAGTACTGTTTCTTTTATTATGGGTTGGAATATATGTATAGGTAACTACTTTCAAAATTTATTTTCTTAAATTTCTCCATTGAGATGTAATGAAACTTTAAAAATTGTGAAATAATTTATTTGGCCACTCTTTATTACCAAAAATATGTTTTTCAGTAGGCAATTTGAAGAGAAAATCATCCAACATTATCGAAATCATGGAAATGATGAAATGGAAAACCATAGATTGATCGAACGATTTGGTGCAATTTGATAGATACTACGACATGACAAGGACCAGCAAGATTGCTTCAAATTTTTGTTTCACTCTGGAGCATTTATAGATGCATTGTAAATTGCAATCCCAAGATCAATTTTTCATAATATAAGTTTTTGTTTAATTTTTGCAATAAATGTATTTAAAAAATCTCAAGTCTAATCATTTTTAGTGAATAATTTCACTTATCATTAGTATATTACAACTGGGAAAATAAAATATCAAAGATTGCATTTAAATATACTATTCGTTTATTTAAATACATATAAATTCAAAGTACATTAGAATAATTATAATACTTCTAGATAGACCTAACTCAAGAACAGAATTCTAGAAGACAAAATTTGATATGAAGAAGCTACACATTTTTCATTAATGTTAATGACCAATACTTTGTACTGGACACTGGTGTTAATCAAAAAATAATTTCGTTTAAAAAAATGTCTAATTGAGGGATACAAAATAAAACATAGGATTACTACAATTAAATGAAAAAAGTACACGAGTTTAACCATCGCAAGTACATCATGCCGTGTCAACGTATATACAAAATTTTATATAACTAAATGGTATATTACAAACAGTAAGCACTTAACTCATGCACGTATGAAAATAACATTGTAACTCAAAAATCTGCATGCTCGTCGGCATACTTGCGACATGTCCTTTCCGAAAGAGCACCATTGTTGCGCAAACATTACATTTTCATGCTGGACGATCATCGTTGTATGACACTACAAGACTGTCTCTCAGAATTAAAGAAAAAAAAAGGTTGGAATTCACGCTAGTTTAAATAATGTACTTTTTACAGTCTTCAGTTACAAATCCCGTAGGATAGTAGAAAACCGCATTTGACAAACATTCGTTGCCCAATCGATTATCATTCGACAAATAAATTAAAACTATTATTGACCATTTTATTGTTTACTTTGTATATAAAAAAAGTAATAAAAGTCAACTTATGTAAATAGCGCAATTTTTCATTATTTCATAGTATACAATCGTCAAGTATATGACTTTACAAATGTGGAAATATATACAAGTGTTGCGCTAAAAAAGTGGAACCATTGGACCATTTGGTCCAACTTTGTAGAACTGGAAAACGCCCGTCGCTTCGTTGAGATGTAAAAATTGGCAAAATTGATGCCGTTTGAGAAACGACAATAAAAAGACAAAAGTAACTTGGTCGATAGTGTCGCACACTGAAACCCAAATAATACTGAGCAGTTTGAAGCACTCTAATTATGCTTACTCTATCCGTATAATAATGGATGCAATTATAGTTAATATCACTATGCTTAGAGTGCTTTAAACTATGCGCATGTTCTCGTTCGACGAGTCTTAACAAATGTTTGGACGGTTCTTTCCCTCTCGCCGTCAACTTACATAAATCAAATGTTATATTAAAACTAAGTTTGTTACATAAAATTAGTCCTAGAGCAAACATAATTATACATTTTGAAATTGAGCACTGGGCGTAAATTGGCGCTTATACAAACTCAAATTAATTAAGAACAGAAACAAATCTACAACTTGTTCTAGATTACTTTCAGTGTGTATTGACAATCAACGCTATATTGAATACATCATTATAGTAACTGAATTGTCGCACTTTGTGCCAAAGAGAAACTGTTTGCTTTTTAAATGAAATCTCAGAATTTCAAATGAAAATCATTTTTTATTTAATTTTGCTGTTGCATAACAAGTTTTCCTTAATCTTTCTCCTTGACAATAGAACTGGTGAGAAAATAGTTATGGGTAAAAATAAAAATATTTAAATATATTTTTTGTATACATTTTTTATAATAACACATTCACTAGCAAGGGAATGGTTTATTCACAATTTTTTGATTATCATAAAAAACAACGATGGAAATGAAAACATAATTAAAAACAGTGTCAAGTTCTCAAAATAAAGATAAACACATTTTTATTTCAACTATATAATAATTTTTAATGATTGTTTATGTAATACAACAGCAGCGCCATCTACAATTGTTTATCAACTTTGATTGCAACTGAAGTTTTATTTGTAACTGACTTGTTGGTAGACTAGGTCGAGCAATTCTGCGAATGACCTCTGAGTTACACAAACTTGTTTACATTTCCGCCCCAACGCGACATTGTTAAAAGTTTTCCAATGTTATTGTATTATTGTGTGTCAGTAACAATTTTTGAGGTCATTACCACTTTTTGTTTTGTTATTTGATCTTTATAACGGTGGCATAGTCGTTTTTGATCGTTTCATTTTTGAATTTCCGAGTTTTGGAATGAGGCGTAGTGACGTCATCAAGCCGGTGTGGTCAGTTCGCCGCGGACCGCCGCAGGAGTCGGATGCCTAGTACTCGTTTCCTTCCAGTAATTTAGTTTTTTTCAGGTGGAATTCCAGCCAAACTTGGTAATGTCGATAAATATGTTTCATTTTACTATCCCACGTGAATTAAATTATTAAACTTCAATAAATATTCAAGTTGACTTGAATACAATAACATTGCACAAAGAATCGGGGGAACCGCCATTTTTCGGTTAGGATCGCCTAACTTTTATTGCATCATAAAATAAAAATTCGTTTTACAATTGATCAAATTTGCATCTTTATAAAATGATGGCTATAAAAAGTCGAGATATACCAAGAATTATCAGCTTTTTGGCGGGCGATTCAGCAAACATTCGCACCCGCCATTTCTGTTGTTTTTTTTAGTTAAAAATTCGTTTTGAAATGCTTGTAAATGCAACTCGTGAGGGTTTCTGTAAATTAGTGTCGTACAATATTTTGATGATACTCACTTTCATTTATTGAGATTTAATTAAATTTCATTAAAATTTGACAAAATAACATAAAAGTGACTAATGTCCTTGAAGGGCGAAAACGTAAACATTGCACCCATTGTTGATAAACGATGGCGTTCTTTTGTTGTTTTTGCTTTTATTGTGGAATCTTCGACTATTTTATTATAAATTTTAATTATATTTCATATTGTATAGTATTTACAGTTTAATATACTGTTATTATTATTTATCTTCAGTGATTATATAAACACCTAAAAAATACCGACAGGTATACAAACAAAATAGGTATTTCTGACATTGTTCCGATATTGTTCAGTATAAAAATTAAAGAATTTTTCTTAGCACAAGAAGATAATTTTATTTAAAAAACATTTTTTCATGTACCCGTGATAAGGGGTCATTGGCGCTTTTAAATCACACCAGCCAATCACAGAAAAATAACAAAGTGATCAATTTACATACAACAATATCCGAATAATAAAAATGAACTTTTAAAAAATGAGCGACTCGTATGTTTGAGATTGCAAGCTTCAAAATCAAACCGAAGTTCAGCTGACTGAAAAATCTTGGTCAGACGTAGACTTCGCCCCTTTTGTTAGTGGTGACAGGCGTGGGTGTGTTCGTCACGGTGGCACTTGCCGGCGAGCTGATCTTCTTCGCGACTAACTCTGTCGTTTTGCGCGTTTCATTTTCACTGAAACTGCTTGTTCTTGGCCTTTGCAAGATATCGACGATGTTGTCATGGCGAGCGGGCACTGAAATGATGCGATTCTCGCGATGGTGCAGTCCCGGCGAGTGGGGCAGCGAGCTGCTGTGTTCCTCCAGGTGTTGTACAGCAGCTGGAGGATATGGCAGGGAAGTGGACCTTCTTCCTCGAAGGTCTGCGTTTCTGTTCGCGTTAGCTGGCATGGTTGACGTGGGATTCACCAGGAATCCGCTCAATTTTTCAGGATTTATCAGCACGGCTGACCTATCAGTGAAGTTTTCCCGGTTGGATAATGGGCTCTGAGCTTGTTCAGCAGTTGGGTGACCTGGAGGGAAACATTCAATTAACTGGAAGATAAGGAACTGAGGACGGAATTTCGTCGCGATCGTCTCACCTGACAACGTAGCATCCTGTTCAGTGATGCTGCCGTTCCTGCTGCCGCCACTTCCACTGCCCTCCTCTTCGCTGCTGTTCACTTCAGTCAACGTGGCCTGCAACTTGGCCTGATTCGAGCCTTGAATCCGTAGCCTAGGAGAGGACGCGGAGGTTGTAGTGACGAAGCCCAGTTCTGTCAGTTGGCTCATGGTCACAGGTGTGAAAGCCATGGGGGCAACCAGACCGGCGCTGGTCAGAGTTGGAGACAGAACAGCCTGAGCCAGGGCTGCGGTGCCGGGTTTGCCCGACACTGGACTGCCGCCTTCAGTTTCCTGGATGGGCGACAGAACCTGCACCACTTGGACCACCGGTAACTCGGTCGGATAGTGGCCGTTCGCGGGGATCACTCCGACCACTCCCGCGCCGATGTTGGCAGCATTGCTCGCCGACAGAGCCAGTCGCTGCTCTCTGTCTATTACTTCTTTTGTCACGTCCGGAGTTGGGATTCTCGGACGGTTTTTCACCGAGATTGGCACTGGGTGCAGTTTCGTCAAGGTACCTATTGGCAGAACCAACTTGGGTCAGAGAACGTACGTTCAACTCGACACGACTTTTCTTAAATTACTCGACGAATTCTAAAATAACGAATTCTATCACAACCACTTTTACCTTGACGCCCCATACGCTGACTCCTCACACTCTTCCGGCCAACGATCCGGTCGTAGAGAGAAATCTTCTGGTTGGGGTTATTAGTCTGAGGCAAACCGGACTCAGGACTGCTATAGACGCTGTTGTGTCGGTTCCTGGTGAAAAATCCTCCGTTGCTGCTGTAAGTCGTGGACGAGCTCCTAACAGAACCGACTCGGTTCATCTGTCTTTGGAACCAATTTTTCCGTCGCTCGACCAGTGGCGTGTCTACGCTTTCCTGGAATATCAGTCACAAGTTGCTTTCAAATGTTGTTCGCTTAATAACTGTCCAATTTCTATGAACCAAGCATCCGACTACTTACGTAATCCGCGTACATGTCGTCCTGGTGAGCTTTACGATGCTGCAGTCCAAACGGATTAGCGTGCGAACCGAGCATCACATTCGCGTACAACGTTTCACTTTCTTTCACCACGTAATGCTCCGCCGACCCTTTCGGCTCCTCCTTCCGGTATTGTTCACTGGCAACGGTGTATGGCAAATTTTTCGGCACTTTTTCGTGCCAATACTGATCCTTCAACAGTTCTGGATGCTCTTCGTGCATCTCGTCAACTATCATGTACGCAGCCTGAAAAATAAAAGGTTCATTCGTTTTGGGATTAGCAACTCAATCAATATTTCTTCATTTGAAAATTTCTTAGTGATTTTTTTTTCTTTCTTTGGTTTTGGTTGTCAAGGATTATAATTCTTACCTTGATGTGACGATCGATCAGCCAGTTGAGTTCGAAGTCATCATCGTCCTCGCCGAACGGATTGATAAGTACCTCGGCAACTTTTAACCAGCCAACGTAAAAGCAAAACTGAAAAGAAAAACAAAACGATAGCACAAATTTATTTCGTCTGTTAATTTGAAACAAACGAGTATTACAATGCCAACGACGAGAATTACCTGCAGAGTTGTAAAAACAGGAAAATACATATCTGGCACCTCGTATTTTCCGCCCCCGAGTTCACTTTGCTGAACGAATTGTCGCCCAAGCAGAGCCGAGAAAAAATACGCGTACAACGAAAGCGTAACGACCTAGAAAAAATGTTGAAAAATTAAAATTTTATCAGAGCAGCCGCACGTGGAACAATTTATGTTCCTTATTTCACGTGACGTAATTCAAATCCGCGGGGACCTTTTTTCTGTCTGTCTCTCTCTCTCCCTCTTTCAACACGGTGCTTTCAATTTGATGTTTAAACGAATCGCGTGCTGCTGAAGCTTTGCACTAGTTGAACGAATAATAATAATTTTGACTGCGACCGCTCTTTTATATTTTAATTATACGTATACGTCCTGACTTACGCAATACGTATAATAGAGTCTATGCACAAGTTCGCAGAGTCTCTGACAAAGAATGTTACCTGCATGCGAACGTGCATAAACAGTCAGCATCGTTCTTTAAGACATACATATCGCAGCGAGTTTTCTTTTCAAGGAATAGAAAAGGAGAAACAGAAAGAAAAGTCATCAAAATGTTGACAATTCAGAGCGGGACGAAAAATGCTTGTTGAAATATGCAGGAAACGCTGGGTTACTTGAACGATTGACAGAAATATGATGTCGAAGTGATTTACTCATCAATAATAAGCAAACGTAACAGACTTTTGCAAACGGGAAATACTTTAAATATTGTTGCCAACAAATCGGCTTAAAAGCTTCTTCCTTCCTCAAACCAGTCGGCTGATTGATACTGGAAAGTCGTGGGGTATAGATGGTCTTTTGTCAAGTTGGGTTTTTAATAATGGTTTTAAATTTAAACATCAACTTCTCAACTTGGAATCAAAGTTCATTAAAAACCAATTTTATGTAATTTTCTTGGAGTGACTTAGCGAAAATTATGTCTTATTTAGTCTGCAGTTAAGAACGTAATTATTTTTTATTATAAAATTATCATAATTAAATATGGACAAAGTAAGATCTCAGGTCTCGAAGATTTTGTAATCTGAAATTAACTAACTGAATTAATGTTTAATCAAACAAATGAAATTAAAAATGATAAAAATAAATAAACATATCTCGACTGTTTGAACACGTATAGATTTACCGCAAAAATTTATTGTAATGTGAAACTGCGTTACGAATTTTAATGTGCCCATCGTATTAGAATAGTTGAACACGAATTGGTTGGGTAAATGATGGAAAAAACATTTGGGTTTCTAAATTTCGTAATGAGCATTGAGCTGTCACGAGACACGTGTAACAAGAACGCACTAACCACGAGGTGTATACATTCGCAGGCTCAATGAATTGAGAACGTGTAAAGTGAACATTAACCGTTCTGCAAACGCGATTTGCAATGTCCGTTAACCTGTAACGGAAATAGCATTTAACTAGAATTGTATTACCATTAGTTAAAAAAATGCAAAAGAAAAAAGGGTTTCATTCACTTCAGTTATACTAACAAATACAACAAAAGTGTATTCACTTATTTTAAAAAATTGCATTCATTTTTTAAATAATAAATAATAAATAATTTTTTTACATTCAAAAAATAAGTAACTTTTTTTTTTAATGAGAAAAAATGTGAAAATTAATTTGTGTAAGAAAATGTTTTTAAATTTTCAAATCTAAAATTTTGATTCACGCATTATTTTCACTTTTTATTTTGAAAAATAACAAAAATCGATAGGTTATAGATTTGTTAAATATTCTGATATTAAAAGTATGATTTTGAGTTCCGTACCGGCGAAACATACATTAGACGCGATATTCAACACAATGATATTATAATATCATTTGTAGACTTGGAGGGCGCCGACATCGACAATGACAAGAACCATCAGTGTTGCATAAAATACACTCAGCGTCGGCTAATTATGCGCGTCTGTTCGATAATTAGGATTCATTGCATTTTCTGTTGAACGATTGGCAGGCTGGCGTCCAGCATTAAGACACGAAAATCGAATTGAGGAAAATGGACACTCATTTTCAGGCTAATTTGAAATTCTCCAGAAAAAACATAAAAACGCGATTTTGACGTCATTTCGCGGTTTCAATAAAGATATCATTCGTTGATTCACGAGATTGAAATTTTAAGCTTTCAATTGTGCGGAAATCGATCATTATTATCTAAAACTAATCGACTTTTTTTAATTAGAATTTCGATGCGTCACCAAAGAGGATGTTTCACGTGAAACAAATTTTGTTGGGACGGTGTTTATTTGGTTCATCATTAAGTTTAACATTTTCAACATGTTTTTTATCCTAATAGGCGTGATAAAAAATTGAATTTTACAATGTATAAAATTTCATTTAAAACATATTCACCTGAGTGTAAACGAGAGGAACACAAACAGTATCATAACCGATGAGAGCCCCGAGTCTTTTGCGAATATCGCTGAGTTCGACTAGAAGAGTTTGCACCACCTGATCATTCGTGATCATTTGATCTTGCCTCGCCCTGTTGATGATGTTTGTCGCCCAAACCAGGGGCATCCAATATTTTGACATCACCGCTTTCTTGTTCATCATTTCAAATATTTTCTTTTCCGATTCCAACATCAGACCTGTAACAAAAATTTTCAATTCGATGGTTAATAGTTAATAAAAAAAAATTCGATTAATTTTACGATTTATTATCATTACGCACTCGAATGGCATTATTGTTGTTTGAGTATACGATCGATTTTGTCAGTTGCCATTGTATTTTTTCCTTTGGCAATGATATTAAATTACGCACTCAGAGAGCAATTATTCTTTATTTTTTCGTTAAAACGATATACTGATGCGCTTGCAAAAACAAATTATCGTCAATAAATCAACGCTGCCTGACAATGAATTTTTTATCCTTTTCTCAATAAAACTCGCATTGATATCCCAAGAATTGAGTTATATTTCAGTAATATCCGAGCAATTGGTGCTCGTAAATTGGAAAACAAAATGAAGAAAAGGAAAAAAAAGTAAAATTATATTTTGTCCAATGAAAAGTTATTTGAAAATGCAAAGTTCTTTAATATTAGAAATATAATTGGATCGTGATAAAAATAAAAAAAAAAAATAACTGAAAAAGAATAATTTTTGTTCGCCAAAAAAGCGAGTCTGAAAATTAGTATACAAAACTGCATTACAAAAATGATTTGAAAATTGATGAGGTTTTAATGATTGTTATCAGTTCCATCATAATCGTAACCGCTGATTGGTGTAAGGCTCGTTAATACAATTGTGATGACACGTTGCATCGTGCACGTCGTAAATTCTTCCTCGAACTCTTGAGTTGAGGAAGTGATCGTCTGAAGAACCTTTTGCAAACCGCGGTGTTGGCGCCATTCAGAAGAAGAAAAATTCAAACGTAATTATTTATTGCCGGTGAATCGATGCTTGCATAATCACCAACTTGTTCTTCGAAAAATTCAACCTCTATTGTTTTGTGAATTCTCTGAGCGTATCTTTGGTTCTTCGATGCGATATTCCTAAAATCACATGTCGATTGAATCCAAATATCTAATACTTGAAATCATTGAATCACTGGGAAATAAAAGTTTCATTCGCTCTTTTATTCTTTCTTTCATTAATTAATTTTTTGATTACGAAAAAAAAAAAAAAATATTTTTTATTTCGTCAATTTGAATATTACACTTTAGGAATTCAAAATATCAAATTTCAGATATAACTACTGTGTAAATCTGAATAAGTGGAAATTTCAATTTTTGCAAAAAAGTGGACGACTGAACTTATTCGCAAAAATGAAATTTTTACACTTTTTTTTATATAGATTTACAGAGTATACAAATGTTGAAATTGCATTCATTATTTTTCAATAAGTCTGCTCAATAAATTTTAATTTCAATTCAATTGTTTTTCTCTGATTAATTATTTAATTTGGCTTGATTAATGAACTTCACGAGTAGCTGATCGGGATATTGGCCATTACATTTTGAGCATAAATTTCGATATTTTCTGTCTGTGTTGCAACGCTGATGATGCCTTACGAATGTCTCATTACTGTCCGGACATATTTATTAAGTGAATAAATCGCACGGTGGTTCGCGGCGCGCGTTTATCGAAAATTGTAATCAGCCTCATTAGAGTTTCCTCTTGCGCGTTGCACGAAAATTGGTGCATATTTTTGGGCGTGCGACAATTATGTGGATCGTGTTACGAGTTAGTGTGAAATTTGAATGAAATTAATTTGTCGGATACTCTCCGTTGGGAAATGTGGGTGGGAAAGCGAATTGATTATGATTGTATGTTAATTAAGCGGTGCAATTTCTACCAATATATTTTTGGGAGTCTGTATAAATGTTTTGAACTTTTTGAATCGTATCAAAATGCATGCTTGACAATTGAAAAAAAAATATTATAATTTTTACACACTTTTTAGTTAAAAATATTTAAACATCATTTTATAAAAAATTGAAAATAATTTTTTTCTTTTGCAAAACTATTATTAATATCGACTCGAATTTGAACGCCGATTGGAACGGATCACTCGCGAAAGTATTTCTGAATTGCTACACTCGAAGACGGAAAGGAAACCGTGGCTTTCTTGAATCGTTTTGACTTCGGCAAATGTAAAAATTTTTTCTTGTTAAGGTCGCAACGTGATACCGTTATAAAAACCTCTCCTCAAGTACGAACTTGAATTTTATGCTAATTATTCCAGCCAATCATCGGAGGTGTCAAAATTGATGATCATATAGTCATAATACCGTGTACAGTTTTCAGATTTTCGTTTTTTATCAGTTGATAAGTAGGTCTCTGTCATGTTTATCATTTTAGTGAGATCATTTTGTTCAAAAAGACACGATTAAAATTCATTTTATAGAGGGTTTATGTATACACTGAAAATGTGACGTATTTTTGGGCGACTTTCAGTTGCAGTTTAACAACTAGTTTAAAGTCGATTGAAAATTAATCGCTAAACAGATGGTGTACAAGCCAAGTGGTGTGTTTTTGGCTTGAGCTTTGCCATTTCTTTGATAGGCTTATGTCGCTGCAGTGCCGCAATGCGGCAGCTTTGCGAGATTTTCATGACCATGATAATGTTCAGTTCAAGTCACTTTAATACACTTAGAGTTGATAAACCAAATTTTTTAATCTCAAAATTGCAACAAAAAATATTTTTGTTATTATAGTTTTGGTGGATAAAAAAAATTAATAAAAAAAATTGTATGATCAAAAATCAATTCAATTGTGTTACTTTTCACTCTGATAGAAATGTATATATTTGTTGCACTTTTTGAAAGAAATTTTGAGATTAGAAAATTTCTTGGTTTAATGCTCGTATCAAAAGTTGGCATAATTTTCTAAAACTCTCCTTCGGACGATATAGAGCAGTTGTGATGCGATCTGCAGCACAATGCGCTACTGAGATTGCCGCAAGGATATACACACCGCAGGAGCATCAAAATACACCGGCTTATCAACCCTGTCATGCGGAAATCTCGTTGATAACTTGCTCTTTTATATACGTTTGCTTCGAGTTTTCTGCACATGATGAGCCCACGGTATTTCGAGCGTCAGCCTTTTCACCCCCCCTCTTTTTTGCATGACGGATACTTTGGATTTTGCATCGAGAAACTTGAGAAGAGGAGTATCCATTTTAAGCCGATGATTAATTGTGGAGAGAAATCTCTTGAGGTAAAAATATATCTGCAAATAAAACCGCGATCATTCGGATATTTTTTGAATCGGGGATTTAACCGTTACAGGTCGGATGAAATTCTGAATATTTACGCTTTGACGTCATATCCGAAATGTAACTCACAAGTAGCCTTCTTATTATTTTTACTGCTTTTAGTTTCGTTAGTGAAAAAACAACTTTCCAACTGATATGATGGCAGTTCCAAATTCAATCGCTCTCCTTTTACGGTTACATTTTTATAATCCGCAAGAGCAATTATTTCTGCACATTATTAACAAACGATTTCTCAGAGCCAATCATTGCAACAGGATTGCGTACTCGATTCTCGTCTTCATTCAAAAATCAGCTTTCATATGATTTTCAACTGCCAAGAATTTGTTGTCTTGTTTCAGAGTTTGCGTTCAGTTTATCTCTTGTCCTTCAAAAAGTCCGCCTTGTCGGAATTGTTTACGCGAAATTACAGTCATCGAGGGGATATATAAAATGGACCAGTTGAGTTTACATGTTCGCATGAAACATAACGCCAATGACCATTTTGTATGGTGAATTCAAGAATTCAGCTTGGCGTTAAGGTTGCGCTCGCGATGGTGTTTGTTAGCCGGACGAAAAACTCGTTCCTCGTTGGGACGAATGTTTTCCCAGATCCGCGTTGTCACAAGGGAAAAGAGAACGAGCGACAATGACGCAGAGACGGATTCCAAAGGGAGAAGGAGAGGCGAGCATCATCTCGTTCGCCAGCTCGCTGTTTCTTTTTTTGCTTTTTGCCGTGCCGGCGACCTTGCCGACAACCTCGCAAGGATCTTTGCGTTCATCGACCTCGTTCACCGTGCCATCTCCGATCTCTCCGGTCACAGCCATTTATATGACGTTATGATTATGCCACATGCAAAAAAATGTTAAGTTTGCAGTCGAATGCAAAAATAAAATCTATATACACATTTGTGTGCAAGTTTTATATCTAAGGTTCAATTTATTTTTATAATTTTATTTTTAACCGAAAGTACGTGTAACATTTAGAAACAATATTTGAATTTTGTCCTTCTTTAATTTAATTATTAGAAAATTGTTTAACATATATATTAACAAACAATTTTTTCTCTTTATAAATAATTAGTGTTTCACGCTCTAAGAGATGTGAAACGTTTTGTTTTACATTTCATATACAAAAATTAGCCTAAAATACTGAAAAATAAAAAAAAAGGAAAGACATTTTTTATTTAAAAAAAAAAAGTTAATGAGCTTTTCTGATAGTTTTTCGTTAACGCAGTTACATATAGACATTCGTCGAACTGGCGCCAGGCAAGAGAAACTGTCGCAGCGATTAAGAAACTTTACGGTGCAATTAAACGCAACGTGCTACTTTAAATTACATCGCTGCGACTGTCGGATGTGCTTCGCTTGTCAACGAAACGCCAACTTGGCAGGTAAAATTCTTGCGAACAGGACAGTGGCAAGACATTTTCCATTTGTCTGCGATCATGCCATTAATTACGATTTCACTATCGCTTTTAATGCCGAAGACGAATCGCACAAACACCTGTTAAATCGTAATGTGCAAGTTGTAAACTTTATGACAAGCGCGATACGTCGCTTCGCATGTGCATGTTGTCTGCGGTTTCAATTTGTTAAGCTGTACACAAAAAACAGATTTTGTATAGTCTACGAAAAAAAAAAAAAGTTATTTTTATTTTTAGAAAACGTAGGTGTAACATTTAAAATATTGAAAAATATATTTTCTTTGCAATTCTTGTTAAGAAAAAAATTGTCCAGAAATGAAAATAAGAATTGCTTTCTCACGACCGAAAACAGGCATAAGTTGAGGTGAATTTAGTAAAGTTAAAAAATACAGTTATATGATAACCGAGAGTGGTTTGAGGTCAATGCACGACCTTTGCCATGATCAAATATAGTATTTCGGCGTTCTGCAGGATTCTAAGAATTAACGGGCCTCTTCCAAGATTTGTTTTCGATGCTCTTCGAGGGGTTGCAAAAGGAACACGACTTGACATCGTGGAATGTCAGCAATGAGTTATTAGCGACAGGTCGATAGTTGCTGGCTTTGGAGTAATTATAATCCGGGAGAAACTCGATAATTACTGTATTCGAGCTAAATATAGACACGATCGTTTCATTTGCCTTGGTCGTCTGTCAGGATTTCCCGATTGGAAAAAGACTTTTGGGCGGTGACGGTCCGGGTTGGTTTTGTATCTCATTTTATTCAAGGTTACATGTACAGTTAATCATTTCTAAATATAAAATTAGAAATTAGAGGAGAGAGAGGGGACATACATGGGAGTTGACGATTGAGTAATTTCATATTGGTAATTTCATATTATTTCCAAAAAGCTTACCAGGATTTAATTTTCGATTTGAATATATTTGCGACTTTCAGATAAAAGTTGAAATTTGAGCGTTTTGTAATATCTTGCAGTCATGGTTGCAAGACGTTTTACCTGGTTATAATTCTTTTTTCCAAAATAATCCTTGACTTATATTTCAAAATACGATCTTGAGATAGTTTTGTCCAGATCCTATCTAGTTCTTTAGTGTGACAATTTTGCAGGGTACATAAAAGTTGCAAAGATTGTAACATTATTAGTTTAGAAAACCATAAAAAAGTTTACTAAAAACAAAAAAACAAAAAAAAGTAGAAAATAAGTCCGAATGGAAAATGGCGAATTTGTGGAAAGTGGTTCAGAAGTATAGATAAAAGCCATGACAAATGACATTTTTGCCGGTCGGAAAATTTAGTGGGCAAATGAGATGGAAATGCGCAAGACGATATGCAATGAGGGAAAGAATTTGCAGTGCACGGTCATGATCAAGGAAATCAGAAGATAGTTAATAATTATCTTATCGTGGGCATGTATCAGCGTAACTGCTATCTCAGCAATCGAGCTAATTCTTTTTTCTCTTTACGTTCGACGACAAATCCGCGTAACGCCAGGCACTTGGAAAAAGGACGGAGCAACTGGCGCCGGCGCTCGCCGATCACTTCTAACGATCATCGCGGCGACCTGAAAATTACCCGGACACGCTAGAAGATTGCGCGAAATTACTTGATGACCGTGATAATCATTTGCATCTCTGATCACCAGACAACCGCTATATATTTCGCCACGGGGATTTCTTCAACCTTCAGCTGTCCTGCTGCGAATTTCGAAATTATCAAATCCATTAACTTGGCGCGCTTTGTCCCAAACATTTGTTTAACTCTCCAGCATCAAACCCGGATCTTTGAAATATCTCTAAAAAATATAAGTAAATAAATAAAAAATATAACAAATTAATCTTGATCAGAAATTGCATGAATAAATGAAATCAAATCAGAGCTATCAAATTAAGTATGTGTGATTAATCATAAACCGTAATTAAAGTGCAAAATTGAATGAAATTTTTTTTTCTGTACAAAGGAAAAACTTTTCGTTGAATTGCGAAGTAGAGCATTCAGGAGTAAGGCACTAATAATTAATCACAGTGTACGGTTTCAAAACGAAAGTGCTCTCCCTGTGAGATGTCCAATTTTAAATTGCGGAATGAACTTGACATTTATATGAACTTGTAGCCAAGTTTCTTGGGAACAACTGGCGCAGACTGCTCAAAACTTTTGAGCCACGCGTACGACGAAAATCGAATTCACGTTTGCATGCATGCGCATACATATGAATTTAAAATCATGCTAACTGATGGGTGGGTTAAAACTTAGCAGATATCAGTGTCACAATTGTTGAAGCCGTTTAGAATCATTAGAATACGCCTCGTGGTTTTCGCAAGCTTATTTTATTTTAATACATCATGTAGCTCAAGGTGAGCTTATGTGATTAACATAAAACCTGGGTTTTAGATGTTTCAGAAATATGACACTTTTAATTGTATGTTCGATCTAACGCGTCGTGTTATTAAATTTTAATCTGCATAGAATTTAAAAAAGTTGGACTTTGTTCTCTGAAGTAGAAACAAAACAAAAGGTTCATATTTGTCTTCCACACAGTTGATCCAAATTTTTTTTTGACATTTTTACATTTTGTTTGACATCTAAGAGAAGATTATTTAAATCAGCGTTCGTTTGACTTCGTTGAAAAGGGTTTTGAACTTGATATATCTCGACTATTTGCTGTAGGTTAAAGAAAATTAATTTAGAAAACACATAAGATAATAAAAAAAAAAAATGATGATCAATTGCGAAACTAATTATAGATACAACTGCAATAAAAAATCGAAAGAGAATTTAAAATAAACATTTTGTGGGTGTAAACACTAGTTATTCAAAAAATTTTGCAAGTGCCAATGTATTATTAACATCTCTAGTAATGAACGGTGTTATACGTGGTGGTGCAACTTTATTGGCCGTCGATTTAATCGACAGCGACGCGTGTCGGCGGCCGGGCACGTGTTTTTCATATTCGATATTGCGGAAAGGCCGGTGTGTGCTGTTTCTTGTCACGTTGAGTTATGCGCATATCTGCATTTCCTAGCCGTCGAGGGAACACCAAATCTCGTGTGATGGAAAATTCATGAGATCGCAAGTACGATGGTTGTGCGAGGTCCCTTTTATTTAAGGATACGATGTTAAAGTCTTTCTCCAAGCACTCCAAAGTTCATGTCTTCGACTTGTTACACCCGAGTCATTTTATAGGCTTAATTAAATAACCGTGTGTGCACGTAAACTTGGTTTGTTTAATTGAAGTGGCAGCTTGGGATTATGTTAATTCGACTTTAATTAAGTAATGGAATGGTACACCGCGTTTTTTATATGAATATTTCGAGATAATTTAAAAAAAAACTGAACATAAATTAATTATTAATTAATTATTCCTGAGAAATTTAATTTTTAGTCACAGAATTGAAATTGTAAAATTTTTCATATGATCTGATGAAAATTTACTCGCGCATTAAATTATGGTAAACATTAATAATGCAATAAATGAACAAAAAAAAAGTGAAAAGAATGAAAAAAAATTTGTACGACAGACTTCAGGATAACACGTATTTTTTATATTTTTCAGATAGCAGATGGATGGATGGATGTTAATGGAATTTGCTCATTTATTATACACATGGCAAAAAAGGTAATTGTGGTAAATTAATTGAAAGATTTAATGTCCGATCGAAAACTGGATATGATTGCGCGTATTGGATTTAGAGACGATTCGCAGAGATACCAAGTTGGGTTTAATTAAATTCATTAAAATCAGATTACTGCTGGTGATAGCATAATGAAGAAGTTTGCATCTCGGATCGTGTTCGTCATTTATCGATTATGTCCGAGAGAAAAATTTTTCTCACACCAGGTTATTGAATAACTTACTTTAAAATTATTATATCTGATATCGGACGGAGCCTCCGAGGAGGAAGCGCTGCCGAGTTTGAATCTCGGGTATACCTTGCGTCATTATCAATTCGAGTCAGCTTGCAATTCCAACATATATTGGATGCGCTTCCGATATTCCACGCAAACGCCCTGGTCTATTACAACATGCAGCACTCGTTAACTTGCCCAGCAGAAAACTTTCGCTGATTTTGTGCTCAGACGAGCTCGTGGCACTGGATTTTCTCTCGCTCTTTTATTATAATGCATTTTGTATCATATGACGGCGTCCGATTAAACTTTCCCCGATCGTCGGAGAAAGTATTATAAACTGAATGGCTGTTTTGTGGATGAAGAAAAAAAAACGACGTCCTGCGTGCAAAAAGGAATAACAAAATATATAGACGATCTGAACTCGCGCGCGAAAATTGATAACCATCGGCAAGCAGATTGCTGATTCTGGTTGGTTTCGCATCTTCTCTCCGGTGCATTAATGCGCTTAACATGATGGATCATCGGTATCAAAAAATGCGTTCTGGGTTTTGACATCCGAGTCGTTTATCTTCAACTGTCACGTATCAAGTTCTGTTTTTAAATTCTTTGAAAATCATTGAAAATAAATTAAAAAATATTGTTTTTTTCTTTGATTAACAAATTCATCAATAATGCAAAATGCAAAATGATAATCATGTTTTGCAAAAAAAAAAAACAACAACAAAAATTCTGTCAGTTTCTTTTATTAAAAATGTTGGAAAGCATTTTTAGATAACTTTTTTTTTATTTACATTTTTTTCAAGTCAGATTTGACCATTAGACGGCGTTTTGAACATTTCTTCAGTGAGAAAAAAAGGATAATTTTATTGCCGGTCATAAAAATTATAATGCATGCAAATTTATAAAAAAAGTAATAAGATGAAGTATATAAAATGTTACGTTATAGAAAAATATCCCGTCCTTTGAGAGTACACGGTGGCATCAACTCTTGTGCCAGAAATCATCTTTCCCTCTTAATTGCAACCCAGATCCCGTATACGTCAATCGTCAATTCGTCCTTGAAATCTCGAAAGGATGATAATTATCGAGGAAACGGTGCGCATTAATTGTAACCGAGGTCGCCGAACGTGTGGAATATATATACTTTGTCGGATGCCATTTTTGACAAACAATATGTCAATTCATAAACTTTTCCACACTTCGGACACATGCTCTTCAGTGTCCATTTATTTCATCGCTTTTTTTCAAGTTTTTCCAAACACCGAAAATGAAAAGGAAAAACCTTTTGTGTCCTTATAGTTCCTCCAACTCGTAGTTTTTTTAATTTTCATTACTTTTTTGTTTAAACGATGAGAACTGCTTCTAAATGATTCATAATGACCTGCGAAATGAACAAACAATAACTGCACCGTTATGTTGAACAAAAAAATATATTAATATTAAACAAAAAAAAAAAAAAAAAATAATAAAAAAAAAAAAAAAAAAAAGAAAAAAAAAAAAAAAAAAAAAAAAAAAAAAAAAAAAAAAAAAAAAAAAAAAAAAAAAAAAAAAAAAACAAGCGACTAAATGAAAACTGGTTTTTGTTATAACTGCGCATCATAATAATACAGCAGAATCTGCAAATTTTTTATTAGTGACAATGAACGTAACTCACTGACCAACGTCGACGATGTGCTGGAGTGTAGGAAATCGTCGTTTTACGCGCAATGATATCCGCTGTAACGTTATGACATAAGCGAGGACCGCGTATCTCACGATATTTCGCCTCATCAGCCGTCCTTTTTCATCCTGCAACAAACATCAAGATTATTGTCATTTCACAATAAAACAGTCGAAAAAAAAAAAAAAAAGAAAGAAATGGTCGCTTCTTTTGTTTCATTTGGAATAACAAAACATATACAGATACAAGGATTTCATTTGAACTTGCAAAAAAATGTGCGTATGATGCATCACGATGACACATTATTGGTAATAATTTTTATGACAATAAAAGAGTTATGAGATTTTTTTTATGAATTTGCATAAGTATTGACAGGAAAAGAAAAATTGCGAATGAAAAGGTGAATTTAAAAGAAGTGGATGAAAATAAAAATGTGGTAGTTTGGTTTGTTTGTTTTTATTTCATTGAACGACAAAAAACATTAATGGGTTGTAATTGCCGACCGTGAACATGAATGAACTTTCGGCCATGTGCAAAGAGTCAATTACTCAACACTCGCGATAAACCGTGACATAAACATTCGCGCATCATCGGTGTTCTCTGCAGCTGCGATTATTGATTTTGAAGCATCACGCCTCATTGTTGCGACAAATTTACATCACCGATTGCAAAAGCCCGAAAAAAATATTGACAAAACATTTTTCACCCGGCATTACGTATTCGTCAAACACACGACAATTTGTAACCTGGGGCCGTTTCACAACTTAGTATTTGATGATATCTGGCCCGATTGGAAACGGCCGCACCACGATCGTGACCTCAAACTCTTTTTGCGCAAATCATTTTTAATGAAACTGATGACGTTTTTCACTCGCGAAAATGCTGTGTTTAGGATCGATCGACGAAACATTTTATATATCCTGTTATGGCGAGGAGGTTTTTCTGATCGTGAATTGAATCGCTTTTTCGTATGCTCTTTTTCGAGGGTTTTTGTAAGTAACCCATACGTGGAATACCGTATTAAATCGACGTGGTTCTTTTGGACCAGCAGTTATCCGTGAGCGCGGGTGCCAAAATTTATTCTGCCGAATATGCCGTACACGTTTTTCGTTTTCCCCGCATCGCTGAATGGCCGTTTTCGTGCAGAAAAAGCCGCCGGCACCTTTTCCTGTTACCGCATTTTTTTCCCGACTCCTTTTTTCCAACCCTCGAGATGTAGCGTGTTTTTTTTTATTACTGTCCATAAATGAAAATCGAATGTTTTTAAAAATGATTCGGGGCTATAAAATTTGCAGCTCGTGGTTGAAACTTAATTTATATATCAAACAGTCGATCGAGTATTTGATACAACAAAAGCTGCGCGTTGAAAAGAAATTTGCACTTTAAGATTTTAAGATTTCTTTTTAATTCATAACAACAATTCATCATTTCAAATTTCTTGTCTTTCATTTCATTCTACTTTTTCAAGATAGAATCTTAGTTTCAGAAAGTAAATAAGAATTTCACAGAAATTTGTTAAAATAATTTTGTTTATTATTTTTTTTTGTAATCTAATAAACAATGTTTTTATCAATGTGATTAGTATTGGAAACCAAGTCAGGCTTGGGATATTCCGGTTTGGTGTTTTTAATGATGTCATCAGTGCAGACCAGATGCAAACGTCCAATCAATTTTGACACTTTGAGGGTCGGGTCATTATGTTTATTAATCATCCGCCTCGTAACATAACACATTTTTATTTATTGTAATTTCATACATATCGTAATAACCACCAACTCATAAAAATACTCATTATCGAATCGATTTTCTGCATTACAGTGTACACTTTAACACACAAAACACGTCCACCGAACAAAACATAAAATGAATGATTGTTAATTATCAAAATGAATGGCAAAAACAGCCATCCTATTCATTCAAGGAAGCTGAGTTTGCGTTCTCGAAAGCACTTTAAATTATAGAAACGTTCGCAACACACGATCAAAAATTTTCCGTTACATTTTGCATGCAGATCTTTCATTGACCACACCGGTTCCAATACGTGCAATACAACGAAAACTACAATTCTACAAAATGAAACTCCGATGACCCTGGTTTCATATTTTTTGCACTCATCTTTTCTACCTTGAGTGTACATAAAAAAGAAAAAAAAAAACATTTACAAAAAAACGAATAAAAAATAACATTTTTCCTAGAACTCGTTAAGCTACCGTATAATTTAATTTATGATTTTTTGCATTTAAAAAGTGTTACTAAAATTTCATCCTTTCGGATCAGAAGTAATAATTGTTTCGAATAATTAAAAATTCATAGGTTGTTTTTTATGGTTCCTTCAACCAGACCGGTTCGAGTTTCGGTTGCACATAGGTGTGATATCGCATGCTGGCAGTCACAAAACGTATACCTAAATAAACAGCGTCGCGATTTACGTGAATCGAATATCAATTCGGCTTTCGGATGCTTGATGAAAAGCGATCTCGAAATCTTGCAACTGGCAATGTTGCTGCAGAGTCGACGCACCGTATAATCTCTGGAACGTGTACGTACAAGCCCGAGAATGCAACCGTGATGAGGCTGTAAACTGTTGCGAACCTTTATCGTTACTGGGCTATACGTACGGGAGATAACACATACAATCAATGCCACTTCGAATTAGCGAGTCCGTTACTGCTATGCCGCGCCTAGCCATTACCAAAATCAATAGAATCTTTGGAGCATCTGTATACATCGAGTGAAACGCTCGTGGATGCGAATTCACCGATAAAGACCTTTGCCACTGTTCGTTCATTTTTCGCCCGTTCTTATTTTGTGCTTTCATTCAAAGAGGATTAAGTCGTATTTGTGTCGACTTTGGGGTTTTTTATAGAAACGATTATGTTGACATGTGTAGCATACATTTTGTTTTTTTTTTAATTTTCTATTAAGTTCCAAGATTTAGATGTCCATATTTTTTTGTCTACCAAATGTTGTTTCTGGCATTTTTTGTTCAAAGGTTTGAATTTGAATGAAGGGGAAAAAATTGAATTTTTGATGGAGTGACTAACGTACATTGATAGGACAAAAGTGTATCATTAATCAGTCGAAATCCAATATTCAAGGTTAAAAGGCGATTTCTAGAGCTGTGTTGCTACCGATGTTTAGCATTTATATTCGTCATTCGTTGTTTGCGTATTGATTCGAAAATGAACCACGAACGAAATTTTTTGTCATTTCAAAATTGAGCGTTGTTATATGAATGAATCATGTTTGATTGTAAAAATATTTTGGGTACGATAAAATTTAGTAATGAATGATATGATTGTGACAACTGCATGAATTGTTACTTCATTTACTGACATACTTGCGAATTAGGCAATCGAAGACAAGAGTTGATTGAGATATGAATTTATTTTTAACATAACACAAAATTAATAAAAATGGTGGAATTTTATTTATTAGCCATCATATAATTACAATGCCACATTTTTGACACAAAATGGGCCATTTTAAATTCAATTTATTTTGATTTTGCAGGATTGAAATTTTTTAAAGAGGAATTAGATTTTTGTATCATAAAGAATTTTCTGTCGAGTTTTGGCAGAGTCGATAAAAAAAAAAAAAAAAAAGAAAAACTGGAGCTCATGTGATATCGGGAACAATATGTGTCATATAATACGATCTCTACGGATTCTCGTGGAGCGTGCAAAAATGCTCGGTATGGGTATAGAACGTCGACAAGAGGGAGGACGACAGAGGCCAGGCCAGCCACCATCGCTTTGACTGTTGCATTTCAATAAGGTTTCAATGAAAGGTATGTTCCGATCCACAGCTGGCAATGTCCAAGCACACACATTCGAAAAACTGAATACGAATTTGAAACTCATGTTTAACCTCTAATTCCCCCCGCCCCCTCAGTTTGTCAAATAATTAATTGGACGTTTGTGTTGTCTACATTGCCAGACATGATATAAATTAGACATTGAATATTAAAAGAATTAATTATCTTCAAGATTATATTTTAATTTAATTTCATTCAGTTGCGTGATCAATAACGATAAGTCGAAGTCACCATCCAATCGCTTCCGTTCGGTTTTGAAAAATGTATTTTATCATTTAAAATTATAATTGACAAGAGCAAGGCTACGTTTCGCATTGTCGCTGAATACGTGCTTGGAATCGAACTTTCGGATAAAAATTGTGAAAATGAAACTCAAAGCAAAAGTTCATTTCTTCTATGTGAAGTGAAAAAAAAAAAAAAAATGAAACCAACGTCTTTATTGTGCGAGCTGGTTTGAAATGTGTCCATGAAACAACTCAAATTGTGTTTAGAAATAAAAAAATGCCAACGGTTAATGGATCACGTTGGTCGTGATTCCGTCCGAGATTAGCTTGCAAATTTGACCTGGCATGATTAATTGGACGTTGCTCGGTTTTTTCAAATCTTCAGGGAAGAAATTTATCCAGGGAAAGAGGAAGATTCCATTGCGGTTGAAAGTTATGTATTTTGTACACTTTTTTTTGGTGCGTTGCCACCTTCTTGGGTTGCTGACATCAAAATGTGTCACGGCGATTCGTTAATATAATGAGCTTTGCTTGTTTCCATTTTTCAAGACCCGTCTTCCATAAGTGATAGAATAATTGAGATGAAACTGTGACGAGGTGTAAAAAAATTAAAGACTAAAAGCCTTTCATGGGTGTTGAACAAGTTTTATTTAAATGATTGAAAAAATTTTTTTCATAATTTTTCATTAATAAAACAAAAAAATAAAAAAAACCAAATCAGCCGTCAAAAGTTTTTTAGGTCTGGATTACGATTCTTTTTTCGTTAACACGAAGTCGTTCAAGTTTATAGATTAGGAAAAAATGTTTCTTTGCGTGATAAGCTAAGTATGGCAATAAAGTATGTTGCTATTATTTATGAACGGTTTCGTGCGTCGAATGTCTGACCGAGCTCTATTTGATCTACTGCAAGTCAGTCTGAGTGAACGATATGAATGCTCTGTCGAAACAAAGATAAAATGCTAAACCCACCCTAATAGGTTATCTTTATGATCTTTGTAAAAAAAACAAACAAACAAATTGTGAAACAAAAACAAACTAATCTGACTTGAAATGTTTTTTATGAGACGTTTTATTCTTTCTCGAGGATTTTATTTGCAATTTATGCACTAATAGAAAAGAGATATAAAAATAGAGAAAATGATAAATTAAAAAAGTTTGTAATTATGTGAGACATAGTGAAATACTTACGTTGCCGGGAATGGCGGCGCTTATAAAAAGGGCGAGATTGTCTGGCCAAGGCAACAGTCTGTATTGTTCCCACCATCGTTTCACGATTAAACTTACGTAAAATCCTAAAACGAAGGACATTGGGATCGACTCGCTCGAGTTTCCAAAATAGTAGCGAATCTTTTCGAAGATCCTGCAACAAACGAAATTAAAAATGCGTTATTTATCGATCCGTTGTTTTTTATGACTTGATGAATTTTCAGTTATATGTATCTTGCGCAACAAGCTATTTGCGCGACTGACATAAACGCGATGAAACAAAAGTTATCGTTAAATAACAATTTTTCATACTTTACATAATTAGTTACGATAACTTGTCTCGTTTGCAATTGCAAATTCTTTACTGTGAAATGAATGTTGAACAATTATTATTTGACACGTGCCGGAGGTGTGATTTCGCTTCGTTTCATTTTTCTCGCTCATCCAAATTTTACGACTGAAAAATTTTTCAATTGAAAATGTTGATATCTTATCAGCAAGATGAAAATAGTACCACTTACTCAATTTAGAAAATTTTAATAAATCTAACGAATTTTATTTGCTGAACCGCATGAGTGATTTAGTTTCGTGCATGTAGTCTCTGGTCCGTCTTATTATAATTTTATGTCACTCGCGTGGCTCGCAATGCAAAACGAGGCGAGGGTGGAAAATGAGCTCTGAATAATTGAAAAAACCGACGCGACAAATTTGAAATGTTAAATTCTAATTTGTCGCTCATTCTCATTAACGTTCTCGCAATGTAAATTGACGTGATTTGCGCGTTCTTCATGATTTATTCAGATGAAAAATAAAGTGACCAAAACGTGCTAGACTGAAGAATTAAGTAAATTAAATTTTTTTTAGCGAAAAATCGTATATTTTTGTCGACCTGCGCCATAGTTTTTGTTATTTGTTGATAATTTATTGAAACTTGATACGATTGAAATCGTTTCTTAACGAACGATATACATGGCACTGCGCGAGTTTTGTATTAATATACGATTGATAATTCGCCGTTCACTTTCGTGTGCCTATTGACACGGTCATTATGCAATCCACACACTGTCAGACAATTCATGTATGAAAGTTTTGTTCAGCTTCAAATCATTTCAGCTGAATTTTTTTCAGATTTTTTTTTTCTAGCTATTTATTTAATCGCCCGCAAACGTATTACTTACACTAATATCGTTTCTGTAGCGCAAAACATTTCAATGACTAAATTCCTTTTGACAAAAAATAAAAAGGCTTTTTTTTCGCATTCATTTTCCAATTGATTGCAGAGTGGAGAATCGTATAAATTATTGCAACCGCATGCGGACAAATGTTCTAATAAATTTTCTTCCTCAAGCAAACAAACTTTTTTTCTGCTCATTTGATAAATTGCAATGGGCTCTTTCACACACTCAAACTGAACTTTCGGTCAAGCACATAAAATATCACCTTAAAACCGGGGTCCATTTTTAATTTCAAAGGCGCCCAAATTTAGTTGCGAGAAATTTTCTCTTCCTTTTTTTTTCGTTGGGATCACCAGAGGTCTCTGCTGTTTTTTTTACTCGATTTTTTTCGTTTAGTATATCGCCGCGATTGGGGCGAGTATCAACTAACTTGGGCGGGTATTCATTTGTAAAAAAAAACAACTGCTTTTTCGTTCGGATGGAACTCGCGATTAAGAAACGTCACAAACGAGTTTCAATAATACCACGGCTGCCTGATAATAATAGATAGCGGAGGATACAATCAAAGCATGAATTACTCATCAGCATATAAAAACGTCCAACGAATTGTCGCTTTCATGAGAAAATCGTACATCGAAAGCGGTGATTTCTTTTTTTTTTTTTAATTACATAAACTTGCAAATATTTGCATCATCGAATTTGCGTTGCAATCATATTTATAATACCGCGGATTAGACTTTAAAATGCGCACGTGACTATTCCGCACGTGGGGAAATATTGCGGAGTACAGTTATTCAGATGATTAATAATGCCAATCCTGGCTGCTCCATTTTTACACCTCTCAATGAGACAGTGCAAACGAACGGTGATTCATTTTCATATATCCATGTCTGTCTCTTTTCGTGGCGGTTCGATCCAATTGTATACGCTCGTCCTTTGACTATACAACTTCGAAGAACAGATATAATTTTAATGTATTGATTTATTAGCCGCGTCAATTATAATAATGTTTAATGCCCAATTAATTACTTAGCAATTATCGGTTGATTTACGATCCGAAAAGATTCTTAAATGACCGGTAGTGGATTGTTTTGCATTTCAAAGAATTATCAAGTTCGATCAGTTTTAACGAGCACAAGTTTTAGAAACAAAATTTTTTTTTTCTCTCTCTCTCTCTCTTCTATCCTCATAACAAGCGGAAAATTCCTCATTTGAAAATTATTTAGAGGCAGTGTACAATCGGCGACGATCATCAGCACCTCGGAAAAACATTGACGACACTTCAACGTGATTGCAATGTACAATTTTTGTCCCGACGATTGTTCAGATGCAGCTGGATACACTCCGCATCGGTGCATTTCAGTGTAAATTATGCAATTGCAACGTCAGCATAATTTCGTCGGCATTATGTATATTCGTACAATTTTCATCGATGTATATCGTTCGCGCCAGCGTGTCGTCTCTCTTAATTGTCAAACAATTAAAGCCCAATCGAAGACTATAATTTACAAGAGAGAATCGTCTCTTCGTTTCAGAAACGATTTGAAACTGTCCCGAGCAGTGATGTGCGATTTACACAAAATGAATTGTGTCACGATGTCGTTCACTCGTTTGAAAATTGATATTCGTCTTGGATAAATTGGATGGTAATTTTAAGGGGATTCTTGCATTGAGCATGCTGTTGAACTTTGCAAAGAGGACCTTCAAAGGAAAGGCTGATCACAAAGGCTAATTAATTTTGAATGAACTCTTATTAAGAGTTGCGTCGTACAATTGTTGCATGCGACATTAGCTCGGCAGTAAAAGCATTATAATTGCGCTTTTTTTATCGCATCAGAGCGGAGCAAATTATGATTGTACTTACTTTTTTTGATCGTCGTTGAGCACAAACCTGTACGTAAAGTTGAGGGCAAAATAAACGAACAGGTAGATGAGGAGTTCTCGCCAAATCAATTTGTAAACTGAGCCTCGCCATCTGAAAAGATATAATCAACTGATAAAAATCAAATCTGAGAGAAAAAGCGATAGAGGGAAGGAGAGAGAGAGAGATAGAGGAGTCAAAAGAAATCGTTTGTTTCATCAAGAAGAAATTTATTTGTCCGATGCTTTGCCGTTAAAGCTGCATTGGTTTGTCAACGGAAGAAAGTTGTGCCATTATGTTTTCACTTGCCGACCATTTTACCGGATCAGTTGGAACTGATAATTGACCGACTATTTGTCTTAATGATGGACGTGAGTGAGGCTCAAGTAAATGGTGGTGTGAGTTATTAAACTTCACAGGAAGCGATTTTTGTCGGATAGCTAGCGTTTTATAAGCAATTTATGCATTTCCGTGTGCAGCAAACATTTGAAAAATCGAGCTATCATTCATACATTCAACATTCAATAGCTCGATTATTTGAAGCACGAGGATACATAGCTAATCGAGCAGTTTAGCAACGTAAATGTTTCTTTTTTTAAATTTCAATTCAGTTCGGAGTTAAAGTTTTTTTTTTTATTGATGGAAAAATATTGAAATTGCAAGGAGAAAAAAAGTAAAAAACAAACGCTCTGGTAAAAATTTGGACGGTTTTTGTATCCGAGATATATAAAGGCGCGGCTGAAATGTGCGCACATGTGCTTAGACGGTTAAGTAAAAACACGCATGAATATTATCGTGCAGACGCCATAAGTATCTTTCGTAAAGTCCATTTTTTCCTACGCGAAACTGGTTTCCCGACAGGTTCGGCCCCTTCTGTTGGTAACAAAGGTTACGAACATATACTTCCATGCACTCGCTGTATTTTCTCGTAATCATCCAATGACAATACCAATAAGTAACACAAAAGTCATCTGCCGAAATATCCGATCAAATATTTTCACAATGTTGTCCGGCGCAGCTAAAATATATTTTTTTTATTTTTGACATACCCTAATTTGTAATTACTCGCCTGATAGGGGCCTTATAGGGCGAGCATTACACGCCCTACAAATATGATTTGGCCCTACAGTCCAAATCATTTTTGCACGTGTAAATTAAAAGTATATATCATTTTAATTTCAGACACGAAAAAATATCGAAATAAAGAAACGAAAAATAAAACAAAAATGAAATTGCATCCGACTATATAATTTTGTGTAAACGATGCATTTAGAACTTCTTCAATTTGGTTTCGTATCTATCAGATATATAAGTGTCAAGTGTATGGAAAAGAAGTAGAATAGGAAGTATCAATTTAAATTGATATAGTAACATAAAGCACGTGAGATATAATGATTTGCTGATAAATTAATTATCATATCCCATAATCTCTTTTTTTTTCTTCAAGTTGATTAAAATTTTTGATTATTTATATTTGTGTGTTGCAGTGCATCTGAAGTTTTAAGCATTTGTGTTGAAGTATACGATCCTCGAAACAAGATTTTAAAAGGTCATCAGTTTAAGATGATGTATGAAAATTAAAAATGTCTCCAAAATGTTTAATGCGTTTTTTGCATTTAAAAGCTCAGGCGGTATAAATGCCCGAAGAGGTTATACTTTCTCGAAGTGAAATAGTCTTCTTTAAAATTACATTTAAATGGAGTGCACTGAAAGAAACAATGAGCCTTAAACGAGGTAAGAGGAAAATGGCGCTCTGAAAGTATGTCCCCCGGCTTGTAACGGTTCACCGGTCAAGGCTCGCCAAGGCCTCCTCGAGTTTTATCACTTTGCTGTCAGATACCCCGATTGCTTTTTGTTGATGAGTTGTGACAAAACAGATGAAATTCGCTTTCGTGACTCCATTCAAAAGAATAATACAATTTCAATCTTATCTGTTTTTTAGTTTAATTAGCCGGAAAGTTATTTGTTTTGATTATTATATACATTAAACTTTCTTCAACTGTTTGATATAAAAAAGTAATAATAAAAATAAAATTTCGATTAGAAGAGAAATTTCGAATTAGTTCCATCTTAAAAGTTCTTTTTTTATGTTATCATGACATAAATGTTGAATTTCATCGTTTCAGTTTCTTTCAATTCATTTTTTTAATATAACTTTAGACATTTCAAAACTTTATTTTTTATGAACTAAAAACAAATATGGGTGACAAATTTGAAAACTATTTCAAATAAATTGACATGTTACAAATTAATTCAAGTTAAAGTAAAATGATGTAATGATTAAATAATGAATAATGAT
Source organism: Trissolcus japonicus (assembly GCA_030522925.1). NCBI lineage: Eukaryota > Metazoa > Arthropoda > Insecta > Hymenoptera > Scelionidae > Trissolcus > Trissolcus japonicus. The sequence goes on along the minus strand of JAPYZS010000096.1, from coordinate 230,636 downwards.
TTGATTTAATTTTTTTTTCGTTTTTTTTTTAATGAAAAATTGGTAATAACAGTCACTGTGACAAATTAGTCAATAATTCACTGGAGCAGGACGTAACGGATCAAAAGCCATACCAGGCCTCCGCATATCCAGTTTTCCCAGGTGATCTTCACTCATCAATGCGCAAGGTCAAATTATGTCCATTGTAGGCACGTTTGTTCGAATTTTATCCGACCAGTTCCAGATTTTAAACTAATAATGTTTATTGGATGTGATATAGCTAACAATTGAACTTTTTCGATTGAAACTTTTCACAAAATTGATTTGTATCACAGTTGATGAAAATGTTTGAAAAAAAATTGTTATCATTGTTTCATCAATTTGAGAGGAAAGGCACCAAGAAATATCAATTTTTACACCGTAATAAAAGACTTGTTATTCAGATACTAATGTTTTATGTTTAATGTTTTTAATTTTTGAAATAAAAATGTTTTATCTGTTTTCCAGTTGTAGTTCAGCTTACTGAATCACAATAAACAACAGTCTAAAAGTATCATGAGTTGTTCAGTTTCAAAAACTAGTTTACATCAGGCTTTTTATGTTGATCGAACACCATTTTTTAAATTGATTATAAAAATACTTCGAGGTGGCTTAATGCATTTTATTAATTGAATTCGAAACCTTGATATTGCGGATGCCAATGAATATTCAAAAACTAATACGCGACGCAATCAGCTCCGCCAGCTTCGTATTAAAAAGTATTCGTAAAGGTATATATATTTTGTTTCGATTTCAGTCCGAAATGTTAATCCCGCGGTAATTACAGTTTCGAAAAAAGAAAAGTTCTGCAAGTGCGCGACCATTTCCTCCAGTAATAAAGTTTTATTGTCTATTATTTACTTTGGATAAGGCAATTTTGTCGGGATAAAATAAATAAAATTTCTTTTGCCTGACTATATCGCGCAACGATGGAAAATGTATAGCGCGTGATGCTACTCGTGTAACGAGGATCAATTTGTTCTTACAGATTCGGTGTACAGACCGTGAAAATAATATAATGATTAGTGATTAGATAGAACATTATGCATTCTGATGAGACCGATCGACAGTGACACAGTTTGAATCAGCCTCGTGATAAAAATATTTTTTTCACACTTTTTTTTTATGCACGACATAAGATGTTGTAATTGAAATAAAAAAATTCTCGAAACACTAATAATTTCCCCCTGGTTATAAAACAAGTTTCTCATTAAAATCAATTTTCATCGAATTCTTATGATCTTGTCGAAAAAGAAACATAGTTAAAAACATTTTTTACAGTTAAAAAAAGACCCATTCCCATATTCGGTTATTTTAATCGATAAAATAAACGCGAGAATTCTTAATAAAATTTCTTTGATTCGTACATTTGTCACGACTGAATATCATACGAGCCGTAATAATAATAATTGACAATAAATTATTTTCTTACGATTACAGTTTGATTGCTGTCAAAAAGTGTACGATAATTTGTTCGTGTAGATAATTTGTCGGCAATCGTATTAATTAACTCTGAATAATTGGTCGTTCAAGGCCCTGAACGGAGGGTATGAAAATTTGAGCCATTCATTGCGAGAGAGACCATTTCAATTATTTGTACAAAATGAGTTTGTCGTTTCGTATATGCTCTTTTCTTATTGAATTAGGAATGTTCCATCGTGTCCTCCCCGGAGCAGGAACGTTGTTATCAAGGTCCATAATCGACCTTAAGATGCGCGCTATTGTCGAACCTTTCTTTTCTCTGTTCTGCTCATGAAATTTCCATCAACCTGATTACGAACTTTTATGATTCAACTCTGCTGGTAAATTTTGTTCTCCCAACTCTGTTACGTAACGTTTCTAGATTAGTGTTTTTTTTCAATTTTTTGCGGAAACGTTCCGATTGAAATTTAATTGGTGTCGTATCGATTTCGCATCTGTGATACCGTAAACAAAGAAAAAACAAATTTTTCACGTTGCTCTTTGGAATGTGAAAAATATGATGACAACAATAATTTGTCTGTAAATATTATTTTTGTGAAAACAAGTTTCAGAATGAAATAAAAAAAATTGATTCATGAATTACAGAGATCTATTAGAGATAGCTTTTTGCAGACAACTTATCAGTTAATAAATACACACTTGGTCGATGTAATTTTGTGAACTAATGATGCGAATAAGAACCATCATTATCCACGAATGTTTTGAACTTCCAAGTGTAAATAAATTGTGGTGAAAAATTATTTCGATCGTCCTACATATAAATAATAAATGTTTCCTTTATAAATTTAAAATCTCGTTCAATAAAAACAAACACAAGCAAACAAAATAAAAGAAAACCGAAGAGAAAAAAAAGAAAGATGAAAATTTGAATAAATGTGGTGAGATTGTTTTGATTAAAAATGAAAATGTGAAGTTACTTGGCACATTCAGAATATTGTGACATCAAGATATCTTTGTGAATGTATAGTTCAAACGACAACTTTCTTTGGCGAAAAAGATTTTATATGCAAGAAAGTTACGAGTACACTGGCACAAAAATGATATTCATGTTTCATTACTGATATGTGCACTAGTGTGATACGCGATGAGCCGAGCTTCGAAGCGTGACCAGCGTTAGTTATGCAACGTTTTGTTGCCTCGCGGCCTTGTTCTTCGCGGTGGTATTATCTTGTCTCTCCAGAGCGAAGAATCAATTACAATTTGTTACCTCGGCGTTGTCATGGTTTGGATGAGATCGATGTGGAAAAACAGAAGCAATGCATGCAACGAAAAAAAAGTTGAAGATGCCACGCCAATTATTCACCCGCTTGAAATGTGCACATTTTTTTTTAACAAAACACACGTGGCCAATTGTTTCGAATACTTCCGCTCATCATCTTATGATATACGGAAAAATATTTGTTAATACGGAAAAACGTTTGATTAAAGCTTAAAAAAATGATTAGTACAATGTGCGAATTTGGATATGAAAAATAGTAATTATTTTAATTGTTTTAATTGTAGAAAAATAATTTTGATACAAAATATTTTGTTTCTGAATTTTTGTTGATTTGTTAGTCCATTCTTTTCTATTTGTGTGAAAATAAAAAACTAAAAAAATGTTTTTTTAATTCAATGTCAATGAATTTTTTTGTTAATGTTTATAATTTCTTTAATTGCATACTTTTACGTGAGTTCCTTGCTGAGGCAGGCTGCGCTTCAAATTTTAATGATTCATTGAAAATGTACTTCTGTATCGCGGAAACGAATAACTCGCAGAAAAGCCTCACGAGCGCATTAACATTGTTCAAGTGCAATAAATTAATTTTTCGCATACCAAAGTTTCGATATCCATGGCACGACCTTTTATGACACATTTTTTTCTATCGTATTATACCTCAAGGAAAATTATTACGAGTCTTGAATTTTAACAATGAAGAATTTTGTACGCAAGATAAGTTGCATCTTTTAATATTGACCGGCGGAAGGAATTTCATCCAGTAAAAAGGCACGGTACGGTTATATCGTTTCATACCGATGCAGTATTGCAATGCGAATTTGATTATGAAATTTTCAATATTATGAATGAGCTGTGCAACATTTATTGCATTTCGTCAAGCTGGTGTACTAAATTTGTGTTTAATAAATCGGATATTAAATTCTGTAACGGGTCTACTCCGGCTAGAAATTGAATGCTTCAGCATCTTAGTAAAACTAAAATTAAAAAGTTAATGTTTTGCTCAAAAATTTGCATGACTCTCAGATTATATAAAAATAACTTTTACATCCTGCAACCGAATTCCTGTTTTTATAAACAGTTTGTTTTAAACATCAATTCAAACTGACATTAAAATTAATATCAGTTTTGACAAATTATGTCCGATTTAGATTAAAAACAACGGCGAACACAATATATCAGTCATAATTTTTTTCGATCGAAAAATCATCAATTTCTGCGAATCGTATATACAAATACAATAATTCTAATTACACACAAATAATTTGAATTTTTTTCTGCTTTCAGAAGACTGTGTCAGAAAACCGCGATGCCATTTCAAAGATATGTACGACGTCACCGGAAATCGTTAACACACTAACGTTTATCCGGTAAGTAAAATATAAATAGTACATCTAAACCTTTTGCAAAAATCACTTTCTCCCCTCGAATATGAATTTATATTTCTCCAACTTGAAATTGGCCTTTATCAAAAATATTTCAACTTTTATATGATATCTGTCCGCTTAATATCAAACATAAGTTTTCATTTTGCTCACAACCGTAGCAAAAATAACATTTTGATTTTATCATACTATGATTGATCGGCTAATTATTCACGTTTATATGCTGGTTGAACACACAACCATACAGAATAAGCGACTGCATATATTTTTATTTTGTTTCACCGCGCTTTAATTCCAGCATTAGAGCCAAAGTTACCCGTCACGATTAGGAAAAAAAAAAAAAGAAAAACAAAGGTTGGCAAAGACGGCAACCGTTGTGGGTCAGTTGTTCGGTTTCCATCAAGCGACCGTTCGGTTTCGCGTGCGTGGCAATCGCGCGCGATGCAAACAATTCTCTCGCTCACTCGAATCTCTGTTGCGTAGGTACGTTATGGTCGCGCGCGCTCGTCAGTCCGCGAAAATGTCAATTCGCAACGAAATGTGTGTCATCAGAAGACCGGCGTTGTCTATTGCGCTCCGGTCGTTATTGCGATCGTAACAGAGACGCTGATCCTACCACTTGTTGAGCGCCGGCCTAGTCAAGTGCGCCCCGATAAGGCCACGATGTCCATACTCATGCCGAATCAATTGCTTTGATTCTTGAAATCTATAATAAACGCGTCCCGTCGCTTTTTCCGACTCGACAATTATCCTTAGAGGCCGAGCAACTTTATCGCTTCCTATACCACTTTTTTCAACCGCCAATACTATTCTTATTTTATTTTTTTTTGTCAATTTGTCCGCATATGACAGAAACTTTTTTATGGTTTCGTATACCCCACTTATATACACATTTTTTTATCTCGTTGTAACATTATTGTTTTTTTTTCATTTTACATGCCAAAAGTACGGATGGAAAATTTATGACGATTGAAAATTGATGCACCAGCTGATTCCATTAAAATCTTTCCGGAGATCTCTATTTGTGTTTAATTGTTGCAACATATATGAACTAGAACAATTACTTGCTTCGCGCGTACTTCTGCAATCTATAATGATGTTTGCTACACCAGTTCTAACCTCATTTTTTATACATTGTTTTCCAGTGCTTTTCATTCTAACCATTTTGATATATATTTTTGCTTTGTTAATTTCAGCTTCTTTTATTTTCTTGTATTGTACTCTTTTGCCTTGTTAATGATATTTTGAATTGTTTATATTTTTTTCACCAACATTGTATGTTTCGAGGTACATTTGCAATTGTCCGTACACTCTTGTTCTGAACTTTGCAAACACAATTTTCTCTAACTATTTGTTTTACTCATAAATTGTGAATTAATGTTGAAAACTGTTTTCCTTATTGCTAATTTAAATTTTCTTACAAAATGTTTTGTGATTTAGACTGACAACCTCTTGATCAGGAGATGGCTTGAAATTAATCATAAAGCGAATGAAAGTGTTAAAAGTCACGTGACCATATCAACCAATCATAGAACAAAATGGTCTAATGCGACTATTACAAGCAGGGATTTGGTACGACGTTCATACGTACAGGCGGTGCTAGACAAAGCGCATTCACGATATAATAACATGCGTCCAAGTGTATAATGTGTGCACGCATTAAAATCACGAGTTGCAACTTGTGCATGAGAGTGACTATAAAGGTCGAAAAAAGGGGCGCGACAATCGCATTTTCCGAGTATTGAACGGTGTCAGACCCATTTATCGATAAGTTCGACGGGCATAACGGCATCATCACCCATATAAACACTCTCAGTGTATGCAGGACATTCCACGGGTTTCAAAACATGATATTCTTTTCTGTTTTGAAATGCATCGTATGAGCATGCCGAGCTAATTGACAGTTTATGTAACGCAGAGAAAGAGAATAGAACAAAAAAATTGTTGGGTGGAGTTTCCAAGCTTTTTAGCATTCAATTTTTCAAGTAAATTGATTGTGCAAAAAAATTTTTTCATTTCAAAATTTGAGAAATCATTTATTTCGTTGGTTTGTTATTTGAAAAAAAAAAGGTTTTTCTTTATCACCAATGAGAATGTCCTCAAAGTGACAAAACCCACTCGAGATTAAATGTATTCAAAAAAATATCATTTTGATAAATGTACAAATTATGCGCGCATCAACCTTAATGAATAATCGATTCGTAGTTTTACTACAGAAACTTTTTTCGTTAAAAGCTACTTCCTTCTGATGAAAATTCGTTTCACATTTTCACCTTGGATTTTCGATCTGGCTATTACTAAATAAAATAATCGAAAATTTTCACTTCAACCTCCGCTACGAAGCATGGAAAAAATACAGTTGCGGTTGTAAATATTCAATAAACTTTGACGCTTGTTTACGACAAATTCGCGACTAATGAATCTTTCACGACGATTATTTCTAAGTAATAAAACAATTTTTACAATTCAATCTCCAGTGACAAAACAAACCCTATCCTGAGATCTAGCTCCGGAGCTTATCTCCGGTCATTGTGTAATGCCGGCGGAGCACCAGTAGGTCCGCGACCAACTATTACGATTCCTGCTAGCGTAAATCACTTCCGCGGAGTCGTCCGAGAAACTTGCTTTTCTCGCAACGCGGATGGAAAAGCGATCGTGGCGGAGCAAATTGGAATTTTCTATTCCTGGACGTCGCACACGTTGATTCTATTTATAGATTTTAAATGCCGTCTTATTACACCCGATCCGGCTGATTCAGTTGACTGCACGACGCCGCCACGATATGTTCGCATGAAAGCAATATAAGTAGGGCCCCAAACGACTAATTAGACGGTATTTACGCACCCGTGTGGCTTCGCGAAAGCTATTTTCGTCCACAATCTCGCGACTCGTCGTCGCCGATCAAAGGTTATCTAAATGTCAATTAACTATTGGAAAAAAAAAAAAATTTTTTTTTTCTTCTATCTTTTTACATTTTATTGTTCATAAAAAATTTTAAAAATGCTCAATGGGATATCAAGTTTAAAAAAAGAGAAAACGATACTGATCATCCTCGACGTTATCGTGGGTCGAGCTGGGAAGATAATTTGTTAAAACAGGTGTAAATACGGGCGACCCGTGAATTGATAACAGCAGGTTTCAATTTAAATAGCAAATAGGGCAATGTTACATGCGCATTGATGTAGCAAAAGGTATTTTGTAAATTATTCGAGGGAATTCCGAGTGTAAAGAAGCAATTCCTTGCTGATATGTTTGTGCAATATTTTAATCGGCGCGTGACTTGCGAAAATTCGTGATTTGAAACAAAGTTTTTCTTCGAACAGATGAGGTCGAATTATGTATTTTAATAAAGTGTATTGTGCAAACGGTCAGATCAATCATGCGGGTAGAGATATAGGCGCGTACAATATTGGCTCTTTCATCGCGAGATATTTGTTATTTCATATTCATACCATCGGAGTTTCATTAGAACTAATCGTGAACAAAGGTATCTGTTGGATAAAATAACGAAATAATGAAATTGGATGGCCAGCTGATTAAAATCGGATGCGTGAAATTGTTGTTGTTTAATGAAATGAATTGCGGGAGTCCAATTTTGAAAGTATCTCTCTAAACAAACTCACCGCATAACAATTATGTTTATAGTATAAACATTTTCTGATGAGAAAAAAATTACAATTTATAGATGATAAATTATATGAGTTGCATGCATGCGGTTGTAAAACGAATGGTTTTTCTTGATACACTTTTCGTTCGTGTAAATCTCTGTTTCCAAGTTTCTTTTTTTGCATTTACGTTTTAACGCAGTAGAAATGGCGTGCGAGAATGACGTATATTAATGTGATATAACCAAACGGCAATGTAATTGTTTGCTAGCGAGAATTTAAATCGGCATCTGCTACTGTCGCTAACAGCAGCGCTAACCTTTGCGTTTTAGAAGCATAATTTGACAAGCTGACAGCACAGTAGAAATTTTATATCATGCGTTGAATAAAATTGACGGTCGTTCACAATATACAAATACCGTCGTGAAATAACTAATCAAAATAAAGTTCAAGATAGATTTTGAAACAAAGCCTTTTTGCAAGAAATAAAAGATGGTTGATTTGAAAACAAAAGCTTCAATGATTGAGATTTTTTTAAGATTTGCATAGAATAATACCGTTATGTCTCTAAGTAAAAGTTGAATTTCGAACAACAGTGCCTATGGTCTAAATTTACTTACTCCGAAAAAAAAGTTGCTCGGTCAAGTTTAAGTATTTTATGCAATTTTTGTTATACTATTTAAATAATTAATCTACCTCTTAGGTCGAGATTTAAACTTTGTGTAGTAATGCGTAAACTTTTGAACAGTAAGTTAAAGTTAAATGGAGAAATGAATTCTACGATGTAATTACAGCAATATTGTCACTAAGTAAGTTGGATGAACACACAGATTAATTCGATTTGGCGTTAAAATTTCTACTCTCATAATCATCCAATTTTACACGTAATTAAGTTTCACTTTTTTATGCAATACTTGATGGTATTGTCGTCTGTCACATTTAATTATTTATCGATTCGCAGCTGTGGTAAAAAAAAATGATGAGGTAATCCCATCATGTTTCACAGGTGACTGAAAGTTTTTTGTTTAAAAATATTATTCTACTTCTTATTTTTCAACCTATTAAATACGATCAGTTTGATTTTTAAAGTATTTTTATGGCACATTTTTATTCTGCATATTTTACAGGAACTTGTCACTACAAAAATTCACGTCGATGAAATTGACCAATAAATTTTAGCATGAATTTAAAATTTTTTAACTTTAGCAAGAATGTTTAATCCTGTTATATTTTTTCATGCAAATTATGATTTTAACGTTGATAAAGTTGAATTTTTAGTTCAAATATTTGCTGATACATACAAAATTTGCAACTGTTTGTTTTTTTTTTCTTTAGAATTGGTGAATGAACTATAATTTAATGAAAAGGATCATGCCTTTGAATAATTTTATCAGTTACATTACCGGGCTAATTTCATTATAACATTGTTGTTTTATAATAATGTTGTTCGAATTCAATGAGTTGTTTGTGGAAAATTAATATATAACTATTCCAGCTGCATCAGCAAAAAATGTTCTGCTTTTGTATTATAACATTAATATACGTGAAGAAAAACAAAAAACAATGCATCATAAAATACAAGCTTCATTGTGATGAATTCAATTATTTCTACTTCTTTCCTCGAGCTATAAAATGTTTTCATTATTACATTTTGTAGATCAAAGAGAGTTTTTCCGGCTTTTTTGCATTGATTTGTGCGAATTTAATGAAGATTGCGCACAATTTTTATTTGCACCGTCACTGATATTAAACATAAAACAATTTTTATAATTAAATTTCTTAAATAGTTTGGATAAATATTTTAGGTCAATTATGACAGAATTTTAACCCAATTAGAATTTTACCCAAAATTTGAATAAATATTTTGGGTAAATATTTAAACTCAATTATATGAAAAAATTTGAATATTCATATTATAATATTTATACTTTCATTTACAAATTGATGATCTCATTCATAAAATAAAAAAAGGAAACTTCACTCTAACATGAAAATTACTTTGAATTCTGCGTTTTGGTTTATGAATCCTTTAAACGGTCGTAGTGGAATTAAAAGTTGAATTAAAAGTTGATCATTGCATATATTTCCGTATACATAATAAAATATTCTATTCCAAAGTCAAATGGAAATGAATAATTAAAATTTTAATTGTGAATGAGTTTTGCATGATTCCATTAATGAAACATATGGAAATACTTTGTTTAAATAGAAATCCCTGGTGTATAGGTAAAGCAGTGTATTTTTTTGCTCGGGTAATTCTCCAATATCTTGCCATTATGTGACATAAAATTAATAGTTTTTTTCGCAAAGTAATTGATTGGTACAGGAAGACATTAATGAACAACCAAAAAAAAAAAAATTTCCGAGTCCAAGTCCAATTTTGATTACTTTGTTTTGTGCCTTTGAAATCGAACAAAAAATCGAAAATGAAAGTAACTCAAATACAGCTGAGAACTTTTATTAATTTAATTTCCTTTCATAATTATAAATCGAAATGTGTTTTATTCCAACGCGATAAAACAATTCGTTTGCATATTAAATTTCGATGACTAGTTGTCCATATCGGGTTACATTTAAAAGTCCGCGTTCAAACGAACTCCTGAAAAGATGTAGTTATAAATGTGCCGATTCATATATTTTCAAAAGTCTGTAATAAAATCCCGTAGTTACGAATTTCATTTCCATACACCGAAGAGAAATTTCCTTTTTCTATCTTTCTCTCTCTCTCGAATTCATTAAAAATTAGAACACTTCCGAAAAATTTGATTGCTTTTCTAAATTCAAGACATAATTGTGAAACTTACTTGAGCAATATTCTCCAAAAGCAACCAAAGTTGGAGCCATTCGGCACTTCACTAGCATATGATACGGTCATCTTCAAACTTGATTAAAAATTAACAACTAAATTACAAAAACTAATAAAAAAATAAATAAATTAAAAAAAAAAATTGTTCGCGGACCACCTGCTGCTCCAAAAAAAATATTAGTCTGGGTAGAAACTATCACCCGCGCACACTTGCGGCGCGTGTGCCGCGCTTAACTCTCGCGGTCCTACGAGGTGCCACTTCGTGCCGTTCGAATGGTCATCGAGTCGAAGTCACTTGGACAATTGAAACTTAACCAACTGACCGAAGAACGACCGACAGTCTACTAACCGAGCACAAATCCCCGCTGTTGGGTGCAAGAGGACCAGTAGAGAACGGTTACCACCTGGGACCTGAGTTACCACCTCTACTTGGGTCAGGTGCGTACGCAGATTGCTTGGGACCCACAGTCGTGATTTACCATTTGTAAAACTACCCATCTTCGTTTGCTAATTCCAACCTCTGATTTTCAGATTTTCAAACTTACTGAACAAACATCCTCACAGGAAAGACTTTTTTTATAATAGAAAATACACAAGATGTACAAACTTCTCTCGATGGATACAATTTATTAGTTAAAATTTGTTCCAAGTAAATGTAGCGCAAGCGGTAATTCGTAGAATTATGTAATGTTTTGATTAAAAGTGGTCAACCTGGTAATTATTGCATATCAAGTCGCGAATAATTAGACTAAATCTTACATAACAGGTAAATTTCAGCCATTTTCTAGACAGTTCGGTATAAATTGGTGTTTGAAGAAAATGGTCGGCTCTACTTGGTGCGAATTCATTGCAAAGAAAATAGAATGCGATTCACTTGTAGGGCTGGATATATCTATAACCTTGTAGTAGCCTGCGGTTATTCGAAATGTCCCGAGTCGCCCCGACCTGCACAAATGCGTGCCGGCGAGATAAACGTCGGCTTATTTAATGCCGCAGTTCAGGCTTCTTTGATTGATGTATGACCAATGCAAATTAAAAGTTCAGAGAGAAATATGAGCCTGCATGCAATATGTACTAATGTGTACTTAAGCGCGACACTCGCCGGCAATTCTCTTTCTTTTGCAAAAGGAAAGGAGATTGTCGTCCAAGACCTTCTCTTGCGAGCATTCGAACGACACTGCGGCACAAACTGTGTTTCCCTGCGAGATGACTCGTATGCGGATAGGAACATTAGAAGCAAATTAGAATCTCGATTGTCCTCGATGGACAAAATTTGATTCGATCATCTTTTTAAATACAAATATTGTCCTAAAAAATGGAGTACATTGATATTGAATTAAATGTTTTATTATTACAATTGTTCACCAAATGTATTAATTTAAATTTTAAGTTAAAATTCAATTTCACATTGGTTTTCATCTCATTTTGAAATAACTCAACCGAATTTTTAATTTTAATTAGTTGATATTGTATATATTTTTACACTTTTCAGTGAACGCCAATTTACTTTTAATTTAAATGAAAGTATGCCACAGGAAGCAATATTATTATTAAAAACATAATTATAATATCATTTTTATTTAATAAATGAATTCGCGATAATTTTTAATTAATTGTTCATTGTGACTACTGATTTATCTTGATTATTTAAATGATGATAAAATCATTTTTTTAAATGTGATATATTAAGAGTGCCCTGTGCGTATGCAACACGACACACTAACAGCTGATTGAAGATCCCTGTGCACAACTACTTGCCATGCACAGAAACATGCATGTGCAAACATAAGTCGCGAGTATTTCACATACATTTTTAACCAATTTCATCCACGAGAAAAATGTTTGTGATAAAGATTTGATTTATTTTATTAAAAGGATATAAAAAAGGACAGGCCGTTCTTTTAAAACTTGACTTGACATTGAGCCTTGTACAGGATCTTTGCCGACTCTTTCAACTTGTTTAATTCGTGTTGATCGAGATCGAAATTGTAAACCCGATGCAATCCATTGTTATCGATATGACAAGGCAGGGACATAAAAACTTCATCGCTTATGCCGTACTGATCCTACAATAAAAACCAATTATTTATGGACGATAAATAAAGAAAATCATAAAATGAAATAATAAAATATTTTCTTCACCATTGCTAAAGTAGAAATAGGTCGAAGTTTGTAAGTGTCGTGCAGCAGACTTTTTAAAACGTCAGTGACGCAAAGTCCAACTGTGGTGCTCGTGTAACCTTTTAGACATCGAATTTGTGAGCCCCTGAAATTAAAATTATAATAAAAGTAACGATCTTTTATTTAAAATGTATGCCTTGCAAATTTTAAAATATTTTATGTGTTCCGTTTCGAATCGGGCGAGATTTTGCAGATTTTGGGCGAACCGTTGAAGGCTCTAAATAATTTTGATAAAAGTCTCTTATAATAAAAAGGCTCGGATTGAAATGAATATATTACGCTGCTTTGACAGTTTCAGCAATTCGGTAAAACGGATCATCGGGACATAATCCGCAGTCCGGAAATTTGTTTCGCAATAATTCAGTTTTGTCACAAACTCTCGACCATATTGGCACTGGAAAAAGTATAGTTCATTATTATTTTTATTATTATTTTTTTAATTTGCATGAAATATGAAACCCAACCTTGACTGTTGCCATGCTCTCCCAAAATCATCGCGCTAAGATCTCTCGTATCGGTTTTCAATTTTTGGCTCAGTAAAGCACTAAATCTTGTGGTATCGATGTACGTACCACAACCTAGGACTTTGAAAAATGGTAAGCAAGTGAGTTTCCAGGTAACCCATGTTAAGACATCGACTAAAAAATTAATATCAAAATTAATTTATGCAATTTATGAAAGAGTTACGTATTTAATGTTCATAAAAACAATAGATCAAATGATGGAAGAACCAATTAAACCTGGATTTGTAACAATAAGAAACACAGCATTGGAATTATGTGCGTGAAGTTGCGGTACAATTTCTTTGAAAATTTCGACATTTTTATTGAGAATGTCTAATCTGGTTTCGCTCTTTTGTTGTCTTGATCCCGCGGCTATCACGACTACATTTGAATTACAAGAAGCTGCGAAATCTGCAAGAGAAAAGAATGAGTGAGATATCTTTTGGTTTAAAAAGTAGATAAAACTTTATCAAGATGAGATTAGTTTTCCTTACCAGTACTACCCTCGACTTTGCATCCATGGATCAAAGGCTCGGAATAATGATATTCTAAGCATTCTCCTTCCAGCTTTTGGATATTGTTGTCAATTAAAACGATATGCCGACAGATTCTCTGTTAAAAAGTATGGAATCTCAAGAAAATTCATTAAGAATTGTGTTCATTTAAGAGTTGTGACTATTGTTTGGAATTTGTTTGTGATTTTTGTTTGAACAGTTTTGAAAATATATCGTGTGCCATGTTGAGAAGACGCAAATTATTCTTGTGAATAGAATGAATGACGATAATACACAAACTTGATTAATAATTACCTGCAGTAACGCACTGTTGACAATAGATATGCCAACCGCGCCAGCACCCACAACAGTAACTTTACCCAGTGGGTTGGGTGGGCTGTTTCTCATTACACACCATCGATCATCGGCCTCCAAATCAATCTCTTGCCTAGTTGAAATCTAGCATCAAGTATACGATATCCAAACAAGAAATATGAGTTATAGATTTTTCAATCTCACTTTTGTTTTGACGAAGATGTCCTTCCACAATTTCCTCGAGCTTTTGCAAGTAGAGTCGGGGATAAACCACTCATGTGACGACATTTTATCAGATCCGCCAATATTTTATTTCCTGTTCTTGCGATTTGTTTGCCAAAAGCCATCGCTGATTAAAAATACCATTCAGAAAATTTCTATAAAAAAGTGACAGGTGATCAATTTTTAATAAAATGTATAAAATGATTCGAAAACGGTGGTTAATAACGTTGCCATGACAATACGTCAATTCAAATTGGAAATATAAATATCGAATATGATTATTTATTTTTGAATCGGTAAGATTGAAATTTACCAAAATTAATAAGAATAACTAATAAGATTGCGAAAAATTTGTACACAAATATCGATTATAATACATTACATGTTATGCAAAAAAATGAAATACTTGAGTCAATCTTCTATGTTAAAATGCTGGCAAAAAAAGTAAACTAAAAATACACAAATCACGCATGTATGCAGAGTATCTCAAAAGCGCGTTTAAAGTTGACATTATTGAGATAGAAAATTTTGCTGGTAATACTGGCATCGATAAACGGTTGAGGTATTTTGTCATGATCCCTGCTTTGTGAATAAATCGGGCATTCATAACCTTCGCTTTGAACAACAAAAATGACACTGTTCGTTCAATATCATAAATTATGTATTTATCACTTAGATATTACCGTGCATTACAATATTTGCGTTCTTATTACATCAAGCAAACAATGTTAGTTTCAATTTTTCATTACCACACATAGACATAATTTAGTTAAATAAATATATATTTAGGAACTACAGTTGCAACTACGTTTCAAGATCGCGGGATCAATTGTACAACAATTTGAGAACCGCGTCTGCAAGTCAAAACAATACATTTAACCATTCAATCAATTTCGTCGAAAAGAAAATTACATATTCAAATTTTCAATCCTTTCTGAACTTCAGCAATTGTATTGCTGGATTTGTGTAGCATCGTAATCTCGTCTTCTGTTAGTTTTTGTTTGACAACGTAGGTGATGCCCTCTTCGCCCAAAGCACAGGGCAGTGACAAAAACACCTCGTCCTTGATGTCATGGTACCCCTGAAAAAAATTCAATTTGATTAATTAATAAGATGCAGTTTCGAATAACATGCGAGAAAACCTTGTCAAATATTCAAAAAGTTTGAAAATTGATTATGATAATGAGGATGTCGAAAGCTTATACAAGACTTGCAAACACGAGCGAAACAAAAAAGATGAAATGATGCTATTATGCACGATGTCGAAGTTGTTCTCATTAAACATTGTCCATGAAGATTGAAGAGCATGTTTCGTTAATACTGAAGAATGTTGGCAGATATTTTGAACTTGCTTTCATCATAATTAACTGTTCAAAGAATGATAACGTTTGACAATTTCTAATTAAAATTGTTAATGTTAAAATCATCAACTCATCAATGTACAGTTGTATGTTTTTTAATTTAATTCAATTTTAATTTTAAGTTCAACTGTTTTGTATGAATTGTTGAAATGAAACTGTTAGAAGAACGTCATCAAGTATTCATAAGAGTTTAATTATAAAAGGAATATATTCGAGTGCACCGGTATGCACACATTTGTACCTTCATCATGGTGGAAACGGCATGGACTTGATTGGTGTTGCGAAGAATACAAGAGACTATGCTGGAGATGCTGAGTCCGATCGCCCACGAGGTGTATCCCTTGAGTTTAATCACCTCATATGCGCTCTGCACCACTTGTTTGTGAATCTCGTTCCACTGTTCTTCGTCCTTATCTGTGCCCACGTGTTTGTTTATATCGCGCAGCCTCACCCCGGCCACATTGACTCCAGACCACACTGGAACTGTGCATTAAAAACTTTTATTACCAAAAACCGCTATTTTGCCATTTCTGCTCTACTCCATTTCATTTTCGTTTCATTCGCCTCGCCCTTTGTTATCGTTTCCAAGTATTAGAGAATTGCAGATTTACCACGAATTGAGATTGGTTGGTAGGAGAGGAAGAGAGGTGAACGGAGAATAACCGAGCTTTCATATAATTGGTGATTAATTAATCGTAATTATCTTCAATTAGTAAAACACAAAAGAAAGAATAGAAACTAATTTTCCCCGGCTGGCCCATCATCATTATTGTTTTTCTCGGAGTATGCAAATACGTCTGACAATCGTTCCAGCGTTGATCCAAAAGTTCCCGATTATCCTGATGGCATTAGATTAATATGTAGATTGAATTTTTCCAACTTAATCATAAAGGAGAATTTACGATCAACGTGTGCAAAATTGCATCTCGTGATTGAATTTTCGCGAAGCCTCTCTTTCTCTTGCGCACGCTCGGGGATCGTTAATTTAACGACGCAGTGCGATGAACACGAGAGTTAACAAAAGTTTGCGAGAGAGGTGAAAGTAAAATTTTGATTTTTGCGTCGAGGTGTGGTTTCAACCGTTTCAAATTATTACTCCCGGATGGATTTTATAATTGGAAGTAAGCACGCCGAGATATTTTTGTCGAGTTCACTGGAATTAATTGAATTAACATCCTCGTGACAGTAAATACTTTAGTGCAAGCCCTCTTTCTCTCTCTTTTTCAGTCTCTCCAGAGTGATATTCATAACACAGCTGGATATCAGCGCAACTCAATAAAAACTTGCGATTTATTTTTGATGCAACACTCACCGCTGGTATCGCCATGCTCGCCGATCACCCAGCCATGGCAAGATGTCGGCGCCAAGTTTAGCTTTTGCGACAGCATAAACCGGAAACGCGCCGAATCCAAGTTGGTTCCGCTACCGATCACTCGATTCTTAGGAAGTCCCGATAGCTTCCAGGCGACGTAAGTTAATACGTCCACAGGATTTGATACGATGATCAAGATCGTGTTCGGGCTGTACTTGACCAGCTGGGGAATGATGCCCTTGAAGATGTCCGTGTTCCGTTGCACCAGACTGAGTCGAGTCTCGCCCTCTCGTTGGCGCGCTCCGGCCGTCACGATGCAAACGCTGGAATTCGCCGAGGCAGCATAATCGGTGCTGGCGTTAATTTTTGCGTTTTTCAGAAACGCGCTGCCGTGCTGCAGGTCCAACATTTCGCCTTTCAGCTTGTCTTCCATCACGTCCACCAAACAGACGTCGTTTGACACATTCTGTGCAAAGAAAATTTGCGGTTGGTGAATTAATTATTGACAAGTAGGATTTCTTTTCTTTTCTGTTTTTTTTTTTGAGGTATTATTACGGTGGCCTTTGTTAAGGTAAATTAAATGAAGACACGTCGTAACCAATGATTGACGGATTCTTTTTATCATTATGGGTGGTCCGTTTTGAGTCAACGCTAATTTGCATGTTTGCAAATAATTTTGAATGACGTTGATTTGAGACATCGTCGTTGGGGAGAGAAATTCAAACGAATTTCATCCCGAAAGCGATGTCATGCTGGATTAAAGTAAGCTTTATGAATAGAAATATCGAGTTAATTCGATGCACTTGGATTCAAATAAACGATTCAGTTTGTAATTAAACAATATAAGCCGGAGACGAAATCCGTAAATATGCATCACTTAATCGGTTTGTATTTGCAACTTGCATTCATACATATTTGAGTTTTCATAAAAGTTTGGTTGTTTTAAGATTCGCTATCATCCAAAAAGTTATTTTCAATCCGACATTTCAAAGGGATTATATCAGATCAGATATTTTCTTAAATCAGATTTGTTTATTTGGGCTTTAGCGATGTTAGCGATGACAACGTAAAGAACAATTTATTAAGAGATGACAGATGAAGATCTGGTTCTGTTTCGTATTTATAATCTAATGTAAATTTAGATTAACATTATTGATAACTTGATTATTAGTAACAAAAGTAAAAAAAATATGTCAATTAAAAATTACATTGACTCATAAAAAATATATACATAAACTTGTGCGGTCGACGTCGTCGGTTTTGTCAGTTGGGTTGCGAAGATTGTATCTTTGTGACACTGTAATTAAGATTTTAGCATCGCCCTGTCAAATTATAATTTATCGACATGCAAGGGCTGACCTTATTATGCTTCATGTACAGAGATATGAATAAACATGTAACCAGTGAATTTAAGATAAATTGGATTCTACCTTTATTCGTTATGGAAATATAAAAATATATAAAATGCATTTGAATTGTAAATATAATAGCCTCGGAGATTCGAAAAAATATTGATTAAATCCTAAAAATACTTACATTAGTTAAAATAGAGATGGCACATGCCATCCCAACTTGACCAACGCCCACGATTGTGACTTTGTTTCTGCTTGTGGCCAATGGCTCCTTTACGGTGATTAACAACTGGTCCTTCACAGACATTTTTTTCTTCTGCAAAATTGTATAATTGTATAATAATATAAATGCATTAATTACGGTTCTATGAAACATCAAGTTGAAAAAAAAACTTACAGGCATTTTACATACATAAACCCGTTGAACGATTCAGAGTACTCTAGATTTAATTTTTTTTTATTTTTAATTTCAGATATCCTGCCAAAGTGATACACATCGACTAACGTAAGTCTTTTGATACAACATTCTAATAAAATAACTTTGATCATTTTCACGATACAGATTTTAAATTACTTTTTTTAATAAAAAAATGTTCAATTAATTTTGCAAAATATAGCAAATTTAATTTCAGTTTCATTTAAAATTGACATTCCGGGAGATTGAAAATCTTTTTTTAACTAAACTTTGCTCTTTTTTTTTCTCTTTAACATTTCTTAGAAATATGTTAAAAATAAAAAGATGTAGATTTCTTTATAAAACGAATAGTGCTCTCTCGGTAAAAAAAGACAAATATAAAAGATTTCTTATACTTTTTATTTAAAATATCACATGACTTATTGAAAACGTTAGTTTTAGTTTATTTTCTTCTGCACTAAAAGTTTCATCTCCAAGAAAACACATCCGATTGCAGTAATCAAAGTAATCAATTGGGTCATTAAACTCTTTAAAAAATACGTGCATTGCTTGAGAGCAAAGATCGACTTCACAAATTTAGACCAAGACAAGACCGTGAAAAAGTACAAGTTCCATGTAATAGGTGGCTCTGGCTGTACCAGACTTCGTGAAAGTGCCCTATATATAACCTTTCCGATTCAATGACCTTCAAAAGGTTTTGTTACTTGTCACGTCGAACCTTTAACATTGATTTGTCTCATTCGCAACAACTATTCAAAACAATTTTTCCATTTTTTTTTCATGTTTAATTTTACAGCCAAGATATCTATTTTTATTACCAAGTGATATTTATAAAATTTACAAATGATAAAAAAGAAAAAAAACTGAAAAATGATGTAAGAAATGACTCACTAAACAAAAATTATAAATGAACAATTTTATCAAAATTCGTTATCGCTTACAACCGGTCGTGCGAATTCGTTAAATAACTTGAACAACAACGTTGAAATTGTGTCAAGCAATTATGTTTTCTATTGGAGCCAATTGTGACGAGTTTATCCATTGATTTTACATGATAGCCAGTTCACTCACCTCCCGACCACCGCGATTACTTGAGCACGTGCATCCGCGAACTTGTGGCATTTTGTGTGTTTTTTCGTTTCAATTGTCGCGTTACGATAAAATTTATAAGATAAAATTAGGTACGGTAAGGAGTTTTTATACAACAAAAAAATGAGACAAGTATCACAAACTCGGATGGATTTTGACAGCTGACAACAACAAATTCAACTAACCTGTTACGTCTGTGACAAATGAACAACTACAACTGATTTTTGTAACAATTTCACTGTCCTCACACCGGCACTTTGAATATAGCGCGATAAACGTTTTAACTCGTCGAACTGACAGTTATGGGATGTGTGTTACTGAGTGTGACCTTGCTCTCACTTTTATACAGCCGGCTCTGTCTACGCGTCGCTACCGTCGCGCCGGCTTTTTCAAACGCTACGCTCTCAGTTTTGCATCATCCCAGCCGTTGTTAAAAAATCCAAATTTTCTGCAATTCAATCATGACTTTTCCGTACCACCAATGGCAAGCCTAAAAAAAATGTATCCAATTTTAACGTACCATATTGCATCATTTTATGAAATTTCGTTGAGATATTTCTAAAGGGAGTTTATAGGGTTTATTAAAGATAAGGTATTTTTCAAAGGTACGTATGGAAATTGGTTTCTGAAATGTAAAAGTTGTAAGGAAGCTTATATGTTGCGTTACTAGGGGCAAGTACGTGTAATGCAGCACGTTGCAGGAATAACGTGACGCAACTTTCGTTTCGAGTTAACGCTTCTGGGTATATGAATGTTTCGTATCGATCCTGCGCGCTCTATACTCTCTTTAGCCTTCAGTCAGCTGATTTGATAGAACATGGGGTGACGTATTATGGGTGTGAATGATTCAATTTCTGTTCGATCAGGATCAAATTTGTTTTTTTTTTTTTTTCGTCAGAATCTATAATCGCTAATAACGTATTTGATTAGCTGAAATATTGATCTTGCTACACCATGCAAATTTGTTCATTTTCCCAATGCTAATTTCCAAGAGTATGACATCACAATTTGTGGAAGGTGTAATAATTTTCTGATTAAATTTGATAAAAAGTCTCGAATGTTACATGCGAATCAGTTATTATGGCATGATCTTTCTAATTGGCTCTTTCATTTGTGAATTTCTGTTCTGATATCGGTATAAAAGAATTTTATGCAATTGAACAATCTAGTTAATTATGAATTTCATGAATGACTAATTATAAATGAAATTAAAACAAACCGTGCAGATTTGAAAGAAACAAACAAGCTTCATTAGAATAATAAAGTAAACTTTTGTTTTTCTTTTGCTCGTAATAACTCGCTCTAGATTGGTTTCGCTTCTTCTCTTCCATTTTTATAATTATTTCACTTTGCAAATTCCATAAAAACGTTAATTAAGTCATCATGAGTTATTATGTGCACTAATTGGGGAGAACAATTTTCTTTTTTATTACTCATTTGAGACTTTTTTGTTGTTGTTTTGTTTGAAAAATGTTTCAATTTTCATTCCATTCATAAACATAATAGAATAGGATGTTTTGTTTTTCTTTAGAAATTTTTGCAATTATAGCGCTTTGATTTTCTACGAAACTGAAAGCAAAGTATAGGTGGTAAAAAGCAAAGAAAAGTGCAGCGCTCGTGATGCGTTTTGTTATTGAGTTCTCCTGATCCGTGTGTGTCACGATTGAAGTGGTTGCATACGGACACATGTGAAAATGAGTAACCGTACAGTGGCACGTGAATGTGAAGTGGCTGATGCAACGGGCTGTAAAGACTCTCCGAAAGCTTGAAATTGACTCGACATATACATTTACGTTCTGATGCATGCATGGTTTTCATGCACGTTCTCCTTTTTAGCTGCTCCTTGTATCGTCTCACTCGTTTCCTTTCTTCTTTTCCCTCTTCGAAAAAACGCATTTATTTTCCCCTGGGATTTTCACCTGACTTGCAGATCTGCCCTGTGATAGATTACGTTCAAACTTTTTTTTTTCATATTTCATCCATCTTTCGCAAACTCTTAAAAATTGAATTTGCGAAATCTATGAAAAAAAAATAAATAAATAAACAATAGGATTTCTAATCTTTTATTGTGAAAGATTGAATCTTTTGTCGGTATGGTCGATACATCGCATCTACGCAACATTGTTCTTTTAATTTACCGTGACGTGTACGATTCGAATATAAAACGTTAAGATGGCTCGTTTATTCGGCAGCAAAAAGCATTTACTAATAAAAACCAGGATTTGCCAACAGACTAGTATCATAAGTTCTCTCTCTGACAAGTTATTTCCGCGACTGTTGGTGCTTTTATTTCTATAAGATATGTCTGCTCGCGGTTTCGAAAAAATCGCCTGCGATGAGGAAAACTTTTCAAAAGAATTTCCTCGGGATGCCTCTTCAGACAATGGAGAAAGCTTAAATAGTACGACTTAAATTGTACGAGATTGTTTACCTCTTGATACAAAATATGTACCTATTAGTTTTTGGCTTCCACTGACTTCTTATAAACTATAGTTAAAAAAAGCATACAACAATAACAAAAAAAGGAAGAAGAAATTGTTGCGAAATTTTCATTAATAAAATTTAATTTTAGTTTATGGAATTAAAAGTATTATCCTTTTGTAAAGAGAAGTATTAAGTTATATAAATAATGTAAATTGATTAAACAGTTCAAAACCTCGAAAACTAATGAAATTAAATTTTAATCACACAGAAATGGATGTTGAATTAAATATAACATCACATCGAATTCAGAATTAGCTTTAAACATTACTCATCAAATTTGAAATAAAATTATCGACATCAAATACGTTTATTTCAGCGTTGCGGTTTACCTTTTGATCAAAAGTTTGTTTTGTTGCCAAGAAGTAAACCGCACTGTTTGAAATCGCGTTTCGCGAAATATACATGGCACGTCTGTCAGAAATTCGTGCAAAGTTGGCGTTGAAACCCTTAGCTTGTTTGCAAATAATGTTCTTAATTTGTATGAAAGTGTACCAAAAACTTTGTATGAAAATTTGCATCAAAACTCTTTGCCATGTTTTTTTTTTTACTGCGTTATGTCAATGCAAAAACCATTTTGAATCCTTTTGAAAACGATTTTCGCATTGATAAAGATCAAAAAGAAAAATGTTGCATGCAAGTGTTTGTGTGTATGCAAAATGTATGTACTATAAAGTGGTATGAATAACATTTCTTTTGCGAAAGAAGAAATACTTTACCAGGATCTAACCTTTGTAAGATCGCTAAACTGTCATGGCACGACAATTTTGATTGCGGCGAGCGTTTTATTGGTCGTACCGAAAGTAGTTTGTCCTAGTTGAACAGTCTTTACAATCAGCTCGCGGCTTCCGTCTTGAAATTGACGTCGAACTTGCCGACGGCTTACTCGAGGTAATTTATACATTGGGGCAAAGACCGGCCACGTACACAGCGCTGTATAAAGTACACATGTAATCTGCACTTGAGCGAACTGCCCAGTGTGTTTGTATACGCGATGTGTTTTGAATTTTGAATTACTTCTCTTGTACGTATACTCTTCCTTTTTGATTAAAGTATCGCAAGGAGTGGGTCAGCAGAATATAGGTCTCTCATTCTGGCGAGAAATGTTTTATGCAAATTTAGTGTTAATTGAAAATAATGAAAGACTATAATTTGTTCAACGAAGTATTAAGAACAAGTCATATTTAATAGCACAAACAGCTGGTTCAAAAATTTTTCGGCTTTAGGTTTATTTGTATATTTCTATTTACAATATTAGAAAAAAGAAAACAACATTTTGTACAGTAGAAAAAGTAATTTAATCTAGAATTTTCTTGAATTGGATCAACCTGGGGATCTGAATCTTAGAGTTAAACTATACTGAAATCGTAAAAATAAAAACATACTGTTATGGGTTTATACTACTTTTGGTATACAGTTTTTGTCAATCGACCTTCTGTTTCTAACAATGGCGAACGAAGTGAAACAAAAGTAACAGTATACTGAAAACAATACGAGTAGGTAATGTAGCTTTACTGTTATTGCTTTTGTCTATGGTTCACTTCGCATCATGGGCGTATGAATACTTAAAAAGAATGAAATATATGACGAAAGTAAAACAGCTGGTGCATCCGATGGTATTCGTGATAAGATTCACCTGATCCAAAGAGAAAAGTCGGACGACGTTGTTTTTATTATTGTGCTTTGATTAGCTATACTATTTTAACCCAACTATTTTGTTTTTTAGTGATCTCAAATCAGAAGAAATAAACTTATTGTCTTATTCACTTCACTTTCGCCTGGTTCTCCGCAATTGTGATTGGTTCTGTTATTCGCTGGCTTTAAAATGATGAAAGAATTATTTACGATTCTGATTACTTACTCCAATAATTATATCTTTTTTATTTTATTTTCCAAATATTTTATTTCAATAATTTTCATTATATAAATTTTAACAGTTTAGTTTTGCTACACCTTGCCAAAATTTGCTAAGCACATCGTGTACGCGCAAGTTGCGACAGGCTTAACTTCCTGGGTTGTGCAGCATGCAAATGAGATCAAAATTGGCCATTTTCAGACAAACATTACAAGAAAATGTAAAGCTAAGATTTAATTAATTAACATAAATATTCTTTCACTTACTTTCAAATAAACGTTTGCAAATAATATTCAAACTTTTAATTTTAATTGGAGATTCACTTATATCTGGAATTAGAATATTATCGATAATTAGTAGATCTTTGTTCTCATCTGAAACCTCGTGGAACCAATCGAAATTGCTGTGTTCAATTAAACACACTAGAATGAAAATAATGCTCGACAATGGTATTACACTTTCCTCGGCATGTATTACGGTAGCCTACTGACAGGCGTACAAAGTGTAAACCAATACGTATACTGTGCAAGATATATGCTTTGTTAACCACACACTCGTTAAGCGAGCGGTTTCTCGGGAATGCATCTTCAAAATTAAAGCTCACGAAGGAAAACGCCGTGATTATCAAAACTTTGTTCATGCCTTTGTGCTTTATCGTGTTAAATTTTACATACTGCTTAAAATATAATTAACTACGATTATAAAGTTAAAAATAGTCCTTTTTTGTAATTCTATGGAAGAGATTTTTCTTAATTAAGACATTTTTTATTTTAGTCAATGGGAAAGTTGTTTTGAATAATATGGGTCGGTTTTTCTACCAAATAAAAATATTTTTTTTTTCGGTTCAAACATTCATTTTTGAGCGTGGTATAATGTACAAAATAAGAGAAAAGCGCCAAGTGCGGTAATGGAAAGCTGATTATCAAATTCCCTTTGGATCATGATAAAAAATTTCGATTCAAAATTATGATGCTGAAAAAAAAGAACAAATGAAATGAACCCGCTTTTTCTACCGAACGGCAAAGAATTATTAAGTATGTTTATAAACCGTTAATTTGAACGTGGCAAGTGTGCGTGTGCTTTTGAAGCACTGCCATATACACGTACGCAAACGAGGCACCATTATCGTTTATAATCGTTCGGTAATTCGTCCAAATATAAATTTGTATAAAACATACGTATACGGGCGTGCAAAAATGTGAGCACTGGGAAGACGTGCAATTTCCATAAACAATACGTTCACGGGCAAAGAACCTGACGTGAGTCGAGGTGGCGAGAAGCCGATGAGTATCGTCGCAATTGATCATTTAACCCTCGAAGGCAAAGCTCATGTAATAGAGCAATTTAATAAATCACCAGCTGCGGCAATTAGGACGCTGCATTAAAGATTTATCCAACAAGCCCTCGACATGATAATAACGTACGCTCACGACAGCCGCAAGAACCTCCATTTTCACAAAAAAAGAATGAACATTTCTTTATTTTCAGTACTTCGCACCGGAAATATGCAAAATACCGTGCCAATCTCGTTATTTCGGCGATCACTGATCTCCACTTGTTTTGATTTTTTGTACAATGTCAAAAATCAAGAAATAACCTTCAAAAAAATTACCCACTTTAGTAAATATTGTTTACTTTCTTTATTAATTAATTTAATGAAAACAAAAGAAGACAAAATGAAATACATCTTTCTAATGTGATTCAAGTTGTGTCATAGAATTCCAGATGAGTTCATAAACCGTCTTGAGTTTTCATTAATTTGAGAATGAAGACTGGTAACATCTTTTGTGGACAATGGTTATGAAATATGCGAGGTGAAACGAGATAAGGGAACCCGGAACATCGGAGTCTAAACTCATAATATTCTGCCCGACTTTATTAAAGTTTACTTTAATATGTCCATTTAATTTCAAATGTCAAAAGACACTCAGAGCCAAGCAAATAATTTTGACTGATAAATGGACAAACGTTCTTTGATGTTGAATTCAAATACTGCGCGCAATATTTATTGCGCGAGAATAATAAAGAAAACTAATTACGTGTAATGTAGACTTTTGTAATAATCAGTCTTGAAATTTAATCAAAATACGTAAAATGCTTTTCAGTTTATTTGAATTAAACAAATATTTCCTTTGGTGCGCCTACTTTCAGTTTAACCCTAATACACAGATGTTTGAAAGCAACTGTATCATATAAGTATGCATATATACGAAATTGATAAAGAATATAACTTTTTTCAAATAAAATCTAGAGGATGAGATTTTCCTTTTCTAAACAAAATATTTAGTCCTTAAAAATTATCGTTGAATCAAGTCAGATTTTTTATTATGGAACAAAAATGTTTTATTAATGAATTTGTTAACATTATGGAGAACAAATAGAACATTGAAATATTTTCTATAAAAAGGGTCTTCTGTCGTAGTTTTTTTTTTGTCAATTTTTTTCATATTTTGATTCATTTTCATAAATTTGTTTAGTACATCAGATCAAAATTTCAAAATCAATGTTGAAAAAAAAATAAAAACGTAAGATCACATTAGCACAACTGCAAAAAAGTATGTTAATTTTGTTTGCTGAGTAACAATACGCAAAGTAGCGGATCTCGTGGGATCTGATGAGGAACGAGTATTTCGAGCAGGTATGCACGTGTTTTCGAAGAAATGCGTGAGATTCACAATCGGCGTAAAAATGTGCGGATGGAAGTGAGGAACGGAAAGCGTTAGTGGTGGTGCGTCTGTTTGGTTGTTGCAGAAATGCGCGTATCTTGCCGCGTGTGAGGCGCGGCGGCTACGCCAAAAAGAGTAGCGCTGCTCGCGCCTGCTCCTCCTCTTATTGGCAGCCCGTAGAGACGAGGCCGAGAGATAAAGGCCTGCGAAAGCTTTGCCCAGGATATGGACGGGGCAAAATAAGTGATTCCCCGAGAACTATAAATAAATCGCGATCGCCGTTTCTTGCACGCCCGTAAATCTGCGCAACTCGGCATAATCGGCAGCAAATCTGGAATCTTGCGCGGATCAAGGCGAATCTCTCCCCCGTCGCCCCGTTTTTTTTTCTTCCTTGCACAAGCTTTTTTTCTCTCCCTTTTTCTGAATCGGGCTTCATTCTTGCTTACCTACGATGATAATGCAGGTCCTCGGCTGTGTTTATCGGTAACCCAGGATCCTGTTATAAATCAACCCCGCGACGCGTTTCTCACAGTATCGGCAACAGAAATTATCCTAGTTCCCCGTACCTGTCGAGAATATCGCTTCTCTTATTACACTGTCCATAGATGAGCAAGCAACTTTTCTTCACCGAGGGTGCTCGCGCGCACATTCTTATATAAACCTTTAAGGCCATTGCCGCGCGTTGTGTCAAACGCGCGCCATAAATCTGCAACTTCCAATCCATCGACTCTTTGTTTTTTATCTCACGAGTCATTCACAGGTTTTCAAAAGCAAATTTTGTGCACTTTTAAACGTGTCCGCATTAAGTGCCAACGTTATCAGTGAAGCATTAATGGTTCGATGTTTCAGTTAGGAGGAATTTCACAAGATAATTGAGCAACTTAAGAAGCGGCAATTTAAAAATCGATTGAAAGTATAATGAGAGAAAAAAAGCATAAGTGTCAGGGACGATAAGAATGTCTTAATCCTGCGTTAGTCCTATATATTGTTGATTATGCTTTTCTCATTAAAGTGCACTTTTAAGACGCGTCTATATATCTGTCCGTTTGTTCGATTAGTTTCACATTTCAGCAAAAATGGAAATGAAATTGAAACTTTTACTTTCTTATTTTCTCTCTGTATATATATTTGAGACGCGCAAAAAGTTTAGAGTTATAATTTAACTTCATCCAGAACAACTTTGTATAAAACACAAGGAATCTGATGCCCGACGTCTTAAAAGTTTCGGTAATTCTCATGGGATATATGCGGGGATTGCAAGGAAGGACCCTCGTAACTAAAATTAAGCTTTTTAAAGTAGTCTAGCGGAGTCGTTACTTCATTAGAATTTGATGGGTTGAAATAACGTTAAAAATAAAATTAATCCTGCCATCAGAAATATAAAAAAGAAATTATCCTCGATCAATTTAATAGCAAAGTCAAATAAGAAATTATTTAACAAGTTGAGAAATTGTACCAATTATTATATTTATTGTCGTTCATTTTTGGGATCCAATTTTGACGTTAACAAAATTGTTATTGATATGAAGAAAGGATGTTACAATTGAATGTCTGGAGAACGAACGAAGATGATAAGATTGAAAGACATTTTCTTTTCGCGTCTGTCCAAACAATCGGGAACTTCGCGGTTGGCGTGAGTACGCGCCGTTACTCTTCTCTCGACAATTAAGCGGCTGCAAGGCCGAGGCACCGGCGATCGCAGGCTATTAATTACAATCAACGCTATCTTGCGCGTCTGTCCGATACGCGACGTTTAATCTTACATCGGGTAGCCCTTTTCGAGCCAAATTCGTGCTGCAATTCACGCGTAAATAACTCGTGCGATCGGCATGGTTTGCAGATTCATTGCGTTCAACGAGAAGCACTGCAGCCGCTGCCACAAGCATTTTTTTCACAGCCCAAGTTGTGTATACGGGTGCCGATGTACGAAACGAAGCCCTTCCTTTTGCGGGGCTACGCTTTTTTTGGTCGTTGTTATTTTCACGTTTCTCCTTCCCTGCGGTCTTGTTTCTTTCACATCGTTGCGCGTGCTTCATCTTGCGATCTCAGGAGCCTTCAAATCAGCAGGTAGCATCATCCGCTACGCAATTATTTCTTATTTGTTTACGGACAAGTTAATGATCTGAATAACAATTTAATGGCCTTTTTCATCTGACCGAGAAGATTTTTTTCGAATTATTATATATATTTCTTCGTGCTCTTCCAACTGTGTTTGCTGTTCGTGATAAGTCGAACTTATTTCATTTTGATTGACCATCATACAAAAAATCTCAGAAAATTTTTTTGCGTGGTTGAAAATAAAAGGAAAAAAAATGGTGAGATAAAGTAATTGTATGTAATAATGTATAACAAATTATTTTTCATTGTATTTCATAGTGAATAGCACAGTTTTTGAAGGGTTGATGGCAATCTAATTATATGGAGAAAAATTTGCTAACAGAGAACAACACAATCATTAATGAGAACATCATTTCTGAAAGTAGGTTTTATTTTTGTTAAAAAAAATTGATACAAACGAGGAGGTATGTCTTAATGATAATGTGCTGGCTAATGACAGGATATATGCATAATAAAAGTACCTTATCAGTGTGGATGAGTTATGATCTCTAATAACAAGACTTATTTTTAGGCTTTTATTTGTTCATTTAAATGTATCTATAAAGACAAGAGGATCTGCGAATGCCGGTGATTCTAAAATGATTATAAATTTTTTTTATATCAAAAATTAACCGCAATTATTTGTTACGTTGTTATTAGCTACAACCTTTAAGGCATATATTTGAATATTTATTCCACGCAAAAAAATCTATTTCAAATTGACACAACAAAAGTCATTATTTGCAAATATTAAATTACTTATATAAGTATTACCTTGAAATCTTATTATTTAAATAAAACCAGTCTTATTATTTGAATAAAACATGAAATCCGGACTTAAAATAAGAAATCAGAGAAACAGATAAACCGCACCGAAGTGGAAAAAGGAACGAAGTAAAAATTGTAACAGGTCACGTTGATTAGTAGATATCTTAATCACCGATTGGCGCGCCGCACGGTCTAATTAAATCGTAACTCAATCGAGGCTGCTCTTTCGGGCGATCGAATGCGCTTTGTCTGTATGCGTTCTTCGAGCCGCGTGTGTGGTGTGCAATTTGCAAAAGTGGATTTCGCTTTGGCGAGAAGCATCGGCGCGCCATGCTCATGCAGCAACGGAGAAAGGTTAAAGGTCCTCTTAAGACTCCCTTATCTAACTGAAGAATGAAATTTCCTCAGACTTTTCGCATTCGGTTCGGGCATTTTGCATATTTATTGCATCTTCGTGACTCCTGCTGACGATTTGATACGATTTAAATTACGCCCTCGAACGCGTCTGAGATGATTTTGAGAAATCATTTTATCCCCCGGTTCCTTCGCCCCCTTCCCACCCTCGCATAAGTTGGACACTTTATGAATAAGAAAATTGGGGCTCCTGCTGCAAAAACACTTGTGGAAATTAAATTTCGACCGCGCGAGAGAGTTCAGACACACCTGCTCTGCGGGTCGTTATAATTAATCATCATTTTTTATGCATCTTTTTTTCTTGGTGCCCATCCGAAACTGGGCTACGTATCTGAAAGTTTAATATTATTTATTCCTTTGTTGTTGCGCTCTGTTTTCTTGTTATCCGTATCGTAAATTCAACATGATACTGGACGGCGAATGTTGCTGCCTCAACCACACGAAATTTCGGAAATTGCGAACTGCAATTGCTAACGTAGTATTCTTGGATGCCTGCAATATACGTGCCACCGAAACGAGCGTGCAGTTTTTAGCGTCGTATAAATATACTTATTGGGTCTAATGAGATTTATATGCAAATTCGCGTCGAATACGGTGCAGCACTATTTAGATGCTGGTCGGGCGCGCGCGTGGGACGTTGCTGATGCGACACTTGCGACGAGTTTCAAAAACCGCTATTTAAGCGTTCTGCCACGTGCGCACAAAATTTTACAACGTCCCATTGAAAAATCCAATGACTAGGTGATTATTATGTGTCCACTTGACAGGTTAGAGTTGAGAGAATGACAGTTTATGTTCTTCCTCATAATTTTAATTTTATAGTTTTTGATATATTTTTTAAAAATTAAACTACTCGATATTCGAAGGCAAATTTTATAGGAAGTAAAAATCAAAAAAAAAAAAAAGGAAGATAAAAATTGCACCAATTATACCAAGAAATTAGCTTTTTATTCAAGTTTCATTGTCGTGTTTTCATTAAAGCGAAACATCACGTTTGGAAAATTTATTTGTAATGATGATGGCAGTTTAGTTGTTTTATGCTTATCGTAAACAGTAGTGACTACACCATTCTAAAAGTGATTTGTTAAAGTATCAACAGAAAGTGCCTTTGGTCACGATGATTTATCATTATCATCAGTTCGCCCACGCGGGATATCACATTCGTGGGCGTAGAGACAATTTCTGGTTCTGCTTCTAACTAAGGTATAACATGTACGGTAAACGATTTTCATAACGATACTTATAATCGAATGCGAGCTATGACTGTACTGTGTGGGCTACCAGCCATTTATTATAATCAACATTCTATTTCTTAATTATGTGCTTATATATACCTCGGCGATGTAATTTGTTAACATAGAAGAGAAGACAGATAATTGAACATGTTTGAAAAATCGTCTAAGCCACAGAGACAGCCTGCGCACGTTTATTCCATGTGAATAGAGATAATTGGCAAGTAACCATGTTAAATCGAGTCTTGAAAACATTTTGAGATTAGCCATTTTCGTGGATCTGTTTTTATCCCATTTTATTATATACAAAAATGTATACATTTTTATAAACTTATTACAGGATTAAAAACTCGTATGTAAATTTTTTAAAAACAAAATTAGATTGATATTGCAACAAAGTTGGTCTGCTATGAAAACTTGTTGGTTTGGTTGATATAAAATATGAATAATCTTTAAAACTCTGCAGTTAAATTTACGGCTTCAAACATCCAGTGAGTTAATTTAGTATTCAAATCCTTCGATTGCACCAAAGCATCGTGTAATAAAAACTTGTTCCGCCCGAATTTGTAAATTTATAATGCGTTTGGTCCCTCAATCTGAAATTGTGTCATAACGCGCGTAGTGCAACAAACTTCTTGGTCTGGTCATGTGCATAAATAATCGCTTTAAATTGCATCACTGAGATATAATGTCGAAAAATGGTTTCACCTCAAAAGTCGACTATATTATATGCGCGGACAGCCCTCCTCTTGCTTCGGGAATGAAGTCGTTGTCCGCTCGTAACCCGGAAAGACTTGTGCAAGTCTAACGCCAAGGTACCTCAGAGTATACGACACATTCGTTAGTACGAATAACGAATCACCCGAGAGAATATATCCTCACCGAAGCACACACTGCACTCGGACGCTTTTTGTTGCTCGGTTCGTCTTCACATCTGATTTTGCGTGTGCCACACACGTGATTCGGCAAACAAGAGCCAACTTGGATTATTAAACTTGATGGCTGTTGGAGATTAAAAAAAATTACTAAATTACACTTGTCGCTTTGACTGAGTGTACAAGTTTCATTTTCATGAAGTCTTGTTCATAAATAAATTTCATCTGTTTTAGAGTAGAGATCCAAAAATATAAAAATAAGTTTATTCAATTTTTAATTTTGATTCCGCTGAAGGAGAAAATGAAATAAACATAAAAGATGTCAACAGTTTCAGAAAAATGTTACATATAATGTTTATGCAAACTGATAAATTTATTTATACTGCACGAATTGGAAAAAAAAACAAAAGTGTAACGACTGTTGAGAAATCGTCTGAAGACTTGATACGGTGTATCCACGAGTGTACTCCATGAAAAATTAGACACTCTTCGAACGCCAGCAGCGCCGTACATCTTGTCGTACGAAATTTTAAGCTGTATTTTTTACATCGTCATGATTTTATCGTGCACCTTGTAAACAACACTTACACACATTTCTTTAAATATCAGATTTAAAAGGTTTGGAATTTTCAAACGAGTTGCTTAAAGAAAAAAAAAAAAGAATTAACGTTTCAATTTTTTACTATTGAAAAATGCTGAGTGGTACTAAAATTCGCTGGTATTTATAATAATACGCATACGTACAGAAATGTTTGCTCTACGCCAGAGCTGATAAATTTCGTTTCATTTTATCATCTAAACTGAATGTTACTGACCGGAAATTTTGGTTCGCATATAGTGCATGTGATTTCTTTTTAGATGCAAAACTTACTGAAGCATGACGGCAAACGTGTATGCACACGGCTTTAGAAGTTCGTTCTTCCGTTTTCATATGACCCATTTAATCTAATAAAACGCGTCTACCGATCAAAACAATAGAAACGAAAACATACAATCGTCGAAGAAAAAAGTCACCATTGTAATGAATATTTTCGTGTCAGAATTTCAAATTCAAATCTTGAGTAAGCCAAGTGAAGAATTATTGATTGAGATGTGTAAAATGTAAAATTATAAACTTGCGAGATCAAAATAAACTCTGTTAATTCGGAAAAGTGGAACAATCACGATAAATAAATATTCTTTCAAAGGGAACTAAAACTATATAAGTCCGAAAAAGCGTACTTACATCACTTATTAAAAGTTTTCTCTTTTTCGAAAGAAAGAATCTATTTGATTTAATTATTCAAATAAATTCAACATTGAATTCACTTTCAAAAACTTGATACAATGTAAACCGTGGCAAAATTGCAATTGCATAGTTTTTATTCATCTTACGTTCCGGAAAATTCTTGTTCAATGTAAAAAAAAAAAAGGAAAAAAAAACATGCAAAGCAATATTTCAGTTTGCATTTTTCAAAAGCAATTTCATATTAACCGAGCGGAATAAAAGGTAATCTTGCATTGCATTCGTAAGGGTGTAATTTTTCTCGGTTGGCAAAAGAGACACAATATCTGGCATTGTTCTGAAGAAAACGCGAAGTCCTATTTGACAATCCCAGTCGCTTTTCCTGGATCGTTGCTTTCACTCCGTCCGGTCGCGAATAGTACTTATCTGAATTTATTGACTGGTTGTTCGGTGGGAGTTCATGATACAAGATTCTCTTCCAATTCCGGCATCAGACACATCGTATGAGTTTTTGTCGTTTGACAACGGGCTTCGGGTGCGGTTAATGGCCGCTTATTTTTGTGTGATCTCAGGGCTTTTTATTTCGACGGCGCTGAGAATTGCGTACCACTTTTATTGTCCCCTTTATTGTCACGGGTTCTCGCAATTTCTGATTGCCAGTGATATTGTGCGATAAATCAACCGTCTAGAATTTAACGTCCAGTTTGCAATTAACCAAATATATTAATTAACGGGACACGTATATATTCGATCGCGGGAAAACCCGATAGAAAATGTTTTAAGTTGTGAAAGGGGCTGCCGTAAAATGCGGTATAAATTATTATCTTATGCTTTTCATGGTGCAATAAAAATGTTTGTTCGGAACATACAGCTTATATTTTGTAATTGGTGGATATGGTGTGACTTGAATTCCACCGCGGAAAAGTTGCTTCACCCATTGTGTCAAAAGCCATATAAATTTGTGAAACCAAGCGTAATTAACTGTTCAAGGAAATCTTCGCTGGATAAATCATTTATTAATAGTCATTAATTAATTTAACAATGTTGTTTTTTTTTCAGCAGACCATTCTGCGTCCCAATCGCTCCTCAACAATTGACGATTCAACTTGCGTTTGGCTCCAACTATAACAGTAGTGGCACCAACATAAATCGTCCAGGTATGTACAGTTACACCACAGAGTTCGATCGTTCTGTCCCAACTCAATAATCCGTACTCTCCAAACGGTCTTTTCCATTCATAAAACATACATCGTTTGAGAGACAACGCGTGCTGGAAAACTGCATACAATCCGTTTCCGCGGATTGCATTCCTCCGCGAATTATTCGCAGATGAAAAAGTTGCAGCACTGCGCGACAAGACCCATAAATAACTTGGAATGACACACAACTGCCAGGAAGTTTTGTCCTTCAGATATGGCCATTTTTTTAATTCAAAAAAAAAAATCAAATCAAAAAAAATTTTTTTTTTTGATTTATAATTTTTTCTCATGTTGCATTCTGAAACAATTCATTCGATAATTGTTTGGTTTTTTGGGCCTTGTGCTTGACAATCAAATCTTGATGCTCGAACGATAGCAGCGACGTTATTTACGGTCGACCGCGAGTATTTATGCGAAACGCACGTGGGTGTTCCTAAGCCTGGTGTTGTAAGAAGTTTACGTCGCTTCGTTCAATCTGTCTTACTTAGCCCGAGCGCGTAATGCGTTTCCGCCTGTGCGAGCCCGATCAATTTTGCACTTAATGCTTGTCTCGTGCGCCGTACCGACTTCGCTTGGATTCAATTTGGTGGAAATTATGCGACGAGCACGCTTTTTCAGAAAAGTCGCCTCTCCGCGCTGCCGACGAAAAAACCATCTTGAATGGATTCCAACGTGCTTACGCGCATTTTCGTTCAGAGAGGGAGAAGAGGAGTAAAAAAATATATTGCGTTACACAACGAGCGCTAGGATTCAACGGGAACGCCGAGGCAGATTTCGTGACCGCACGGGAAAATTTGAATGGTGTATGCTTGTGCACACACACATGCCAGCTCGATAGTTTCGGCCGCTTTCGGCACCAAGCCAGAAACGTTGTGTCTCATTATGCCGTAGTGTACATCATTATATTGTGTTATGTCTACACGGGTTATAACCGTCAACAAATTAACATACAGGAAATACAAATTGCATACATGTCTTCGGCTTTTCCCTATGCGAACAGAAATGTTAATTCAAATAAAGTACCCCCGCCAATGAGATTCTTTTTTTTCTTCGTTCGTCGAATATATGCCAGACGTTTTATAATTACGATGAATAATTATGAAATTGCACTTGCGTATAGGCAAAAAATTTCCATTTGCCATAATTAATGGAGTTGAAAAATTGTCAAGAGTTGTTCATCAGTGTTGAATATGTTATTTGAATTTCTTTTCACAAACTGTTGTATTTAGTACTTGATATACGTAAAGCAGAAAATATTAGCAGTTATCCAAAAGTTTTCAACATGTACCATAATGATTATCGTGTTTTTTCTCGTGCCACTCCAATTTTTCTTGGAAACTTCTCTTCTGATAATTTTATTTTTAGACGAAATAAAAAATGTTCTTGATGTTATCAATTTTCTGAAAATGCAAACAGTCCTTCAAGTAATTTTGAGATTTTATATTTAACGGTATGGTATAAAAGCAACATTGAGTATTCCATAAACGAAATACTTACAAGGTCAAAACGTTATTTTTCTTTGATTCGTTGCAGGAATTTTGTCATGATTCAAGCAGGTCAAGAACAGATTTTTGTATCTCGTAGATGGATTGCGATGATTTGGTGGTGAGCTCTTGTTCCTCGGGAGTATATAAATGGCGTATGTATGATTGCACTCCATTACTGCCAACGACACAGGGGAGAGACATAAAAAAGTCCTTTTCAAGTCCGTGACGACAGCCCTGATATTGTACGAAATATTTTTTAAAATGTCCGACGCACCAAAATTTAATATCTGTATCGTTTAGTCTCAAAAGTGCATTAAACAAGTTGTCTGCGCGTGATTAAAGCGAACGTACGAAATGAAAGATGGTAATGAAAAGTGCATTTAAGTTACGTGATTTGTAATTTTCAACTTATTCAAATTGCTAACAGACGTGCCTTTATGAACGTCGAGACGGTGATGCATATCCTGGTGTTTCGGACTATTGCCTCAACTATTTCACTGACACAAATTCCGATGCCCCAACTCAAGTAGCCTTTTCTGGAAATAAGATCGTCGTTTGCATTGACAACTTGCTCGTGAAGCTCGTTCCAGTGTTCCGGGTCCTTCTTCAGTCCGATGTCTTTATTAATGTCCCTTAATTTCACGCCCATAACAGAAACCGCAGACCATACGGGAACTGAAAAAAAAAAAAAAAAGAAAAGAATTTTAATTGGACAATTAAATCATTGTGCCACCGCTGTCAAGAAATAAAATTGATTGTAACCGGACAAACGAAGAAAACAAAAAAATAATAATGATAATTTATTATTGTTTGGAAAAATGAGAAAGTGCATCAAAAGTTTTCGTCCTACCACTGTTAGGTCCACTTGATCCAATGACGAATGCTTGGACCAAACTCGGAGAGACTTGTAATTTTTTAGCGATGTAATACTGGAATCGGCAACTGTCCAAGAATGTGCCAAGTCCTATGACACGATTTCGAGGAAATCCTGATATCTTCATTGTGACATACGATGCGATATCGACTTAAAAGGGTAAAACACATTTTTGTAATAAAAATGATGATATCGATTTTAAAATAAGTAAAAATGATGGGACATTGATATCGCGGTTAATGTCACTTAATGTTAGGATTCTTTTTGTGAATAGACAAAAAAAAAACCCTATGGATTACGTTTCACCCCATTTTATGTCCGAATTACAATGATTTCAAAAGCTGGAATCCTAAGACTGGCTATAATCCGGAACACAAGTTATGAGGTGAAATACTTTAAACCACCAAACTAAGAGGATTTTCCTACAGGAATCTTGACAATGTCCGAATTTAAGTCCCTCGACGATTTTTCGACAAAGAAATAACATATAAGCGAACATATTATATAGACCTTCATAAATGAATAGAAGGGTTACTCGTTGAAAAGCTATTGTATAATTAAATGTTATTAAATTGAGCATCAAATATGTCCATATGAATAATCTGTTTGAACAAGAACAATGAATGTTTCGTCGATTGAAATGTAAAAAAATGTGCTTACCGAATGGCGAAACAACGACCAAAATGCTGTTTGGAGCGAATTTACAAATGCCTGGGACAACTGTTTTGAAATGTTTGACAGTTTGTTCTAATAAATCACTGGGGCTCTTCTCATTTTGTTGACTCATATCAGAGCAGATGACACAGACCGTGGCGTCGCGAGCAAATGAAAAATCTGCAAAAATGGGAACATCAGCCATGAAATTGTTGCAAAATTGTGCGCACCATCCGACGATACAATGCTGGTCGATCGTTGGACAAAAAAATATGCTTTCTTATGATAGAACACGTACTTCGCGAAATAGGAATTTGCCGATTATTTATGATGAATGATTATTTTACGTTTCAGCCAGGAAGCCGGGACTTGAACCGAATAATCGATGATTGATGGAAAGTCGAGAATTACCTTTCGAACCGGTAATTTTGGCGTTGCCGAAGAAAGCGGCCGCGTGCCCGATATCCTCAGCTTCGGCCTTGGCTAGCGCTTCGTCCGCGTCTATAAGTACGAGCTCGCTGGCAAGTTTCTGGCGATTAAAATATACATTGATGAAAGTAGCAATCGACTAATAACGGTACAGTTGATTAGCTGTATTCTTACATGCACATACTCGTCGATTCGCATCAAGATACGCTTACGCGATCAAATCAACGTAGGGTCAAATGACTAACGGGTTAACAGCAATGCCGGCGCGTATAGAGTTACCTTACTTCATAAATAAGTTATCATTTATTTTAACCCCTGAGCTGTGCGTGTGTGTGTCTTATCAGATACATGGTGGTTGACTTTTTGGTTCGTCTATCTTCGTGCGGTGTGAGAGATTGATCTACGATTATTAATCAAGATTGAAGCTTGTCCGAGTTCGCCGAGAGGAAATCATGTTGAGAAATCTCGGTCGATATGTAAACATGTTATTGGGCTTCGGTATTGCGCACGGATGATTTTTTTTTATTTTTCAGTTTTGTTACGAAAGATACAATCAACATGCGTTGCCAATAAATTTGTACAGTTATTTCATTAGAATGAGAGTTGTTGCGAATACGCGGTTGCAGACACGATTCGCAATAGATGACGTGCAACCTAATAGATATTACTGATCAATATAAACGATGCAATTTCCTTTCCCATAGAAAAAAGTTTTTTTTTTTTTTTTCATTGTATTATTTTATTATTTGTTTTGTAATTTTTACTGTGCAGCATTTTGTGATCACTTTTCTAAGTGGGATTCTTATTTTTTAACATTAACTTTTCTGTTTGTATGCACCATCGCAATGGAGGACATCAAAAATGCTTCAGCAAAGCCGGTACTTCATGACCCGTTTCGCAGCGGTACTGCAATTTTAAAACACCGATGCATGCAATAGAACCCTATATCTTTCGCAAGTAGTTGATGATTTCCGAATGGAAGTCTTTAATGTTGCGATACCGCGTTTATGTGAGAGTTGCGGGTTAAATGGCGTGTAGTGTTCACAGAAATTTTTTCGACGTTCGTTAATTACGCGGCAATTTGACGTGAGATGTGTGTTACTTGTACGTCGATAGACACGCCATTTAAATTCGTCTGTGACAGCGTAACGACAATTTTGTTGATTTCCCATTTATTCGACGGTCTGAAAATAAAATTAAACGTCCAATTGTTGGTTGGTACGTGAGCGTATTGTATACAATATATAGGGAACGTTTGTCACTAATGCACTGAAGCAGTCGGACAAGGTTATCAATCTCGTGTATAGTTGTGTATAAGGGAGAGCATATTATTAACGTAATTATACATCATAAATTGTTTGCTTATCTAGCATTAGATGTTGAAATTTGAATATTTTATTGAATAGATGAATATAATCGTTTAATGGGGTTTGGCGAGCGCTGTATAAATTTCAATGGAGCTTAAATTGCACAATTAAGATGAATTTTTCACCGGGTCCCAAAACATTAATGAACTTAGTCAACATTAATTGAATTTTGTTCGAAATTCAGAAAAGAATGTCGAATTATCCATAGACAAGGTTCGATAGCAATTTGCAACACAAGTTTTACGTCAAAATTATGAGCTTGCGGTAAAAATTGTTCCTAAACGGCTTCGTGATTGAGGGAATCTTATTATCAAGCATAATTGAGCGAATCTTTTGATACGCTGTACACTCGTGTGCATTAAAATATAAACAGTTTCCTGGATGTCTGCAGTAACATACTAATTTCTTATATGCCCACTATCTGACTCAATTTCAAAATTATTATACGTTGATTATCTATCAATTAAATTTTCGACCGTTCAATTGCCTAACGAGTTTTAAATAATATTGGCTTTCACGTTCAACATTTTAAACATATAGATTTATCGTCCGTACGAGAGACCTGTTACGTGTTCTATGTTCTGGGCTTTTTATTTCCCGAAAAACACATACATCAAGATAGGATAGCAGAACGTCAAAGATTTTATCAATCGATATCAGAACAATGACAAATCTCCGTAATGAAATTGCCGGATCATATTTAGTAATGAAACATAGATCAAATGTTTACCATACTTGAAATCGTAGCCGCGCGTTTCAATTCTCTTTAGCGGGGCGACCTGCTATCTGACGAATCTGTTCATTCGTAATCTCATCGTTCCACGATCATTACGGACATATACGGAATATAATTGCGTGCATTACGCAAAGTGCCTACGGGACATTGCGCGCGCTGACCATTAAGGTGTATATAAATTATATATTACGCATTGCCGTACGCCGTCAGGCGAGTCTTCCGCTATCGATCGACATTATTAATACATGTACAACCGCGGCGCGTTCGTGTGCTGCCGCACGCTGTGATGTTTAATACGATATTTTGCTCAAGCTGACGTTAAATTTGATTACCTTTCCGCGGCGAAGAAAATACGAGCGAAAGTGTATGTATACGCGCCTCGACGACTTTTACCAAATTCAAATTTCCAGCAACCCAAATGAGAATGCACCTTGTGCATATATATATGAAACGCATTTCTCGTGCGATCACAAAACGCGCCGAGCCACTGATCGGCGGACCTGATTATGCTTGCCAATTACGCAACACTTATTGTCTCTTATAAAAATAAGCTGGAATGCTAAGAAGAATTCCACTGAGCGGATAAAAATGAGTGCTCATTTAAATATTTTCATCGTCCAATAAGTTCTCACAGTGGAAGAGAGAAAGAGGAAAAACAAAACATTCTGCTCTCTGCTCCCATTTTTGTATTTTTATTATTTTTTTTTCGCGGTCGAGTTATTAATCATTCCTTTGCCAGGAAACATTATTGATAATAAATTCAAGTATAAGAATCTAGTACACAATTTTGCTCAAAGCAAGAAATGCTCGGAAATACTTGATCCAGTTGTAATTTAATAGTTGAAGGTTTTAGAGTTTTTTAGAGTACCCTTTAGAAATGTGCATTTGAATAATTTTGTGTGAAATAAGAGTCGTTACTTCCCTCGGGGCTTTAAAGTTCGTTCTACTAGAAATCGAAATTTACTCTCTTCTCCGCGCTGAGAATCTCCATTCATTCGCGCCATTCAGAAATTCGAAAGGTAATTGAATTCCATTAAATCATTATTCTGAGTGTGTATTGTCAATAATTTAATATTCAATTGTTTATTTTCAATTTAAAAAGATCAGCCGTAGAAATGTGACCAATAAAATAAAAAAATACAAACATATATTTTGTATATAAATACATACTTCGTAAAATGAAATTTGTATAGTACTATTATATAAAAACAATTAATTAAATTTTTTTCTAAAAGGTGAATAAAAAATGTGTTATTCTTCAGCGGCTCTGATAAAATATTTCTTCTCGTATATTTCTCTATGCTTCATCACTTTTACGAAACACTAAAAAAATGACATTATCCAGATGACAAGTAATTTATGTCTTTTTAATTGTCGTTTTAATTGTCGCATTATTATTATACATGGTGTAACATAAGAATGTATCGAGACTGAAATCAGGTATACTTTAAAGAGATAGAGATGCAGAGGTGCCAGCAGAACAAATTAAAAAATTAATTTCTATTGATGCGCAATTTATCAAATAATCAATAGTACTACATACAAATCAATAAAACTCAATCTTCATTAATACTTTTTATTTTACTTTTTCAAAACGATTCCTTTTTATTTAACCTGTTTTTCATTTTTGACAGATTGTCAAACATTCATAAACTCTTAACTTTGAAAGTGAAGATTGTTTTCAACTTTAACGCAAAAATCAAAGATTGAGTTTAAATGAAATCTATTATTGTAACGTTATTCAGAATTCTTTAAAGTATATCTCATTTCAGTCCCGATACATACTTATGTTACACCCTGTATATTATTTTTGACCGCGATGATTACAACATACACACCATAACGTTTCATATACGTGCTTTGAGCATACATTTGTATTCTTCACCGACGTTGGGCACTTCATTTCGCGGTCTATAAGCGTAATCATTGCACCCCGACGAACAAACAACTTTGACAAATAGACTATTAAATTGCGTCTCCGTATCAGACGTACACACTCGTGGTGGGTCAACAAATCTCAAATTTTCCGCCTTTTCCGGTTTGGTGTACTCTCGGCATGTGGTGCCCTTACTAACAGATGCGGGAGGCGTGGGCCGTTGTTTCGGACACATTCTCATCTGATTGTTCCTTTTTGGTTCCATGAATTGGCCTGAAACCTCCGTAACCTGACGATCGACCGAACACTTCTGCTGCTCGTCTTTTTGGTCACTGTTTTGGAACCAATTCAAAAAACGTAAAAGTGGATTACTTTATTCGATTGTTTTTTCCTTATTTTACTGAATTTTAAACGAGGCCGGAGCCTCTGCGAAACGTCACTTTGTATTCACAGTGTTGCAGTCATAAAGTGCCAAACGAACGCGGGAGCATATCTGAAAGTGTTCTTGGGGATGGCAGTTTAAAAAACTTGAATCCTGGCTGGTTGTTGCGTCGAATAAAAAACGAACGCGATCCGGCGGGAAAAGTTTCAGGCAATAAGTCGAGGTGTTACGCTGCCGGGCTAAATCCAAAGAACTTAATGACACCGATCGACGCGCTGTTGAAATTTCGTACTTTGCGATGATCTGTTTCACGCGCTCAGCTACACTCTGGTGCGACAAACATCGACAATCTTACTCCATAATTTGGACTGCGCGACCGAGAAATTTG
Organism: Trissolcus japonicus; assembly: GCA_030522925.1. Classification (NCBI taxonomy): domain Eukaryota; kingdom Metazoa; phylum Arthropoda; class Insecta; order Hymenoptera; family Scelionidae; genus Trissolcus; species Trissolcus japonicus. Next base: position 187,875 of record JAPYZS010000096.1, on the reverse strand, counting down.
CATCGTGCGATTTTTGTGATTCACATCCTCAGTCCAGGTTATATCACCAAAAGTTGTCAGGCGCGTAAACATATCGCGAAGTTGGCCGCTATTCAATGTCAAAAATTTAATTGGCTTTCTCTCCATCGGTAGTTAAAATAAAAAAAAAATAAAATAAAATCCCGCACACAAGATAATTAATCTTTCAAATAAATTTCCCAAAGGAAACGGCTTTTGTGCACGCTACTCTGTTTTGCCCGTTACAAATTCAATCGTCCTGGCGGATGAAACAACAAAAATATAGTTTTCCAATTGACTTTTTTTTTTTTTCGTCGAAACAAAAATTCAACCGCATGAAACAAAAAGTATCCGCGTCATATTCCGTCGGACAGATTTTACATCAATTATGTATCCCGACGATGATTAACTGATATTTCGAGATTCTATATGCACTACGTGTGCTTGCGCGCGACCTATTGTAGACGCGGTTTTCTATTCAATTCGTGACAGGGTGCATAGAACAATGACTAGGTATATCAAAAATGACTGATGGACTGAATTTCGTTCTCTGGTGGATGTGTGTGTGTCGCTGAATCAATTTTTTTTGTTTCGACTCTCCTCGATCAATCACGGGCTCAACAAATGACATGCAAATTGAAATGGTATAAACACGCGGGCGAAACAATGAAAAGCGCCTCGGGCTTTGGCCGAAACTGTTGAAAAGCGATATATATTAAATCACGCGCTAAATGGTGCTTTTTGATATTAGACGAGAAACAGAGAGAGAGAGAAAATAAAGCGCGTACGCAAATTGAATGGCTCATGTTTTCCCATCCCGGACAATCACCGCCGATCTACATTTAGCGTGTGCGTCGTCGCTGTTATTGTCGCGTAGTTGTAATAAAAGGTGCACCCGGAACCAAGCGGGACGACGCATAATGGCAGCCAAGAACGCCCCACACGTCCGGCTCCTATTGTCTGTCCACTAGTAACGATTTGCGGAAACCGACCCTGAAATTACGAACTGACTTTCATTAGGGCGCTCGTTGCACCGTTTCGTAAATCACTGGCCTCATCCTCCAACCGAAATGTGTATTTGCAGGCTATTTCATGTACGTGTTATTAGACCTCAAAGTAACGTGATATTGTTTCAGTGATACACGGCGATGCTTCGTTAAAGACGTCCCATTAGGCACAATGACTCATTTGTGGGACGTGTGTTTTCATCCGTCAGTGAGAGTGAGAGATAAAGCGTGTGTCTCGACCAAATTGCACTCGCTCATGAAATTCGTATGTAAGAAATATATTTATATATATGTGTGTACCAACTACAAAGCATCTCTCTGAGAGTTCAGTTTCGTACGAGTTGTGATTCTCTTTCAAGTTTTCGTACGAGCATAATAGGAACGACGATTTGTTGGTTCAGTTTCTCTTGAGTTTCAACATCTCTGAAACGAAATTTTGATTCTGAACCATCTTTTTTTGTTGAAAAGTTTTAAACAATGGAAAAGTTCAATTCTTAGGGGTTGAAATTCTTAGCATGAAATTTTATTTTTGTTTGAAAATGCAAATCGAGAGAGAAAGAAATGTAATGAGATTTTCGCGCGAGAAAGGGTTTATTTACATTTTAGATTGTTCAAAAATAGCGATCCCGAAGCTGAATTTGAGGGATACCGATGGGATTACGACCAAGGGGATCCGACCTCCAAATATATGAGGGGTGCGAGAATGCATTCTGCTATAACAGTTGCTAGGGGAGCTACGGAGGTGTAATGAACCTTCTCGACTATTTCATCAAGAAACAACAATAAAATCGTTACAGGACTTTTTGAGACAAAAGATATCGCCCAGAGATAAAATCGTCCCCTCTGGATGTGTGAAACGGCTTCACATCAGGGACTCATGAAAAATCCAAGCGGAATACAATTGTGACTCCGAAATCGCGTTCACGGTTGTTACCGGGTTCAAAAGTTTTTCACAATGTAATGGTCCAAGTACCTTTTATTACAACGTGTGAAATGCGATTGTGCCGGTGAAATTGAATTTCAAACGTATCAATGCAATTTCGAATTAGTGATAATAATCTAGCCGGGCAAACAGTTAAGTGGTCCGAGAACAAATAATTCAACTAATATATCAGCACTTGAGCGACTTTCATTAACCGAAGTGTTTTACACTCCTATTAAATTCGACAAACATACGGGCGTAATTAATGTTTGTCGAATCAATTTTTCTCATTGCGAAAAGAGTAGGCGAGCGAACCGGGTGATAAAAAAACAACCCCTCAAGAGAAAATGGAATGAAATCGACAAAGTGTGGCGTCAAGAAAAAGTCTCGACGGAAAAAAGAAAAGCCTCCGGTTCTTTGTAATGTTGCGATGAGGGAAAAATAATTGAGAGGACTTTTAAGGTGATTTTACCGAACAATAATTAGACTGACCGTATGGGTAATAATTGATGGTCGCGCGTTGACTGTAAACACGGTAGTTATTATGTCCTTTAGTGGCAGCGACTGTAACTCGGATTACAGTATAGTGTTAGTAAATTTCAAGAAGCATATATTAACGGCCAGGAGTAGTAATTCAATGGAAGGACAAGAATATTCGACGTGTGCTTATTCGCGTACGCGCACGTACACCATGCGCAACCGACACTCACGCGATTCATGCAAAACACTAAAAATTGAGAAATTGCCTGTCTATCGGGGCTTTTAAAATTTCGCTGACTAATGGCAATAAAATTCTTAACGGAAATTTAAGTGTGTAATTTTCAAATACATTTAAATTGATGTGAATTTTTGATATCAGTGAAATTACACGCGTGAACGTGAGTTCGTGAAAATGTGAATGAACTTTGGTACAATTTCTCGGTTGGCACCTCTCTTCTCGAGCCGTGAAACCTCATCCGGAGTGGAATAAATATGTTTTAATATATCAACGGACGCTCGAAAAAAAAAATATTCAACGAGTTTTTGAATGGAATGTTATGCGTAGAGAATGGCTTATTCGAGGGCTTATTATTACATTAGAACGCGTGGTGTTAAGAAGATTTGAAAAGCTAAGTTGTAGGAACGAGGTGAATAATAAAGCAGAATTATATATATCAGCTTTTTTGATGGCCTCTTGAGTTATTAGGACGGAACGCTGAAATTGTTGAAATTTAAACCAGACGGGACATATGGTGCGTGCAAAACAATATAAAATAGTGAGAACACCATGTCAGTTGTTTGATCTAAAGAAACCAGCAGACCTAGACGAAGATGCAAAGATAATATTAGGCTAGACCTTTTGCACAATAGTTGCGGATTATATATAAGCTGAGATTAATATCTATTCAAAGCGAAAATCCTTAAAAGCATACGGTCACATTGTTTGTTCGAAAAATCAAAAGATTATTATCCGCCCCCTGACAGAAGCATAAAAAATGAGATAATTAATCGAAATTAAACTTTTTCTTTTTAATTTTGATTCTTGAAAACAACAAAAGTTTTTCTTTACGAGGGGTTATTGAAAACAAGACATTTTCAAAAAGATCAATGGAACAACAGGTTTGATGTATATTGGGCAAGTATTCATAAAGTAAATGTGTCGAACAAATCTGCTATATATGCATCGCTTTGGAAACAAGGTTTCAAGTCAAATAGTCATGTGACAAATTTTAATCATGTCCCAAAGTGATGCTTAGCATTGTCGAACATTTTACGGTCTACTGATAACCCACATAACACGAGAGATTTTATAGGATATACACCTCATAGGACAGTTCATTCGATACCTTCGACAACCTGGTGACACGTCTCGAATATAGGAAATCGTAAACATATTTTTATGCATGGACGTTGTTCATGACAACGAAATGGTGGCGATAAAATTGTACGCTTTCTTGATGTTCCCACAATTTTCTCATAGTTGTAAAATAATATAGTGGTTGGACATCAAACTATATCGTAAATATTATGTTGTTGATAAAAATCTTTTATGACAACATAGATCCCGAGGATATAACTCGCAGTCACTATATGTTCATTGATTGATATAAATTTTTTTAGCCTGAAGATGACGGTCGAAACGTCGTTTTTATGAAAAAATAAATTTCTTTTACCGAACCGTTGTCGGTTATAGGCTAAATTAGATTTGAGTGATTATAAATTACTTACTAGAATTTAGTTTTACTTAAACAAAAGACTTTTAACACCAAAAATATTTGACCGTCAAATTTAGCCCAAGGTATCATTATTGCACCAAATGTATTAATTTCTTAGATCACACATTTCAAATTATGAATTTGTATATAAAGAAACTTGAAGAGAAGATTTAGATTTAGCATAAAATACCTATTATATTTGATTAAAAAAAATTAAATCTGACATACGCGTTATAAATTTACATCATTGAGTACTTGAAAATAATGCTGGCGGCGAGACTTGAAAAAAAAGTCGTGCTCTAAATCAGTGCCAAGCCATTTTCCATAAAATTGTATTTGTGTTTGCTTTATCTATTTACTTTTACCCACTTTAACCGCTCTTAACGGTACTACTCCGCGCTATCAAAGCGTCTTATCATGCGAACAAAGCCGTAGCGATTCGTAAATCAGTCGTGGCACAATGTTTTCTGTTATAATCGCAAAACCATCTCTTAATGTCTCTTCCTCAAATTAGTCGTCGCAAAAGGGATGGTTTTAAGCGTTAAATGTTCGGTAGGTACGCGCGAGATAAGGCCCTCGTGTATCTTGCGCGCGGGACACGAGTATGGATTTCAGCTTCTCGCGCGAGTGCAACGTAAATCAGTCGCCAGCGAGGCTGCGAGGGCGCCCGGTGGACGTGTAAATGCTCGCGTTACGATCCGATAGTGAAAGCGAGAAGCAGCCTCGTACTGTCCTCGTCGTGCGGCTCTCCCACCCGCTCCCACTTGACACCCCCTCGTCTCTAACACCTTGCCTTGATCTCGGACTATCCTCTCCTCTCAGTCCAATTCCCTTCTTGTGGTCTTCTTTCGTAAATCATTTACATAATAGTCTTTCTGATCGGGTACGCTAACGAGGCTACATTCAAGTACCGGTCAGAAGCTATCCCTCCAACGTCGCTTCTTGTTCAATGAAAAAACATTCATTCTCAGGCTGCCTTTTTATACCGCGCGCGACACAATGCAATCCGGTACGTTCCGATGCAATTAATATCAACATTCATACGCATTTTTGTCCGATCGACACTCGCACCCAGAGTACTTTATTCCGAGTACCGTTTTCAAAACGAAGTGTGTATACCGCCATTAATGTTCCTTCTTTATTATAAACTCGCTTGGTGAAAGCGGCTAAAGAATAATTAATGATATGTTTGTTTAATACTTGTTAAGTTGAATGATTCGCTCGCGCAAGTCGCATTGTGCGAATTTTATCAGCGGAAGAATTTCCAGTTTAGGGAAGAATATATTACAAACATGCGCGGAGAGAGAACCGTTTCTGGGAAATTGTTTGTAATGTTGCGGGCTTTATATAAATTTTGGTGTCTCTCCAGCTTGGAATGAACTGCGCGATTATATTATATGCAGTTCATACGTGGTTTCTAATGACCCATAAATCGACGAAAAGCGCTGTTTAATTATTTCCGTCTAATACCTCTAATAACACTACGCACACGCTTCTTCATCGATCTTCGTGCTTCCTTATATTTAACGATTATGGTACGTGAGCCTCGGCATAATCAAATAAATAAACTTTACAGTTCCCACACAAACTTGGGCCCGGGGTGATAAAATGCGCGCGGCCATTTCATTTTCAATTAAATTAATTATGCGCTATTCAAAGTTTGTCGCCGTTTGCAAATTGCATTTATTGACAGAGAGATATTGACGTGAGAGATTCAAAGTCGAAGGAGGAATAAAGTCTTTGAACACATGGAATGAATATTCTCTCTCGTATGAAAAGAGAGTCATTTAAAAAGAAATATATCAAACTGCAAATTAAACTTTTGTGCAGCCGTGCAAATCCTTTATAATCCCAACAACCCCTCATATTATTACGTTAACCGCAATTTTTCAACACTGCGTAAGCAACGTGTCTCCACCGAGTTTGCAGCAGCTTTGCATCATGTTTGCTACAGATTTTCAGTCTGCAGGCACGTGCGGTCGGGGTGCCCCCAACAATGCTCCCTTTTCTTCAGAGATCAATTGGGGTGATAAAATTTATTGCCCCTAAACATATTATTCCCGACACACCTCCGCCTACGAAATAGGCTGAGCACGCTCCCCCAGTCGCACTTGGCTTTTTCGTTATTAAAATTGCAAACTTTAATAACAGTTTATCATTCGACGACACGGTGCACAAACATATGGGGCTCGTTTGATTTTTGCCAATTCATTATCGATAAACTTACCACCCCCAATTGAAAACTCGGTCGCAACATTTTATCATACGGCCCTGGACGCGCAGTTTCTTTTTCCGCAATTCCAATTTTTTTCTGTTTCATGCATCTTCTCAGCCTGTTGCTGCTGTCCAGTCTTTTTGAATCCTTTCTCTCCTTCCCGTCACACCCTCCTTGGCTATCTTTTACAGCGTCCAAACAACTGTTATCAAGATTAAGCCCGATATTAGATTTGCGACCGATAACGAAAGCCTGTCCATTGTCGCCGGGCGAAAGCTTACTTTATTCAATTGCGGATTGAGCAATCTTTCGAGACATCGCCATTTTCAACGTTACATTGTCGCCTTTGAATTTTGCTTAACAATAAATGGAAAAGATATATATTTGACAGTCGTCAGGGGATATAATACTTTGTTTTTTATTTTTGTTGACGCTTCGTTTGCATCCTCTCGACTGATACAAATTCCAAATGGTTGTAGTGGCGTGAAATCGATCCGGGACAAAATAATGGATACTACCCTGTGCAAAGATACATTATTGTGGCTTTCAAGTAAATATATATTTTCTAGCTTCGAATAAATGCGGACTGTTAGAAGCACACCAAATAGAGGTTGATTTGCCACGAAAATTGTTTCGAGCATGTTAAATTTTACACTTTACATTGAGATAACTGATATGAAATTTTATTTTTTTAGTTTAATGATTGGTAAACTGAAACTTCATATTCAGTTAATAAGTTTTCATAAAATTTGAATACATTGAGACGATAAACGAAATTGTGTGCAAGTCTCGTGTGAATTTTTTTGCGCTCGGACAGAGGAGTGAGTTTAGTATAATGAGGCGCTCATGAGCATAATGCTATAGGATTGATAATGTTTATTTCCTCCTTTCATAACAAACAAAACTTAAAAAGGAGCGCCTTTAATACTGAATTGATAATATTGACTGTTTTCAAACAATATACATTTTAATAATATTGGCTGTTTTCAAACAATATGCATTTTAATTAACCTTGTATCTCATTTCACAATGATAATTGAAACGAAAATGAAATTTCAATACAACAAAATGAGTGAAACCTTGCATACACATCATTTCTTTTATCCTTTCATAAATGAAAATTAATGCGTTGACATTTGTATATTATTTCTCAAGTAATAATGAATATACATTTTTATAATTTCATCATAAAAAGAAGGAAATGAAAAAAAGTTACTTTACTTTAATAAATAAATTGAAAAAAAAAAAAAATACTTCAATAATTTTTTATAAAAGGGTTTGTACTACGATTGAGTAAACATTGTTACCGTGCATAGCACAAACGTTTTCTTTGACGACTCTTTGATTACAATGTTCTTTCAAAAAAAAACTCATAAGCTCTCGATATAGCCCACTAAGTATTACACGATATTTATATCCAACTTTCTAAATTTTCCGTCACACTTCTTCACAGCCGAGTAATCAAAATTGTTAGCCTGGGATCATAATGGCGTAACACAAAAAATATAGTACCTTCCACGAACCACACGTCAACCTAATAAAAGCCTCCGGGATCTCCTAACAATTGAGCGCTGCCAAAAAAGTTTCTCTAGTCAGCCTCTCTAATATCCCTAATTGTCAGCTTAGCTACCGTACTAACGTCCACGTATAAAGAGAGCGCGGTCGAAATTAAAAGCCGTGCATTTTTTTGTTGTCAGCAGCGCCGACAATGACTGTCTCCCCTTAAATTATTTCCGGATGATTACTCGGTGTAACACCTCGGATGCGTACAATAAATTGTTCCGGTAACTAACCTTAAAAAGAATCGAAACGCCGGCAACGACGCCTGCGCGATCGCAACCGGCGATGACAACTTTAACCCGACGTTCATCTGGAAGCTCAACTTGTTTGACCTCTTTGGTTAGCAAAAAGGTCGCGGTGTTCCCAGCGGCTTTCGTAGGCTCGTTCATGCTCCAACTAACTTGCGACGGATATAGTTATACGTGCGGTTTCACTTCCAAAGGGAACAGCGTCTAAACATGACACAGGGCGGCAACCCGGATATCCCCCGAGGACGCGCTCAGAATTTCGGACGCGGCGGTTGCATTGTGACGAACCATCGATCGACGTCGGTCCGGGCGAAACAAAAGATCGGACCGCCGACGGGAGAGAAACGAGATCTATGACGCGCGAAAACGAAAAGTACGAGGCCTTTCGCCACTTGGCTCTCTTCCGGTTAATTTCGACGACGATGAATTATTCAAGCCAACAATGTCACTCTCTCTCTCTCTCTGCCATTAAATTTTCGAAGTGTCACGGTGTTCCTATGATGTTCCATTGTTTTTGAAATTTGACATGTGTCGAGTTCGAACGTCGTCGCGTTTGCGTGGGGTTGCGTACATTTCTTTAGCGGTGTCGATGCGGCGTCCCGGTGGTCTCTTTTATGAGCTCTGTCGGCATACATTACCGGTTTGATTCAAACATTTAAATTCAACACCGCCGTCATGAAACGTCTTCTCAGCTGATGCAATAAACTCAATTACGCAGGATAATAAGTCTCGGCGAATAACTGATCCTGAGACTGCACACTTGTATGCGCATATAAATCTCCAACCTGAGCTGTAAAAGTTTCAATTTGAAATCACGCCAATTTTCTATCAGTTTTTCTTCAATCAACTTTTTTTGCAGCTTTCAACCAAATTAAATGAATAATTCTTCGTGTTTTGCAGGAGAGCGGAAGAACTGGACGGACGAAACTGGTGCTCAACTTGCGGTATGTTACATGATAGTTGTTATCTATTACTTTTTGTTATCTGAGATGTTGAAACGATTCTCGTCAAAACTTTCGCATTGCTGTCTGTTTCAGTTTCATTTTAATTAAACAATGCAATTAAATTATTCGAAATTTTCTCCCGGTTTTTCTCTCCCTCGAGGCTCAATAATAAGTGCAATTTAATGTAACGCGCGACATTTCACGTTGGAAAAATCTCGGCCCAGCGAAACGACTCGGCTTGAGAGACGTAGACATAATTGCAAACGGCAAATTAAATATAGGATCGGATATATACGAAGAGAAAAAAAAGGGACAGCACCGAGACAGCGGGACCGTAATATCTGGTGAAAAAGTATCTCGTTAAACAAGAAAAAGGGGGTGGGAGGGAAGTTGTCGTGGACAATTAAAATGTGGACGCGGAGTCGTGCGATATCGGGAGCGACGCGTAACGACGCCGCGCGCGGATTATTAACTCTAATTGCGACTGCCCTTCGACTCTCTGAAACTCAGCTCGTCGAACGAGCGCTATTATGTCAGCGACAAACGAGCGATTCAAACGACTTTTCCGGCTTTCGGGAACGTACCATTTGCATGCTAATCTTATAGCTTCATTACTCACTTTAGTCTTTCGTTACACACTTAATTACAGCAGGGCGAGATAAGTGAAGTTGGCACAAGACTTTTCCGACAACGCGAGCGCTATAATTTCACTTGCCCAAATGTTTGGCTTAATCGCGGATAATTTCTCATTGAAAGGGGTAAACGTCGGGTGCTCATTTCTTAAGAAACACATTATAATTTCTCCAAAACAGATTAAATTATGATCTTATAATATAAAACTTACCAATTAATTCATTGAAGCATTTTTTTTTCTTCCATCTTTTAGTTTTTTGTTTCAATTTAATTATTTCGTCGAGGAAAGTAGCACTATTCTTCTTTTTTGTTTGTACCGTAAATTGTATTGGTACTCTAGTGCAATGAATTTCCAACTGAGAACTAAGTTGGAAAAACAAACGTTTGTCTAATACTTCCGTAAGTAAAAAATATAGCGGGACAAAGCTGGTATAGCTACTTTAGGAAAAGAGGTAATGTATATAGCACATGCACTTATGTCCATACAGCAGCAACCATTCATGTTAGATCCAGAAACTTTGGTTTACAAATGTTTGGAGCGCCGCCAAAATAGACGCTAAACTTTGAACGCAGTTAGTCCTGCACCACCATGGCTGAAATCAAAATGGTGCTCATTTATGTTTTTTCACAATGTGAAAAACAGTTAACTAGTTCTTGAATGGCAAACTTGTGTAGACACTTAAAATTTTGAGGCTAATTTTTAACGATGTTTGAGTTCGTTTGACCTTTTTCATAGTTCTTATTATGATAGTTGAATACATGTATGTACACTCTTGATTAATAACCATTTGCTTCAACTAGTTTCAATGTCAAGTTTTTAAAAACATTTCAAGTATTTTTATCTCGTAAGAATATTTTTTCTCGGCTGTGCGTGAGGATGCGAGTATTAAAATATGCCCGACATATTTATGTTGCTGTGAAAATTTTTGCAATTGCTTGACGAGTTGTGCTTAGCACCGCAAAGCTGCACCACGTTCGCGCGAAATATTTATACCCAGCGATACGTGAGAAGACTGCATTAACGCGTGTAATTGCTCCCCGAGTGTTCCGTTTTGTCGAAGAAAATACTCTTGGGAAGCATTGCGAACGAAAACACGGATTATAAACACTGTTACTTCTCTAATAACTGTTGCGATATTATAGACATTGTAATTGTATTAAGCACTATCATTGTCACGAAATTAAATGCAACAACTAATTACTCGATTATGGGTTATGGCTAATGCGCCACACTCTGGAACAAATTAGATTAAAAAAATTTCTAATTGACTTTTTATCCCAAATTATGCTACAATAATTCTTATTATAATTTAGATCAGAATTCTAACTCGAAAAATATAACCTAGGCACAGAGAAACATATATGGCGCATGTATGACAAATATATGACTGAATGCATTTGCATATGAGTATAACATATGCAGCATATAAACGCTGTGTATGTTTTTTTCTGGAAAGGTATAGATATAGTGAGATTTTAATAGCTTGATTTATTCAGTCGTTATTCAATTTGCTTCCGTGAAATTTAAATGTTTTTACATTTTAAATAATTTGACAAATATAAAATGTTTCGATATATTAATGGAACCTCGAATTCCAAAATATGAAGTTTCTCCAAGTGTCCTCAGTGAAAACATCTTAATGAAATTCATATCATAAAATGATAAATTGGAACGTCAGTCTTCTGAGTCGCTCTGTACTTCTTCGAATACTCCACATTCGCGAAGTGTATTGTGAATACCGTCTGCGCTAAGTTGCAAGGCATTTTTCTCCTCTTCTGTTAACTTGAGACGCACCATCCGATGCACCCCGTGTCGACCTATGACGCATGGCACTGACATGAATATATCTTTATCAGTGCCGTGAGAACAGCTCTGAAACATTATCAAAATAACATGTTATTACATTAATCTTTGCGCACTGCATTATTGCGGCCCACGCGAAAACAAATTCATCCATTATCTTGTTAATAATTCTTATCTCGTCTTACGTGAATGTACGTTGAAACTGGCAGCACAACTTTGGTATCCCTTAAAATAGCATCGACGATTTCTGCGATGCAAAACCCGAGACCCCAGCAGCTTGAACCTTTCTCACCTTTCCCTTCATTAAGTCTTTTCTCGCTGAAACAAAACAACTCGATAAATGCATTTGACTGTTAACAAAAGAATTGAAACGGTGTACAACTACATAAGCGAATGTGATTTCACGGAATCAAGTTTCAGAATTTTCGCGATTGGATATTCGATCTTTTTCCTTAGCTCGCAGCATGAACTTTTTAGAGTGTTTCGCTAATTGAAACGAAAATTAAGCCAGTTTCATCGTTTGAGATGAAAATGTTGCAGAATAGTCTTCAGCGAATCTGCAATATTTTAATATAATTTTCATAGAGTTCGACGAATAATTAACGTAGTCTGTTATCAAATGATTAAAAGAAGTCGTAACTCTCAAGCTAATTACTTTCTACGCTTAACTTCATAATTCTTATACCATCGCAAAATGAAAACTAGTTTCCATAGCGCGAACATTGGTCTTGTAACTTTTGTAAGAAAAGAAATTAAAATTTATGACATTAGGTAAATGTAATTTTTAAAAACAGTGGGTGAAAGAGTTTATTTATAAACAGTCATTTGCAAACGAAACGAATAAAAAAAGTGCGCTTTGATAATTAATACTTTTTCGTGCAAAATTCATTTTTTTTTTTCATTTTTTCTATTTCAAATTAAGTTGGATTCAAGTTGTTTAAAAGTGTCGTTAACAAAAAGTTGTTAACAATTTTAAAAACCATGTTGACCACACACAGTTTAGTTAATATTTGGGCAATTAAGGAGCGCGGTCGAGTGTAAAAACGGTCATTTGTCAATGACAAAGTACTTCAAAAACCACCAAATAATCATGGATACTAAGCCGTGACGTACCTGTCGTTTACAGATGTCGTCACTTCGTGCCATTTTTCATGATCGTCGTTTTCACCAATCTTTTGATTTATGCTTCGTAGTTTTGTACCTGCGACGCTGACACCAGACCATACTGGAACTGAAAATTGCAATTAATCAATACGAGTCCAAGAACATACTGTTTCTGTTTATTTGTGTGTTTTTGTTTTGTTTCTTTTTTTTTTCATTTACTGGACTGTCAATACTTTACCAATTAAGCAAGAGCGAAAATGTAAAATCATAAGTATAATTATTTATTAATAATTCTAATTATTAAACTCCTTTTTATTGATAAATAACTGAAGCTGAATATATGTATCATTAATATTCATTTCATACGAAAGAAAAAGATTGTATTTTACTTCAATTATTTTTTCAAGTATTTAGTTTGTATAAAGCGTAATTAAGAATAACTAAAATTTAATCAACAAAACGAATTTTCTAGCGTCGTTTTTGCTCTACGAAATTTGTTGTTCAGTCGGACAAAGGTCAACTGTGCCGCGGTAACAAAGAAAAATTAACGGAGAAAAATTGCTACAACGTGCACTCACATGTGTTTGCTTTAACAAGAAAAAATATTTATGAAAAAAAATTTAAAAAAATACACACATTACACCTGCTTTAACTATCAAAGTACACAAGTTTTGTTGTATGTAATTTTGAATCATGCAGGCTTACATCATGCGAATTATGTCACTTTCAATTATATTGGTTGGGACTTTTGTTTAGGTCGAATAAATAAAAGTACTTTGTGAAAAAAAAAGTGTTTAGCTGTTGCAAAAAAAAAATCGTTTGCCGGTGCGATAGATCATATGTTTTTGAAACAATGAAAATTCATGAACATCCAAGGTAATAAAACAAAATGACATGTGACGACAAAGAATTCGTTTGGAAAGCCGATACCAGATAGGTCTCCTTGTGCACCGATGCTCATGCCCCCGATGGAAGCGTTAGCCAAGCCGAGTCTTTGACCCAGATAATACTGAAATCTGACGCTGTCCAAAAGGGTTCCTGTACCAAGGACGCGATTAGGCGGCAACTTGGACAGTTTCCAGGTTATATAGGATACCGCTTCGTTTGGCTGAGTAGCTACTACCATGACAGCTCGACTTGCGAACTTCATAATTTTTGGCACGATTTTCTTTAGAACGTTGAACTTGTGCTTTAAACTTCGTTTTTCCTCCCATGTATCATCACTGATGGCTATAACAACCACTGCAGAATCCTCGATGCTGCTGAAATCTAATTTGAAGTAGAACAATAACAACTTTAATTAAAATACATCAACGGACTATATCTATGTCTAAAAAAATAGCCATTTTTTTAAAATAAATAGCCATTTTTTTAAAATAAATAACAAATAAATTACTGATTGTTATAACTAAAAGCTTATTTTATAGTTTTAAAATTGTATTCTAACGTTTCAACAAACACATGTTATTGACACAAAAATAATTGCTCGTAACGATTGTTGAAAAAGTCTGTTATAAAAATTTGTTACCGAACAATTTATTGTGCAACATTTGTGTCACGCGGGGTGTACATAAAAATACAATTTTGCACAAAAGATTTTTTGATGAAGAAATTGAGAATAAAAAGGGGAACGTTGAAAGCAAAAGAATGGGAACAAAAAAATCTATATCGGAAACACAGTTTCAAAGCAGACCCATAAATCAGAGTTATCGCGAAACCAAAACGGTCGCGAAAAGATATAATAAAGCGAATTAGAAAAATTAAACGTCAAACTGTGTAAAGAAACAGAGTGCGAAGGCCGAATCGAAGGGAATAAATAATGCGCGCGTATAGAATGTGGTTATTTGAGTCCGCCTTTTGTTCACCTGCTCCCCATTTTGTAAGTTACAAAATGTCAAGCTTCCGAAGAAGGGCGAAAGCCGAAAGATGGTACCTGGCAGATATGGCACGCGCGAGAGAAAAGTATACGAATTTACTGGCGACTCGACCAAATCAGGAATAGGAATCGCGTATACCATGTTCTGAAACAACCCGTTCCTTTGCAACCTTTCACCGAAAAATTGTCTCGAAAATCGCCATTGATCGCAAATAAAAGAAACGAAGAAATACGACGAAAAAAAAAAAAGAAGAAAAAGATAAAAAAAGTGGGAAACTAAGAAGAATAAGAGCGAATGAAAAATAAAACGACAGATTGACACGATGGGCGCGACGGTCGCGTCGCCTCCTTGTCAACCGATGGAGACGTCCGAAAAGTTTTCCCTCATAAGTTATGCAGTGCACGCGGGACAACTTTATTACCGTTTTCTTATTTTGCGATAGAATACCGTTCTCACGCGCCTCGCAGCGACGAGCGTACAGAAATAACGGTGAGATTGAAAGTTAGATACATTTTCAATGCATCCGAATGGTCTATTACGACTTTCGCGCGGGAGATGTGTATGTGCTATCGGCAACAACAATCGGTCGTTATTTCGTGAATTCGCTGCGCGGTCGCGAGTATGACGGCCCGCTTGTGTTAACGAGATATCGCGCGCGCGGTCAAAGCGAGGCGCACGGTTAATTAGCTCACCTGACGTCCCGATAATTAAAGGGTTGCCCAAAAAAATACCGGCGTGTCGGATGTCTTCCACCTCGGCGTCCAATTTATCCTTGTTTCTATCGATTAAACAAATTTGGCCGGCTATTCTCTAAAAGAAAAGGGGCTGCTTTCAGAATAAGCCAAACAATTTTAAGAATCCACTTAGGTGAAAGAGAAGAAATAAATTTAATTAATTCCATCGCGAACGATATACAACTTTCTGCCTTGCAACTTGTCATTGTCATTTTTTCATCGGCCAACTTTTGTTGACATCTTTCAATTAATGAAAATTTCATTATCATCTGTGATTGTCAAATTTGTCTTTGATATGAGTACACTGCAAGGTAGAATATCTTCTAGGATGTTTTTTTTTCTTCTTCGTTATATTTTTATTTACTTTTTTTAATTTACCTTCATGAGGATTGCAAAGGCACAAGCGATTCCAACATTTTCCACACCGACAATTGAAACTTTGAGTCGGTGGGGATAAGTTTCAGAAGGTGCCAATTGTGTCGTTACCAAAGCATCTTTTGTTGTCGTTGCGATAAGAGGTTTTTCAATCTGCTGTAAGAAAGGAATCGTTTAACAGAGCTTTCAATAACAGACTATTCTGGATATATAGTGCGGCTTTGAATAGTATCGAGCTAAGCTGATCTATTTTCTAATCAACTTCCATTCGAGATAGATATTGGCTCCCCCGTGCAATCGCAATGCCCAGGTTGGAAAGGTCAATGACGTGACGTATATATGCGCCTCTTCTGGACGATATAATTAAAATTGGCCAAACAAGTTTCGAGTATAAAAACGCTTTATATATAACTTTGAAAAAAAAATTCCATTTTTTTGAAATTGGAAGTTTTTGTTTTTAGATTCTTCGACACTTAATGCAATATTTTGCTTTGAATATTATAGGGCAAGTGGGTTCTGATTTGATAACCTCATTTCAGAGAACAATGTAACATGACGTGACACGTGGAACCTGCAACGCAATCGAAGCGATAATGAATTGTGATAGGCTTCATGAAATTAATCACTTATTAAAACAATATAACTATCAGACGTATTAGATTTATCATCCATCATGTTGATTTACGCACCGTAGCGTCATTGTGAGGGCACATAAAAATATTTGCCGCTGTCAATTATGCTCGCGAAGACAAGAACAAGACATGAATTTTGAAATCAATGAAATAATGAAACCGCGAAGATGAGATTTTATTTATCAAAATCATTGTCGAAATCACTCACTTCGACATCACAACCTTCTTTGCCGTAATTCATATCCATTCCCGAACCACTTGTCTTGCCTTCGTTCATGATTTAGACTAAACAAATACTTCAACCAACATCACTCGAAACTATGCCGGAATGCAATTTGACTGGCGTTTCCGAATATCAGTTTCCTTGAAATCACACACGAAATATTCATCGTGTAATTTATTATGTGCGCAGTTTGAAACGCATCATCCCAAAAAGAGGTTATCAGATAATGTTTGCACACATATTTGCTATCTTCAACTGTTTATGTTACGGTAACGATTATCCGCTTCGTCTATTCAAACGAAGATATTTGAACGTCATAAAGTTTTGTACCATAGAGAATCTGATCGATCCGAGGCGCGTCTTCATTCACCAATCTGTCTTCGCAAAATAAATGCGTTTTGTTGAACACCCACGTCGACGTTCATGAATAATGAAATATCTCATTTGCGCGTGTAGGTTTTGTTAATAATTAAAGACTCTTTATAATTGCCATCGCAACGGTGCAATTCGTATTTTCTATTCATTATACTTTTTATGTCTTTTTTTTAACTGATTGCTATCACTATTTAAATTGCTAAGACTTGAAAGAAAATTTTTAATTAAAAAGCAGTTGTGTTTCTTTTTACATAGAAAAGAAAATCAGTAGTTCAATAGAGTATGTGGAACGTCTTAGTTAAAAGTATTTACTTAAATTTACTGGACAACAGATTACACATCCAATTTGTGCCTAATAAGGATTTGAAAGTGGAATCGCAGGTAGACTTAATCTATTTAACGCTATTTATGCAACATTCTGTAATCTTTTTTTTCCTCTTTTCTCTCATTCGATTATTTTCCAGATAATGGTAAAAGAAAGAACACAAAGATAGTAAAATAATTTATTATAAAATATTTAACTGTAACGTAAATTCGAATAATTTTTTTTTGATAAATTCGACAGATTATCCGAATATTTGAATTATTAAGATCATCGGGTTCATAAATAATCGAGTTTCTAAAATTTTCATTTTACAAGCTCTACAGAGTAATTTTATCGGAAAATTTGCAGCCGAGCTATTTCGCTTGGCGCAGAGATATTTCAACATGATCTCGCGCAAGATTTCATGCTCAACGGGAAAATCTGAATATCAATAACGTTATTATAATAACACAATAAACTCATGACAACGTGCTTCTCAGCTTTCTAAATCCAATTCACTTCGGCTGCTTATCATTAGATCTTGAAAAATCGATCCAAACGCGATACACCAATAATTTGTATTACCGATATAGATAAACATCGCATTTTCGTCGGTTATTCGCACGCAGGAGTGAGAAAAGTGACGATTCGCTGCTCAACCGAATCCGAGATGAACAAGATTCGATCCTCAAGAGAAAGAAAGAGAGAGAGAGAATGAAAAAAGAGAGAGAGCGCATACGATTTTCGAAAGGACGAAGGTTCTTAGCTGCTGGCTGCGGACTCTTCTTGCCCCGCGCGCACCTTCAGCGAGCCGATCTTGGTGACCGATTCGTACACCGGCTCGCGCATGCCGTCGTCGCACAATGGCCAGGTAGTGCTGCAGCTGATACAAGTATGTTCGCGGTGCAACCGGAATTTTAATTGGCTATTTGTTTGGCCGCTACATTTTGCGGCACTGCTATTGTCCATCGTCTTTTACCCCGCGGTGGAGCCACCGCCCTCTTTCGTCTGCTTCATTTTCGCTTGCGCATCGCATTCATTTTACTTTCAGAAACAGAACAGGAAATGGCGCGAGCGAGAGAGAAAGAATGCACCGAAACCAAAAAAGACGCACCGTTCCACGCTCTTCGCCGTAGCGGTCGACGAAAAAAAAAAAAAAGAGGCGAGATAGCGACATCCGACTATCGCTGCACTTATTACGAGGATAATGATATACACACCGATTTACAATATAAAAGAGGAACAGTGTTTTTTAACGGCAAAAGGTATGCAAGATTTAGGGGAAAATAACGCGCCAAGGTTGCGCCGCAAATAATCGTGAATTGGTCAAGTTCCTCGGATGCTGAAAGTTCACTGCTCGCAATTAATGTTAATTGCTACAACACCGTTTCATTCCAGATTTTTTTAATCGGCCCAATTTGTTTTTGTCGGTTTTTTGTTGTTTTGTTTGTACATTCGAATATTCTAACAGCTAGAAAATTACGTTATTCGCCGCTTTTTTAATGAAAGAACGCGGAGGTATTTTTAAATTAGAAAATAATATTACTGGGACAAAATAATTGATGAGCTTTTTCTTTCATAGTTTCGTGCCTCTTTTCTGCGATGAGATGCACTTGTGTAAGAACGCATGTTACTCTCGCTTACTAACTTATTATACCCTAGGAAATACTGAATTAGTTTTCCGTGAGAATCTCACGACTCAATATAGGTATTATAGGTGTAGTATAACGGTGTCAGTAGTGTGCACATATTTGCAGCGTGTGCTATGAGCACACTGCAGATACATTGAATTTTTCGTACTACTTTTTTTATGCATTGCAATCATGCTTTTTGTTTGCTAACATGATTATGAAATACGCTTCTTAATTTGCATTACTTATTATGATTTCCCGTCTCATGTCTTCGTCAATTTCTGGTTGCTACGTGAGTATAAATCGGCTACTTAAAATATCCTAAAAACATTTTTAATCGACTTCCTGGAAAGGAGTAAATATGCTCATAATATAAATGATAATGAACGAATCCAGTGAACATTAATGTATAAGTTACACCGCGTTCTTCTCGCGTCCTAATGAGCATGAAGCGATACAAACTTGTGTGATTCAAGTTTGGGGAGTCATTCACTTATTAGAAAAGAACGTGACTAAGAAGATCGTTTACACGCACGCCAGGTGTGAAAGAAAAATCATCATCAGCACACGCTCGGGAATAAAATTTCATTCTCGTCGGGTTGTTGTTTTCTTTTTGCTTCGCACTCGCTCTGCTTGTATTTGGGGCCGGGCTAAAACCACGCGCCAGAGGACAAGAAATATATAGTGTCTAGATTATAAAATGAAAGGGCACTTTCTTTTTGGCGTGGAACCAGTAGAATGCAGTGTGCTGCTTGAGTTGAGCATAAATCGAGGGTTCATAAATTTTGGAGCCGTTCGCAATTCGATTTAACAGTCAGGAGCAATAAAAAAAGATCCGAATCGGTTTCGCAGCTTCTACGATACGTCCGCTTGAGGTCATTCTGTTATCTCCTCTTTTACCTTTTTTTCTTTTTGCAACCACCGATTATTCCAATTAAAGCTTCATCTCTATTTTGAACCTGTGAGTATATATATATACATAGGCACGCGCATGTAAATATTTGTAAAATCTCACACGGACCATACAGGGCTTGTGCACACAATTACACTCGACGTTACACTTCATAATAAGAAAAGTTTTTCCATAGAAGAGAAGTTCTAATCAAATTTCGAGACTCTAGTCCGACCTAAGTTAATTATGCATCCTAAAACTCTCTATTACACTCGCCCCAATTCAAGTGTGAGATCCCTGTGCGATTTTTCACTTTTCCCCTCGAGAGATAGTGCAGGACTCTCAATCTAAGATTACATTCTAATCAACACTTTCCTTCTAATGGCAGAAAAACACGACACCATCAGAAATTGAACTCGATCTTCGCACAGGTTCCAATTGTACATTTGATTTCATTTTATAGTCCCTAGCTATCGGATTTATGACCCGTGTCGCCCCACAGGAAATATTAAATTGGCAACACTCGTATGTAATAAATAAAAAAAAAAAAAAAAAAAAAACAGCGTCCACATACATTTCGACGAAACATGAAATTGCGAGAATATAATTTTAAACGAATGATGAAAAGGTAGAGAGGCGGGGAACAATAGCCTCGGAGTTGATCCAATAGTTTGATTCGACATTATAGGAAATTGAACGCGTTATTAATGCGGTCTTTTAATTTGTTAAGTGCAACTGATTGCTGAGTGGCAGATGTACCCTTTGACCCCGCCCCCGGAATGAAAATATTTGTTCGGCGATATCAAATGCGATACTAATTGAACTTATACTAATTTGATTCCTGATCGAACCACTATGTTTCTCTGTACGTCGTGTGGTTTGATACCAGCAATCGTGACATCGTGGTAGTGCCGTCGTATAACAAATGGCAGGTCAAAGCTTGGAGAGCCATCGAAAAATATGAGCGTCCCATCGACGAGTTCACGACTCTTCGGAACATTTTCGCGTTTCTTTTCAGCTCGACTGAAATATCGCGGGTGTTCCATTTCGAGATCTCGTGCCCTCGGGTCTGTACGAGAAGGATAAGAACAATTCTCCGTCTTCGGTTCTCAGTGTCGAGACTTTTTGCCTTCTTGTCGTTTTATTATACTCACATCACGAGAGGCGAGGCCGATGCGCAATTGTTTATGCTCGTGTCCCGCCCTATCAGACGCATCGGACATACTCCAAACTTGCCACGAATTGCGAACCGTCGCGGACACACACCGGCCTCCACCTCTATTTTCACCGTTGTTTCACTCCACGCTCCATAGAAATAGCTCCCAAACAGCTGAATAAAGTTCGCAGATAAATTAAGACGTGTCCTTTGCTCTCTCCAGACGCCAGAGGACCATGAAATATTACACGGGTCGAAAATCACATTTTCTCTTTACTCTACTCGAGCTCCGTGGAAAGCTCGCTTTTTGCTCTGCTCCCCTCTTTTTCATTCGACGAGAAATTAGTTTAATGACTCGGCCTAAATTTGAGCTGGCACTATAGAGTGTAGCATCTGGTACACAATAGAGTGCCAGAGCTCGCACCAACTCCAAGTTCGTTTTGTCTATGAGAGAGCATGCAGCCTCTGGGGTGAGAGGGAAAAAAATTTTTATCGAATTACAATACCGTGCTTTTGAATTTGAATTATAAATGATCGGCATCGAGGGGGGGGGGGGGAGGGGTCCTGTGTTCTCTGCGCGGTGTCAGAGCAGTGACAATGACAGAGTTCTGCGCCCCGAGGCCTTATTTTCTACATAAAACATAGCGACAATGCCGAGACAGATGAAAAAAAAAAGAAAGAGAGAATGTACCGTTAACGAGCGGTTCGCGATCATCTTCCCTCGCGCGGTAATTGCTTTTAATGAGGTTAGACGTTTAGTGGAGGAATTGCACCAACAGGTGATGTGCTCTCGTGATATCTAATTAAATATTCGGCTTGCAACGAAAATCTGGGCAACGGAATTTGCCTGCCTTGGATGATCGAGCGGGGTTTTATCTCTGCGCCTGGTGGAATTATTATTAAATTGATAATTACAGTTACATTGTGAATCAAGTGCACGTTTTATTGTTATTTATAGCGGTGCCCCTTTCTCGCGCTCAAAGAGAGAACCCTTACAAATATCTCCAGCGTTCGTATATATACAGCGACCAACATAAAATAACGAGCAGAGGAAACAGAGAAAGAGACATTCATTAAACCCCGCGAGCGAGTCTCTCGGAGTTGGCCGAGCTGCAAAGTTAATTATCCCAAAGATATACAGTAGTTAGAGACAACACACGGTGGAAAAATGAAGGAGAGATTAATCGAGTTGTGGAGGGGGGTTGGGGAACTCGGGTGGTGGCGCATTTCGTATATGCAGTGTTTGCTGAAAGAATTGAACTTCGTAACAAAGAAAAACGACCGTCTTTAATTGCCCCTGATTGCGATTGCGTTGAAATTATAATACGGGTGATTTATTTTCCGTGCCGAGCCGCGTGTTTGTGCCGCGAATGAAATGCTTGTTTTGAGCGTCTTGCGTTCTGGCAAAGTAGTCGAACGCAGAAAAAGATCATAATCGTCAGATAAGCCGAATTCTCATGTGGACGAAAATAATTATACATCTTCGTTTATTTCATTTTAGATTTTTTTTCTTTTTCAAGTGCAATACTTACGACCATTGTTTCATTTTACACGCTTATAATTACGACAGGGTGGTCATATATACTTATGCACAGCAAGTATCGTAAAGTAACTTATGACTATAAAACATAGTTACAGTTAGAAAACTTAGGGGTCATATATATTAACTTAATGACAACTGAGACAGTACCTGCGGATGCCAAAAGGATAAAGCTATCGGCAACGAGTGGAATATTAAAGTCTGAATTATTTTCACGCTGAGTGAACAATGATCGCAATTTGTCGAAGGTAAATTGGAGACTACCGTGATAGTTGTTACTTTTTAAAGAAAAAGAAAAACCAATCAGCGCACAGCTCGCACATAAAATTGTCGGGGATCTCGATTCGTTGTACAACTAATATATTTATATCGCGAGCCGGTGTGTCTCAGCGTCTCATAATTTCTAATTTTGAAATAAATTTACGAGGCATGATTTCGAACAAAACGTGCGGATTCCCTCGCATATAAAGTATCAGTCTTAAAGCAAAACGACCGCATCTGCACCGGCAACAATTTGCTTCGGAATGCATGAGTGATAATTAATACCGATGATTTGAGTATGACGCAACGCGAGACCACGACTCCCCTCCGAAGAGGGCTGCGAGAGATATGGCGATGCGCACGATAAAATCGCAAACACCGCGCGATGCTAACATCCTAGCTATATTTACCGGCGCCTTCGCAGTGTATACTTTTGTGAGCTTGTAACACACCGCGAGCCTTCGGTTTTCTCTTCTCTCCTTCTATTTTCGTTATACGTTCGCCCTCTCTTCCTCTCTTTCTGCGACTCCGCCGCTTTTTCGTCTCGCGCACACCGCGAGACAAAATTAATACTCGCGAGCGAGAAGCCCATAAAGCTTCTCCCCGCGACGCGGTAATTACGGGAAACCCCACCCCACCGCACTCTCGCTGTGATACTTTATACGTGCCTTTGGTTTATGAGCTTCCGCTGGTAATAACAAAGCCCGCGACCGATGACAACTCGAAAACAGCATTGTGATAAAGGTGCTCGAAGCCCATCCAGTTCCACCTACACACACCGCCGTCATCCGTAAACTCGTATTACTTTTTTTTTGTTTCCATCCATAATAAATATGCTTAATAAAAGATTAGAATGCAGAGGTTTCAAACATTTCCCGTGAATATACATTTCGTATAACGTTTTATACAGGAGAAACGCGAATGCCCCCGGGGCGAAGTCTTTAAAATTTGCTGAAACATTATATTCTAGATTGCGGGAAAACGCATTGATCCCGGCGCATTTCTTCATTGCCGGTGTGTTTCTCACAGAAATGCGCGGTTCTTAGCTTGAAATAAAATTGTATACACAACCGTCAGACTATATCTTATGAGATTTGCATCGCTTATTTCCGTGTCAAAAGTTTCATTGCGGTAGACGCAATTTCATTCGAATATATATATTCCGTCTTAATTTCCAGTCTCATACGTCAGCGTTATACAGCCGAACCAGAGACGTGCAAAGCGCGGCATTATAATTAGCACACGTACATCAATCAGCTAACAAACGCAAATAACATATCTCATATGAAAATCTCTTCATTTTCATTCGCGCGTGTTGTAATAGTCGTGTGGGCCCTAAACAATCGCTTACATATCTCGCTCATGCGTGAATAGGCCACTGATCTTCTTACCTCGGATGCGCCTTGTTTCTGCATCTCATTCGCTTTCCTTTATCATATTCCTCTCCGACACTCCATACACTTTCCTCCACCCAGAATTTTCATTTTTCATTCAATTTTTTTATTTTTCTTTTGCAACATCTTTCTTCTGCAAACTTTTGTTCTCGGGTACAACTTAAATAATCAGATCACCGCGTTTATAAATAACGTTTAAGTGATGTTTTTACTCAATGAATAATCCGATTATTCATTCATAAGAAGATAAATGAATGGTCGAATGTGTAATAGACCCTGCCGCTCCCTCAAACATTTTTACCAGGCTGTTTGTTAATATATGTCTATGAAGAAGATGACGAAGTTGATACCGACGAGTTTTATTGACATTTCTCGGTGCTTTTTTTTCTCTTTTATCCGCTGTTACTTTTGAAGGAGTTGCAGTTGAAAAGATACGACGTTTATAAAAGCACAAGGCAAATATGTTTGCGCGCAATATATGCTGCGAGGTACAATTTGTATTTTGATATCCATGTCACTCTAATGACCGTGTACTTGAGTTTTCTCCGCACATGGATATGTGCTTCGGATATTCTGCATCTAGACATTCATCGTTTGGTTTTTTGCGCACGTACCAAGAAAGACGCGTTCGTATGCAGATGCTGCGCGAGTGCGATGTGCTGGTTAGGAAAATGCACCCGCTCTTTTTTTTCTCTTATCTGCAAACGCGCCATTATCTAACCCACTTCCCACTGTAGTTCAATCAAAAGGTTACCTTGGGTTTTGCGCCAAGACATAGATTCGATCTGCCGCGCGACCGGTCTGACAAGGTTTTTGATCGGACGTAGATGCGATTGGAATTATTCGAATTGAAGCTTCAACCTATGTAGATCGCCATCAAATCTGATTGGAATTGATTGATACAGTTAGGACTGTGCTCGATCTGAAAATAGAGAGTTTGTCTCTTGCAGATCGGAGTTCCTGATCGGATGGCATATTTTCCATCAAAATAATTTCACGTTTTAGATTTGTTATCGCGGTCTTGACGCTGGCATTCACCCGCTTTGTAATGGTGTGAAGAGAGAGCGAGCGCAGCGTCCGTCGTCACGAAGGAACAATTATAATGCAGAATAACCTCTCGGCTTGCGTCGTCGTTAGATGTATTTCATTACGAGCAAAGAATTTTGAAGTAATTTGATCTAGATCTGCGGCGCGAGAATACAAGCGCAAGCTTTCACGTGTAACAGGAATTCGCACATTTTATGAGAAATTATGGCTCGCCGCGGTGGAATAAAAGTCCGTCCGATTTTTGTTGCGAGGAAAAGTATGTTCGATAGTTTTGTGTTCCATTATAACTCAGATCGGGGCGGCGATAAAGATGCCGCCGCTGGTGTGCCAGAGGAAACGTCGATTTTTCTCTCGCCGATAATGTCAAAGTCGTGGCTGAACAATTATTTCCCTGGCGTACCTTTCATTATCTACATTACCCAATTACTCGGACCGACAATTATCCAATTAATACTGAGAGCAACATGACGACGTGTTCCATTAGCAGTCGATAAAAAGCGATTCTAATGTCTTACTAACTTTTGAAAGGTGTGACCTGTCAAAACGCAATCAGTTTTACTCGGTCACAGTTTTCTCCCGTGACCATACGCCGTTTGGCGTAAAATAAAAAAAAAATAGTATGAATGTTATATATACAGGCGATCTCATTAGCGAATGGTTGAAAGTTCATTTATAATTATTTCTATATAAACAAAGCAAAATATGCTTTTGTAAAGATGAGTGAACAAAAAATAAATAAAAGGATTGAAATATTCTTTCAAACATTTTTAATAAAAATTCCAACATGAATGGAAGCAACGCGATACGAAATCGGAATCTTATTGGCGTGTTCAATTGTAAAAAGTACATTACGGGCGAAATAATACAAGCCTGGGAAACGTGGATAGTCGAGACAGAGATGGTAAATAGTAATAAAAACACGATGACAAAGAAGATGTTCGTGTGCAAAGCCCAGAAATCGAAGCGCGATTTGGGTACGAGCCGGAAAAAAAAACGTTGCAGCGAAATCAGGCGGGAAGAAGAGCGCGATAGAGTCCGGGTGTACAAAAAAGGATACGGCGCGAGAGAGAGTAGATGAAGTATATGTTAAACGCCTGTTTAAATACGTGTTCGCCCGGGGATACATATCGCAAAGTCAAGAGGCACCGCGTGCCATACGTCTTCTCGATTTATATTAAAAGGACCCTCTGCCGCGAGACGCGCGGCTAGTTCATATCATCGAAATTCAAAATGTCCCTCCCCCCTGCGCGAATGACACGCTCGCCCTTCCGCTTGGCTGCACGATGTTACAAAACTCGGCGCACTTGTTGCAATTATGATACAAAGTTTATGCGAAAGAAGACGATATCTGAGCGCGCGAGTGGCGTGCGGCGTTATTGAACCAATAGACGGGGGGACCGGTCTTGTGAATAATTTTATACCGCAGGCTAGCCGCGTTGTCACGGCGCATCCGTTGGTGTAATTGCCGACGCAACGATAATCATGCCCCATCCGCGATGGTGAGAATTTCTCTCGTGCCAGAGTGAGAGGGAGCTTTTTTCTGTCTCGCCAATCGCCCGACGACAAGAGCCTATCCGTGAGCTTATCGTCGACACTATGTCACATTATCGCGCTATCTCGTATACCGGCAATAAACGGACGGGATTATAGCAACGCGCAACACACGACAACAGCTTTGACCGTTCGTGCTGCAGTTTTGCTTTACGACGTGCCTGAGCGACGTTTAATGCCGGCCGGGGCCCTTTAGCCGTTTCACCGCCCAGAAGTAACCCTGAGATCAATGCGTCTGGATTACACTCATTGTTCGAGAAATCCCGCGAGAGAACACATGTCCCTGCACCGGGGCTCCCGTCTCTTCATCTCCCCCTCCCCTCCCATGCGTTTATTGGGAGTTGCATCTCAGAGCAAAAACATCCGACCAATCGACTTCGAGAGCAGAATTTCGCGATTTTTGAACACCGCCCGCACGCCCCGCAAATTTATGGTTGCTCTCTCGGCAAGTTTCGGAACATTCTTCCAGTCGTGTAGTTAGAACCGTTTCAGCAGCCGGGCGCGGATAAATGGCTCGGAAAACTTAATATACGATTCGCCGTAATTCGCCGGGTTTGACTGATAAATTGGTGATTGTCGGTTTAAAAGGTGGAAAAAAGTATGGTCCAGGGCTATTGATAGGGTGCTCAAGTAATTTCACTTCGAGGACTATAAATTGATGATGCGATTTTATTGGGAAGCATTTCGCGTTCGACCATGGCAATTTGCTGTCATATAAAGAGAAGGACTTTATTCACGTCCTTGGGAGACGTAAAACAATATTCGGAGAGACATTCTTATGTTCCTTGCGAGGTGTGTGTAATAAAACACACCTCTCTTTTTTTTTGCAGATGTATGCTGATGTTTCGCACGATTCGTTCATCGAGTCATCTTATCGATTCCAAGCATGACGAATTGGAGTCTGCCCGATTTTATGGGGCTTACGGCGGCGGACGACTGTCCCGTTTCGTTCGGCGAACACGCACGAACTGCGCGCGTCAAAGGGTCGCGAGAGCCAATGAATACATTGACCTGAAAAAGAAGCCGACGGTGTGTCGTTGCGTTTTAGATCCAGCGCGAACACCATCGGCCCAAGTGGCTCTCGACGAAATGCCCCGGAGAAAAATTCCGAAACCGCCTCTCTTTCTCATCTCATTCTACCGTAACCACCTTGATGATTATTCGGGCAAGGAAAGAATGTTTATGATTATCGTAAAGTACGCGCGTAATCAGAGCTCCATTGTTGAATGACCTGTGCGCGCCGGGCTTTATTTAGCAGATAATTTAAATACGAAGATGAGTTGAAAAGTAATGCCTCCGAGGCCACGACTGAAATGGCACAAGGAGCAAGTGACCAGCTAAAAAGAAAGTTTGAATGTGCCGAAATTCACTCAGAGAAATGAAACGATTATTTTTCATTCGGATCTTCTTTTCTTTTTTTTTCTATCTCTCTCTGTCTCTTTCTTTTTCTCTGTCTTGCTTGAAATTGTCTGCTTTAAAATATCTTCCACAATATCTCAATTATGAAAAAAAAATTTTCTCGCAATTATATTTATACGCGAGATAAAAGAATAACGTCGAATTGTAGTCCGATCGTAAATTAAAAGATAACGATCGGCTTTTACACTTGTCATCAAAAGAGAGTGCAAACTTACAATTACGCAATCCGATACTCCGTTTCCTGTTGCATCACGAAAACGAGAAACGATAACATCAGTGTCATAGGCCACACAATTATTACCGTAACAATTGTAGCAATAAATTCTTCTCCCAAGTCGCCCGGTGCAATATTATAAAATCATCCTTTTTATAGGTACACAAGAGAATTGGCAGAAACTCGGATCGAAGATTTTAGAAGAGACAGCGATACAGATCTGTTAGCCGCGCTCATGTTGCAGCCAGCCTGAACTCCTATCTGAAGTATTCGAACTGATAATGCGATATTGATTCTGCGAACTCAAAGGTAATGATACACCATAGTACTACTTACACCAATTATATCGCCGCTAAATGCACCAACGAAATTAAACAACTCTGGTCGTCTGATTTAATAACTTTTCACATCGCAAAAGTTAGCTATTGAATTTTAAATCAATTTGTATAAAATGTGTTATAAAATATATTTTAAACCTCGAAAATTTGCAGGTTAAGGATTAGGTATAATTTTCTAAAAAAATTGTAGAAATATTTTGTTCATCTGAGGTGTTTGAATAATATACACAGGAAACATATCTCGGGAATTAGGAAATTGCGCCTGATCACGTGAGAAGAGAAACATTGTACGAAGGTTGAATCGAAATGAAGCAGCCGCAATTGGACTCTCCCTTGCGCCTGGAGAACAATCTTGTCGAAGTTCAGCGAATCAGATATTCAGCGATACGGTTCGACCAGAGCCGGAATACGGTAGTGTGCACAAGGCGCGATTGGTTGGTGATATTGTTCCACAATTTTTCCAATGTGTAATGAGCTCTCGATGGTAGCCCGATCACACATACGGAATACGTATAGCGATCCTCGCGAGATCCAAGGAGGAGCAAAGAAGAGAGAAAGATAGCGAGCGCATCGATATAGGACCACAAAGCCACAGAATAGATAATAGCCAATCACAGGGCGAAGGCCCGTAATAGCTTTAATGCAAGCATCACTGAATAGGCTTGTTGATGCTTGTGCAACCACTTATGGAATATTCTCTACTCAGCCAACGTGTCATTTTTTGCTTCTTTGGATATTTCTTTTCTGCTCGTCTTTTTTTTCCATCCCTCTTCATTCAAATCCTTTTTTGTATATCGATATTTTCCTCATTCCATCATGTGAACGTTTAGTGCACACTTCTTGTGGCACAAGCGTCGGACGTTCCTCGCACACTTGCCATTGTCGATCAAATTTTTGTTTCACGTAATGAACTATTGATCGGCGAGCCTTTCACGCATTTCTACGCATCTTTTTTGCACGGCCGACTTGAAGAGGAGAATTATCAAATATCATATACCGATACTTAAATTATTGAAATGCCCTATTCACCGTAGCATCGTTTATTTAGTTTTTTTTATATATATATGTATAACTGATCGTTCGTTCAAAAACAGTTACTTTGAATTAAACAAGGTTTTTTTAAAGTCGATTAAAAAAGTCCACACTCATTCGCTTCATTCATCAAATTCGATTAGGAAGATTCACGTATTTTATATTGGATCTAAATGAAGAGTTATTTATAATCATACTGTTAGGAGTAGTTGACGTAATTGTGACTCTATGTGATAAATGTGACGCTCAAATATCTATAGTTTTGTTGTAATACAATTTTTTGAGTTTGTTTTTTGAACTTAATTTTTTTAAATTAAATTAGCAGGCTTTGAAATTATTATTAAATTTATACAAATCTAATTAAAAATGAATTTGTGAACGCAATTTTGATATTGTTACATTTACCTCACTTGTCACAATTACCCCCCAATCATCCCTATAATGTATTATTAAGATTTTTGAATATTCTGATATAATGCAAAATGAATAAAATTAAAAATGCTTGGACTGCAACGAGTGCATGAAGAATATAGTAAGACCGTCTCAGAGATGCCATACAATCACATAGCATCCTCATCAGCATTCCCCTAAATTCAGCGCTCATGTGTCAGCAACGTCCGCCAAGCGTCCTCTATGCCGTCGATAATTCAATTAAACGAGGCTATTCGTAGTTCCATAAAAGGCATTTGGCTATATACCTGCGCGACAATAAATAATTCATGATAACGAGACGGCACATTTCGATCGGGATATCGTACGCATACGTTCTTGCTTTAAACGTCCGTCAAAGACGCGAAGTCCCTGCCGCAACTTTTGCACCTCATTCTATATACCCACGGAGCAGTTCGGGATTAAGCGATCGTCCGCTCTCCCGTGGCGATTTTCTCGGCCACCCTCCTTTGAGAAGTATCTTGACACCGCGACTTCTTAATCTTATTATTATACGAGGAAAGAGTTGGTACAAAAAAAGTGCGTGAGAGAAGAAGCGCTGAAACACCGACGAAAATGAGATACAAAGTCGAACAAAAAACCACCAAGATTTTTGTAAATCTTTTTTGTTTGTTTGTCAGTGTTTTTTTTTCTTCTTTTTTGCTTTTCGTACGCACGCAAAAGTGGCTCATAAATAAAACGTATGCGCGGCGAAAACGAAAACAGGTTTACGAGCCACTACCGAACCCGTCCAATTGCGGGTGATTTTGCATATCTTTCTCACTGGCACAGCGCTAAATACAAAACGAAAAGAGATGCATTGAGTCGCATTATACGTTACTATAATTCGTCACTGTTATACTTAATAACGTACCACAACGATATCACGTGTAACGACGGGTAGCGGCCTCTGGCAGGGATCCGCTCCCGGGCACAGCGAAGGTCGTGTCAGGTACCAACACGATGAGATACGACGAGAACGTTACCTTATACAGGAGAACTTGCATTTTTCCTCACTGCGTCTGTATTTATCTTGGTGGTCGATTACGGCCAACAAAGACAACAAGGGAAATCGTGGCACGACTATTGTCATGGGTTAAAAAGAATTTTGGCCGAGAAATATTTTTCGTACTGGGCTTTGCAAATAGCCCTTGGTGTTAAACAAAATTTTGTTATACGTTTGAATGAAAGAAGTGAACAAGCCAGTTTTTTTTTCTTTTCATGAATGGACGATTGGTTTTGTGAGATGAAAAAAAATGCACAAAATGCAAAACAAAATGTTTTTTACCCTTTGGAGTAATTTTTTCACTAAATTTTTGACCGAATAACTTTTTTCAATGTAGATTGCTAGATGCAGACCAGTTTTGAAGCAAAATGAAAGATTTAACTTAAAAGTTAATTACAAAGCAAAATGTATGGTTTTTTGATCATATGTTGACGTTTTGTACTGAATTTCCAACCCAGAATTTTAGACATGGTCACTGTTGAGCTTTTAAATTTATTTCTATTTCCTACTTTTCTCTTGATGTAAGCAATTGGAGATGAATAAAAATATAAAAGCTGTCTGAAAAGTGTAAAAACAATTTGGAAGATATAACAAAAATCGATAAGAGGTATGGTTTTTTTTATCAGCGATTAAATTTCTTTACAAAGGGAAGAGTGGTGTATCCAAAATAAACTTATCACACATCAGGTGATTGAAACAAATTGAAGAATTGTAGCGTATTGTTCGTAAAAGAAAAATCATAACAATGGAATTGATACAATGTGGAATCCCGCATACTAATGGAAGCGCGACCAAAGGTATAACCACATAGGGACGCTGGTATTACAAAGCACAAATGAATCATGCGAAGATTAAAAAATACAAAACGCAAATGCTGAAGCGTTACATTGATTTATAAATCCCTTTAGAGTGGAAGTACGACTTCCTTTTCGTTGCGCACAAAAAATGATTTTGAATAATTATGTCATTATTATGTTGACCGCGATAAATTGTGAAACTGTAGATACTACTTGCGTGCTGCGGTTTTCGTGAAGTGTATCGTATATAATTTCTGACGACAACATCACATGTTGCAGTAAATAGTATATTCATAATTCAACCGCTTCGAGTATAGTGGTTTTATAGAACAAGCAAAATACAACATAATAAACTTTGAACATTAATTGACTAACAATTGTTTAACAGAAAATTATTGATTGGATTCTCACCGAAATAAATTTATACCATCATAATGAAAAATATGTTTCCGTTATCTAAAAGTACACACAGTTTAATTGAATTTTCGTAAGAAAGTTGCATATTTTTTCGCAATTAAATTATGTTCATAATAACCTAATTTCTATCGTATTCAAGTTTCTCTATAGCAATATCCCAACCGTTATACCGTGTTATGCCCATAAGGAAGTTCAAGTTATTTTCTAATCACTAATTTTTTCATAATTATTTATGTATAAAAAAATCGATTATCACGTGCGATTTCGCGTGTGAAAAATGATTTATTAAAATTAACAAATATTTATTAAATTATTTCACCGTTCACATACAAAAGGATGTATTCATAAAAGATTCGTATCAAAAATTCAATCTACCTAAATTGGTCAATATACCGTGGGTGAATCTTTATTTACAACTCTTAGCATATATTTTCTTCAGATACATATATATATATATAACAGAGCAAACCTTTTTTCACAAAGGAAGCTGCGAGCAGAGATAGATTACGTCCAGCACTTTCGATGGACATGAAAGGAAATTAAATATTCTCCTGAAAGCAACCGCGCTCGACAGAATAGGCTGTGCTGAAGTGTAAAAAAGAATCTCATTCTTCCTTACGAATCACATTATTCCAGTCAACTGATTATGAAGATCGAAGTCGCTGGCATTTTTATGAAGATGAAATCCTTAAATAGCAATAATTATTTCATTATAATGAAACGGCCGTTCGACGCAGTAAATAACTTCCGCGTGCAGGAGTCCAAGAGCTCTCTGACGGCAACTCATTCATATAAGATGAGACGAGACCAGCATCGATCTACCGGCTTCGAAGCCGCTTCGCCGCGAAAGTCGAGAGGATAACCTGCGATGAGTGTTTCTCTCTCCGGTATGAAACAATAAAATACTTCCTCACAGGAAGACATTTGTTAACGCTTAAGAATTGTTGCTGATGCGCCGAGTATCGGAAACGAATCTTCCATACCTTTCAAGTTATTCTTCGACGGCGAACTCACGGGACGGTTTTGAGATGGTCATCTTTGAAAAAAATTTTAACGAAAGACAAAAACTGTTTTGATATCTCAATATAACCAGTGAGAGTAAATTTCACACTGACACCCGAGTTTACAACCGTGTTATCAACATCAGATATAATTCTTCTGTTGCAAAATTTATTGTGGACTATTTTTACCAACTCGACTTAGGAGACACTTAAGCTTTTTCTCATCGATGTCATACGGCATTTTTGCCACAAAAATATAATCTATGCTTGAAAAATATTAGCTGACTGTAAAAGGATCCGATGTACGAGACTCCCCGATAAATAAAAATACATATTTAATAAATAACCATTTCAAAGTAGATGTAGAATCTGCGAGCGCATACATCCAGCAAGTCAAAAGTTGCCGGCATAAACCATACGATGCTTATATGAATTTACTCTAAAGTAAAAAGGAATTCCCTGTACATATGTACGTCGCGAAGTAAGCCGTGAGATACATCAGAGTACACTCGATCTTATTGCATCCGCAAACCTCCTGGGATCGGAACTAACCCAAATAGATCGTAAACTTTGCAAGTTGACTCATCTTTATATATCATTCCTTGATGTAATTAGTAACGTATGGACTACTAAATCGTTTCGCCCGAGACTTAATAAACCATAAGCAGTAGTGCGGGATGGAAAAAGAATGATTCCTGCGCCGCGCTGGCTCGGACTCGCTTTTGCATTTGCATCGCGCGAGAAAGTAATAAAATTGCGCGAATATGCAACTGATACGATAAAGTATTTGGTGATCGTGGAAAGATGACGGGGATGCTCGGCGCGTTGCTGCTTCTCGCCAACTTTTCCTACGACTTGTCCGCGTGAAATAAGGCTCGAGCTGCTCGTAAACCGCGCGCTCGTCGTAACTTACGTCCAGCGCCGCGCTGCACGTATGTGCGTACGCATAAAACCATTATATACCTTATATCGTCCTGTAATACGCCATAAAATCCGGCGCTGTATATCTAGCGCGATATCATCTGGGATGCAAGCACCTGGAGCATATGATTTGATTTGCCCGGCAGCTCTCTCTGCAACCCATCTAAGTGTACCGTCTCATCCGGGAATCAACTTTTGGTCCTCTTTTTTTATCTTTCTTTTTTTGCAGACATCTCGACTTCATTCAGTCCAATTGATCAAATTCATCTTTCTCCACTGTAACAAATAAAAAATGTTCCTTGAATGCATTCAGAAAAATAGTATCTCAAAAATAGTTAGCTATCTGCTTATGAACAGTAAATTATCAATAACCTGTCGTGAAAAATGTACGACTAATCATAGTTAATTAAGAATGAAATTAAGATTAGGCTTTAATTAACGATCCAAGTTGTAAATCGGACTTTTTATCGTAACTGCTCTATCAGACGGAACTTTGTTATACTATTGAAACCGCAGCTTCTCATTTCTCCAAGAAAGTTTATCAAGAGCTTCTGTGATATGGGAAACCCCACATGCTGAAGCATAATAAGATTATCCTTTGGAAATTTAATTGAACAAGAGTTTATATTTGAAGTTTCATCTATCGGGCCAGATGCGGAGAGGTCATGTTGTTCTCGGATCGTTGAAGGAAGTGCCTGTAGGTTATCGGGACGCGGTTACTAATTGAGGTGTAAATTAATTAAATAATTCTGCAATTAGGAACGTGCCGTGAAAAATTTGTATCTGAGAAATATGAGGCTAAGTTGATTCATACCTAATTAATGGTCAACTTTATACTTGCAGCATAATGACTGCAGCGGAAAACTGATCGGTCATGCTTTAACGTCGGCTAATGTTCGATAGGCAGGGATTGATTGATCCTTTATTACTCTCTAGATAATCTCAAATGAACAATATCGTTAATATTGTCTGAAATATAAGTTATATTGTAACAGTACACGTCGTCATTGTTCGAACATTTTTGCACTTGTTCAAAAGTATGCTGCGCTTTTTAAATTTCTCCCCTTTTATTTCCACCGTCAGATTCGAATCGCATCTTAATGAATATTATCTAACATAATAGATATCCGAATATTCTTTTTGCAGTGAAAGAGATACTGTTGGAGAAGGAGTGTTTTAAAACTTTGTAAAACGGTTTTTTTACTACGGCCAGCTCTAATTTTGCTGTGTCATTGATCTCTATTGATTTCATTCAAGGAATTGAAAATTTATCGAAACTCGTCCGAGGGCGCGATAAGCTTAATCACGTAAAAGTAATTCAACATGCTTTGCCACTATCTATCACTGTAAATAAAAGGATGATACAATCTTACTAGGTCAGTTCCACTGATATTCTTGTCGTATAAATATCACTTTTATATCTAAATGTGTTTTAACCAATCTAATGGATTTCAATTTCATCCAGTTGTTTTGTAATTGTAAGACTGGTCTGGTTATAGAAACACTTCAGAGTTCCGATTCATCAAAATAAAAATAAACCGGATGTGTACAACTTATATTAAGCTCAAGTTTTAGACAAAATAATTATAATAATAATTCGGCCATGTTTATTTGCGTAATGATTCAGTCGAATGTGATACACAACTCGAATGAAAATTTTACGTTAGTTGGTTTTGAATAAACTCATTTCTGGTAAAAAAAGGTGAAAGTATTAAATTCATTCATTCATTCAATTTACATTTTAAACTGAATGTTATAGAAAGCATTTATATGAAATCTATGCACATCTAAGTCTTCATAGACCTGCACTTTTTATCCTTTAACATTTGCCAAACAGTTCTATTAATTTTAAACTGAAATTACTGAAATCCAATAACATATGACCTATGTATCCCTATAACACAAACTGGTACGATTACCTTATATAGTATAATTATTTTTAGTTTTCGAATAACTTTCATATGATAGAATTCTGAGCTAGAGTTTCGGTAATCAGGAATCAGGCTTCCGCAAAAACTTTTCACACAACTGAAGCATTTTGAATAGCACCTCTCCCCGAAATTGTATAACTTGATACGTTTAAAGTTTGCGCTTAACAGAAAACCTATAAGGCAAAGTTGTTGCCATTTTAATCGTAACTATTTTTTCATCAAATGTACATTTATAAATTTGATACATCATGTTTTTATAAACAATCATTAATTAAATTTAATGTCAAACGTTGTTCATACATTGTTCATACAAAAAATATAAAAGCAGAAAAAATAAAATATTAATGATGCGAATTAGCCTTTCTGAACGGTTGGAGATTTTGATTACAACTACATCAGTCCATCATCAATAAATCGAACATGTAAAAATAAACCTTAAAGATCTGTCAAAGTTGATATCAAGATTCAATTAAAAAATCATTTTTCTTTTGGTCTCTGAACTGGTGCATTAACAATTAGGGACAGCCTTTGAAACCGGCGTGAAAGAAAACGTTCCGTCGCTCCGTGAATTCATTTTTAATCAATTAAATGAGGGCCAAAATGTTAACCAAATCAACAGAATAATCTACCAGCTCATTGTATAATAAAAATAAATCCAAAAGGAAGGACAGAAAACAGCATTCCACGCGCACATGATGCAGGATGGACGCGTGGTCTTTCCCTCGAGACATTTGAAAGCAAGAGAACAAACGCAGCCTATTTATAAAGAGTGC
This sequence comes from Trissolcus japonicus, assembly GCA_030522925.1. Lineage (NCBI taxonomy): Eukaryota > Metazoa > Arthropoda > Insecta > Hymenoptera > Scelionidae > Trissolcus > Trissolcus japonicus. The sequence continues at coordinate 150,976 of JAPYZS010000096.1, read as the reverse complement.
CGAGTCACAATTGAGCTCCGATAAGTAATTATCAATTAATTAAAGAGCTGCGAGCCTTCAATTCAGACCAACACCTTTTGTTATCAAGACTCTCTCACTGAGATCTTTTAGAACTCCTGCTGCGAAACCATCAGCTCCAATCGGCATTCCATGTCGTTACTCAGGCTCGTTTTGTGAATCCGGAATATTTTTGCGACATTCAAGGTAGACGTAGATGTGCCATGCCGGTGTTCCTATACGTAGCTTTTACTTTCCATTTTGCTCATCACGTAATGCGTAGTCATTATTTTGCATCATTTTATCGCACATCCTCGAACGCGTTTACGAGAACCGTTGACATTCGAATTTCGGCAACAAAATAAACACACGACTTTTTGATGCCAACATAAATTTTCCCGCTCATGCGTTAAATTACCAATTTGTTTGGGCCCCATCAATGCAATGTTTAATGATGCTGCCTCGACTAGTGGGTCGTGGATCAAAATTTCAAGATACGCTTGATTAGCGACAAAGCAATATAGAACATCTCTAATCCTTTTTTTTCGAAATGTATATAGCTCTTTTGAATTATGCCAAAGTCGTTATATTCATTATTTCATATATTTATTGAATCTCTTTTTTGCTGTGTGTATTATACGAGCTCAGTTTTATTTATGCTCGCGACTTTTTTCGTGATTATTTTTTCAGTGTGAACTTTTTGTCCAGGTGTGGTCATAATATCGCTTTTCGTTAGGTAATAATAAAGCTGCTCGCCACGCATACGCCGCAACACGACTGATTGGTTATTAGTTTTGGCTCAAACGATACGATCTTGATGGAAATACTTAGGTAGGAGGTTCGAAAACATTAAAGGCGATCTACACCTAAATCTTAACCGAGCACCCAGGTACTAAAGCAAGATTGGCAATCTTATTAAAAACAAAATCAGTTTTCTGTTTATCTTTGTTCGTGTAATATAAAACTACTTTTAGGCTAAAACGTTTGGATTTCTTGGAAATGAAATCTGTGGCTGTGAGGAAAAACCAGTTAACTACCAGTTGAAAACATTAAAAATTAAAACTTCAAACTTTTTTAAATTTTGTAAAACAATATTTAGTTTTATTAGTTTTGAGATAATAATAAAGACTTATAAATTTGGTCTATATATATAAAATATATTATCGTATAAATTTCATATATGAAAAACGGCAATACGGGTAATATATGATTTATATAATTATATATATATATTTTCTATAAAGAAAAATATATTTGGTCCATATAATTATATAAACATATTTTAGCAAGATTTCATAAGGTGGATCATGTTATTTAAAGAGATTGGAAAAGTGTCGTTTCCGAGAGGTTATTGGTATTTTTTATTTCTTCTATTGATGAAACATGTAAAATATTTATTCTTGTATAAATTTTGAATTCAAGCTAATATACTATTTACGATAATCAGAAAAATAATTTCAATTTTTGTTTATTTGGCATGTGCAAACTTCAATTTCAATTTGTAGCAGACCAATGAGAGTGAAAAAAAATTGTGTTCATACATTTTTTTACTCTTTTTCGATACTTCAACGGCTAAATAACTTTATAGTATCAAATTTTTCATAATAAGTTGCATAGCGCGTTGGATCTTCATAACTTTTAAAGTTTCAAAAAGGCGTTGCTGGAAAAAGTTCTGCAAAATTGGTCAAATTTTTGCACTTTGCTTCGTTTATTGAGTAGATGGATCGATATCAGTTTGATACCATCTTATATTGAAATCTGCGGGTTTCATATAGAAGCAATTTAAAACTCAGCGCAAGAATCGTCGACACTTTTAACGATTCAATTAAATAGTAGCAGGAAGTTTGTCATAAATTCTTATTAAATGTTTAGATACTCTTTTCAATAACGCTGTCGTACATCTACTGTGACAATCAACTTTTCTGAAAGTTTTCAGTATCAGAGTGATATTAAGAGTTGTGACACTTTTTTGCAATATTTATTCCACTAACTTTATAAACAAAAAGGATTACATTCAGTGACGCTCAAATCTTACCTTGATTAATGGTTTTTTCAAATTCATCATTGAAATGGTTTTGAAAATTTCACAAAAGTTTAACCCCAAATTTATATTATCAACAGGTAATAAAATGGGTTTGATGTGCATAAGTCGTTCCTTTGTTACCCAATACATTTCATATGAAAATGTGCGTTTTAAAAGTTCCAGGCTAAAGTGAAGCAAGGAACGGCGACGCGCCAACAACGGCACAATGCATCCAGCACGAGCTTGATAAGATCAACATCGAGATCCGAAGCGCTGTATCAAGAACGCCCGCTGGGACCCACTTCTTTTTTCTTAAGGGCAACCCTCCATTGCGGGGATTCGTCCGGTTGTTTCTCTTGCTCAGTTTTTTTAGTTCGTCCGCACTTCAGCCATACTTCCCGCCTTCCGCAGGATTTCATATTAATAGGGCGTAACCTGTTTAAAAGTCGCGGAAGTGACGAAGTCACGTGAGCCAAAAACACCATAAACGAGTTGGTGAAAAATTCCTTATTAACGTACGCGGGTACCATGTTCTGTATACAATGCTTATTTGGCCACCATTTATTAATTCTGAGTTTCAATTAAATTAATTCAGTTTGAGAAAACTATAAGAATTGCTGGTATGATTTTACTGAAAGTTAAATTTTGCTGAAACAAAAGATGAGAAGTTTTGGAAATTAGAACAGATGAATGGTCAAGTTTATTTTTCAGAAGGTGAATAATCATTATAAGATGAGCTTAAAGTTATATTCCAACGAATATAATAAAGTCGTTTGATGAGGACCGCTAAAGTATACGTGGAAGAGGACGAATGCTTTGATTGATGTACTCTTTTACATGCAGTGGAACAGTTGGTGCTCAAGATGCAGCACAAATTCAAATACGCAGGTTAATTACACGGGCAATGATGATAACCGTAACATCTCAGAATGTATTGTAAATTTTATTAAAAGTACGCATGAATTATTATCATTAGTATCTACATGCAAACTGTTCATAAATCATGAGAGATTCGTAACAACGTTTATTATAAGCTTTCGGCCCATACAAAGTAGGTTATTGACTTCGCCTAAAGAATTTCTTTAAAATTTATAAAGCGCTAATGAATATTAAAAGTTTAATTTATTATTCGATTAGCGATACTACGCGCGGTCTAATTAGGACATAATTTATGACATTTACAATTTTTCTTCATTTTACTTTAATTATACATTTGGCTTGGTCATTTTTGAGAACAAAATAAAATTAAAAGAAAACATCGAGCGACCGAATGTAGTATACCCGCAATTATAATTTTTAACAGTAATTTTGCTTGATCGCTTAACTGTAAGATTAATAAGTCGCCAAAAGTACATCTTTGATGTACGACAAGATTATTTTTAGATTAAAGGGTATGGAGTGGCAACACACAGATGTCGAAAAATCAAATACAATTCTTTGATCTGGAAATAGATTTGCGAGATGTGCAAAATTTATCTGGTCCTCAAACTAGAGGTGACGTAGAATTATAATTATAATTTAAGAGAGAACGAAGAAAAAAAATTTGATTGACACGAAACGCGACATTAATTTGCGCAGACATTTTTCATTGCACATTTACACGTGTGATTACTCCGCGCGAAATCGTCCGAACATTTTCATTCGTCTCAGACGTCAACTCAACATCTCAATCTCAATAAATTTTCCCCTGCGAGAGCATTAAATTTTGAAAGTAAGTGCAGAAAAAAGAGCTATTCCAGCACTATATAGTACACGCACAGCATATGCGCATAATTGATGATAAAGTCATCTACGCCTGAGAACGATATGATATATGAATGGCGAGCAATTTCAGCTATGTCAAACGGAAGTCAACGGATCTGTGGATCCTTCGTATCGCAAGCCGCAGTTCATCTTACGCCAAATATTTCTTACTTTTGTTACGCCTTATCACACGCATCCTACACACTTTTTGCACTCGCATTTAATACCAAGCAAACGTGCCGGTACTTCCTGACGAGGGCGAAACAAAAAAAAAAAAAAAAGTCGTGCATAATCGCAAACGAATCGGCACGTCTATATGCAGAAACGACGTGCAAAATTGGCATGGGAAATTACACGTAAGGCTGTTTGAATTCCAGCGCAAGTGCTAATTTTCGAAAAATTTATATGGGAAACGGCATGGTAATTCGTACATTATTTTTGCCTCAGAGAATGCACGCTTTTGGTAACTTAAATACAGTTGGCATGCCAGTTACGTCTCAATCAGCGTTCGAACATTTCACGGCTGAAAATAATGAACGATTCACTTCGGGTTATTCGGTTTATTCGTAAAAAAATATCTCGAGTACAAATAAAAGGGATAAATCCAGTTGTTTGCACAAATCCATAGTTGTGCAAACAACTGAAACTTTCTTGCCGAAGAGTGAAGTAGTAAATGAAGAATGACATTTTTCTCGACAGCATAATTTTCAGCGTCGTTCAGATAGATTTTTTTATCCCAGAGATTGTTTTTCTTGATAAAACATTATTGCGCACATCTCGGGTGATTCTGGTCGGGCCCTCATTTCGAAAACAAAGTGCGAGCGAAAAAAAGGACCAGTGAGAAGGAGCGAGAAAAAATAATTTAGCGGGGCCAAAAAAGGAGCGGCAAAAAAGTAGTTGGATTTCGGTGCCCGCGGGGTCCGACGTAACTCACAATTATCGTCCTCGTCATAGCCGCAAGTTCGTGGCCGTGCGGAGCCCGTTATTTATGGGCGAATAGTGCGCGTGTCTCCCGCCGTTCGTCTCGCTCTTTTGCGTTGTGTCAAAGCCACGATAAAGCGAAAGCAAGACAGTGATGTAGAGAAAGGAAGTTTCGGGTCCGAATGTGGACGGACGCCCCGCAGCGTCTTCTTCGCGCGCTGATTAAACACGCTCTTCCACGGTGACGTGTTAATCGCGAGGATTCATCGTGGCGCCCTTCTCACGGCTCTCGCATCTTTCGCTCCGCCGTTGCTCTGCATTACCTCGCTTGTACTCTTGGATTTTAACCTCTCTCTTGTGATGCTACGTGCACAAATGCGCGCCCTTGTCAACGACATCAGCCGGACACGCAAAACCAAAATACGCACTTATTCACGAGTTTGCTGGATAAACAAAAAAAAAAACATCTCAAATAAGATGTTATCAACATGTACCAGTTTGAGGTTATAGGTTTTAGAATGAAAGGAGCCCGGGATTTATAATGTGCTTTATTAACCCACAGTATACGAAAAGCTTTGCGACCGATTTTATTTATGAAGTCCAAGAGAGTTGTTGGTCAGCGTGTATAATCTACTGGTGCTTTTTATCGACCGGCACATTTTGTCATCCAAGACTATTCAGCGAACAAAATTTGAATTAAAAAATGACTCAATATTTCACACACAAACATCGCAGAGAAATTGTGGTATTTGTTATACTTTTTTTATATTTTATCAATCGCAGTCCACTTTTTTACCTTGAATTTTATTTATGCATAGGAGAGATAATTTTTTTCACATGACCCGAGAGATAAAACATACTGCATTTCTTTATCAGTTTATATTATAGCGGAAGGAAAGACTGATTCGTGCTGTTGAATCGATAATCAAAGTTTTAATTCTGAGAACGAAACTATATATTTATTTAGGTCGCTGCTCACAGATCTTTTCGTTATTTCAAACAGAATCGCATATGCTGTCGTCGAACTTAAACATTATATCAACCTACGATGAATTTTTACTTTGATGTACAACAGCGCCAGGCTATTTCGAAGTACAAGCTCTGTCTCGAGCACTTTAAAAATAAACAACAATCCACCGTAATAAACAAGACATTTTTCTCAACGACAGTAATAACATTTACATGACGAATTTTGGCTCTCGAGTATAACCTCAAATGAAAGATGTTTTCATTGTCACAAATCATCTTCGCGTGTCACTTTGTTATGTCCGATTTTTGAAATGCGAATAAATACAGTTATATTGATATAAACATGTCATACTTAGCGGTAATACGTCTAAGCAGCTGGTAGTACTACTTCGAAACAGCTGTTGCTGCCTATAAATGTACCTATTATACACATGGCTTTGAAAGCAATACATATATCTAACGTACATTCTTTTTTGTTTCAGCACATCAGTCACGACAATAAGTGCACTTCCCCAAGCAGGTAATAAATATTATCTTTTTTTACACTCACTGCAATTTGAACGCATTGCAAAAAAAAAACAATATCTGTTCTATGGCGTTACGAAATTGACCGTGTGACCGTAAATTTCGACTGAGAATATTAACGACATTTTGATTCTGCATTGAAATCGAAAATTATCGAAAAATCTTTTCTGCCATGAGAAATCTTGATTTCACCATTGATATCCCTTTAATCGTAATGTCGCGTTACCAAATTCCGCAATTCCAGTAACCATCGAGACTCAGTAGTTGAATAGCGCTTATACTGCCAGATGCTTGTACGTCAATGGCAAGTACTATTGAAGATTCCGATGTTCTATCAGTGATCGTTATCGATTGTATGAGAAGCATTATACGAAAGTGCGCCATCTCGAAACACGGACGTACTTGTATACGCTCGTGTGAAATTCCGGCGGAGTCGAAAAGTGAAAATCACTAAACTTGGGATGAAAAATTAAAACGCAGACTTGTTCGCAATGTCTTATGGATTTCTCGGTTGGGTTTAATTGACTGCCATAATCATCCGCGCGTTTTACGACGAGGATCAATATACTTATTTAACTTGCGTAATCAGCGCGTGTGCAAATGCGCGATATAAATTGCCCACAACAAACACTCGGTGCAATTAATAATCCACAGTCGAGTCCGTTAATTTTTTGATTGGATTTTTGATCGTGCCATTAAGCACACTTCTATTTTCTCCGTTAGTCAATTAATATCGACTATTACGTAATTGTATTACAACGCTCTAACGTTGCATAACAATTGCAACGAGGTATACAAAAAAACTCATCACTTGAATCACATCAATCATTCACAAATTTTTTTAGATATTTCAAAGTTGATGAATGTGGCTATCAAGCAAAATCTTCTAAGCACTTTAATCAATCTGTCTTTTTCCTCTCTATCAATGTGAAATCATGTTTCATCTAATGACAGAGTCTGGTAAAATTTCTCGTATAACATTCAATTAACTTTTATCTTTCAATCAGATTCTTAAAATCACATTTCAGCCATTTCTTTAAATTAAAAATTCATTTATTTAGCATTATTTTTTTATGAGCCCTTTACATGCGTTTGCGATATTACATAATTTGCGACGAAACGATCGAGTTTGCCGCACCGCGGTAACGCCTTAATGCTCGTGTTCCAATCGATGATTGTGCTAATAAAGTTATCTAACCCGGCAATCGCACGCGGTGAAATTAAGAACTCAGGTGTGATTGACTGATCGTTAACATTTATTAACTTGACCTTTCATTTGATTAAACGTAAGCCTGGCTGGCAAAAGAGCCGGTGTAAATGCCACACGCGTACCTGCAATTCAGCTGCCAGTGATAAGCAATTTTGTGTATTTATCAACTTATCATCCAGTCATAAGTCATTAATATAAAACTAGTTAAAATAATGGGCGTTAATTGAAATGGCTTTACAATGAACGCTCGATTGATTTGAGCCTGTAAAATGATTTATTGATTGACGATTATTGACAATCAGGAGAAACGCCACAAAGGTATGATTGCGAATCATTTTCAACAAAAACAAAACAGCTTTTGTTCGGTTTGCACACAGTCCAATTTTTCGATAAACAGTAATTAACAACGACAAACAATATTAAAGTTCAGGTGAATAGAATACGTATTGTTGTATTTCCACGTTAACAAATTGGATTGAATTATAAATTTGTATCATATATTTGAGGAGTTAGATTCAATAACGGAAATGTTAAACTAACGTCAAATTTTCCCAACGTACTACAGGCTATTCAATCACGTTAATTATAAACGTGCATTACATCAACTATGCTTATTTTACCTTTGCATACTTTATATTTAAACCCACTTGCATTCAGCATCAAGAACGAGTATCGCACTAGAACAGATTAAATGAGAATATAGAATCCCAACAAGAAACAGAATGTTCTTTAAGTTGGATCGACGAGTCACTCCAGTTTGCTGCTTCTGAATTCCAGACTGATACTTCTGTTATGAATTTACTATTTGTGCCGCCAGTCATCTGTATACGAGTGGAATTCGTCGTCATAAATATCATGAAGTATGCCCATCAAGAAAAGTTTAATTAAAGGGTTTGATATTAATGTTATATCAATATAACATTTCTTTTACATTGCTTATTTATTTTTGCTCGTTTTTTTATCGTTTAAGCTTCGAATTTTATCATTTTCAATGTGATAAAATGATTATGTCGGAACAACATAAAAAAATCAACTTTAGAGGTGGGCAGGGGAGTTTGCGCACAAGTCGCTATAAGTTTATCCTACTTTAGACAGTGTCTCAGTTAGATCTGCGTCAAAAGGCAATAGATTTCTGGTTAGCAGGACTAAGTTTCATGATTACATAACTTGGATTCAAACTCAAACTTGAAATTTATTAAAATTGGATCAGCGGCAAAATTCACAACGATTAAGATATTAATTCCATTTTGATGATTAAAGAAAATACCCCTGGTATTAGTGTAACACCGAGTACCGATTAATTAACGTGAATGGATCTTATACTGTATATCACGTAGGTTTGAAAACTTTATTATTAAATTGAGGGTCTTGATATAACTTCAGTCTTGCTATAACGTAGCTCTGATGTCAAAACCCACACGGACAAAAATATAGTTCAAAATATATTTTACATATATTTTATATACTTAAAATATATTCGTATATATTCTACGTATATCTCATTTATAAATAAAATAAATATAAATTTTATCGAAAAAATATAAAATATTTTATATAATAAATATAAATTCGACATATATTTGTACGTATATTTTTGTCCCTGTGGGAATGTCGATGGATTTTCTACCCAAATGTGTTATTTTCTGTATGCTTATGCTTTATAATCGGGATCAAATTTCTGTGTAATTACTCAGCCACTGGTATATAAACAAATTTAGCAAATTCCATTACAGTTGTATAAATATTTGTTCAATGGAAAATCTGTTTGAGACAATGGCATTGTGAGTTATCAAAATTAAAGTTATCATACAAATCAACATAATTAGAATTTAACTGTTGCAAATGTGGTCATTTCCACTCGATAAATTTGATTTTAATTCATTAAAAGTTAATTTAATGCACTCGACGCAACTTCAACTAAAATTGTTGCAATAACTATATACGCATCGTGTAATTTGAAATTGTTCCATTGATGATGGGCCCAGCTTTTGGATCTCGGTTCAGTTTCGGATGTCTCAGTTGTGCTCTCGGCTGTTGCGCCAAGTGGCAAAAACCGGACGCAAAGGGAGCAGCGTCGAGGGGCCCATAAACAACTTTTTATCAACAAGAGAAACTTGAATATTCAAAAAGTTACGGGCCGACATCGACAACGAGCGTGGAGCAGCAATTAATATTGATTTTATTAAGAAGCCTTTTCTTGCTCCGTTCTTCGTTCCGCACGCATTCTAGTGATGAGATAGCATTCCACCTTATGCAGGACTTTTTCATTCTGGCATGACTCTGTCGCGGATCCTTATTGGAGGACCGCTGGTTGCCTCAGTGCACAATGCTCAGCCGCGGAATTTTAAAAACCCGACTAAGAAAATTTCTTGCCACGTTGGATTATTTATTCGCGCAGACCTTTGATTGATGATCGCCAGGGCGAGTTTCGTTCGTGGCGTCGTCATTCGGTCGAACGTAAGCGGTCCACGGAAATTAATTTCTATTCTGTTTCAAGTGCAAATAAGCCACACCGCGAAGCTGATTAAATAACCGAACCTATGGTCGACTTAAAAATACGACAAAGAAAATGTTTCCATTAAACGACCACAACAGAATGCTCCGCCGGTTAATTAACTGCTTCACAATTTGAAAATTAATTGGCTGTGTTTTTCGTCGACATGATTACTTAATTTGTGAAATTCGAAAGTGATCGGTAAAAACTAGCTTTAAGTAATTGCCAATTTAATAGGGGAAAAAACTTGAACGAAAGTAATTGAATAATTTACTTACTTTATTTCCGACATTTGCCCCCCTTTGAAATTATAACGTATGTAAATTACAAAAAACGAATAATTATCTAAGTAATATTCCGCTTTTAAGCGACTGAGATAGAACTGCATGTTGCTCAGCTCGCGGAAAAACCATCCTGAGAAGACAATTCTGGTAAAAAGTGTAGTCAAATGTTAATATATGATTGATCTATGATCAATTAAGTTTTTCGTTGATGCGCTTGATTGTCGGGGAATGTCGTTCTTTGAAGCAGATCGAACCGCGATCGCTGAGCGAGCATAATTGGGGCGGCTGTGACTGCTGCGGAACGACAAGTCGCGAAGAACTGGGCGCGACCGAATCTTTTGAGTCGCCGAGCTCTCTTTCTGCTTTGGTCATGGACGTAGCTCGCTCGACCGAGCGTGGCTCTGCATCGCCGGCGTGTCTCGTATACATGCATACGTCCAGTCTGCAACAAAGATACAAATGGACGGCCTATCATCGGATATAAATTTTGTTTCGTACGAAGCCATGTTCAGTCGAGTGCAAACACTCACCTCGACGATATGCGTGTGTGCTCTCATGATTCTGTTGTTAAACAATTATCATAAACGTTGTTAGAAATCGAACACGCGAAAAAATATTATATTAGGCGGATCGTATAACTTTTTGTGTAAGAGACATTCCAATTCGTAACTTGGACAGAATTCCTGGAATAAATTCTTGAGAAATTAAACGTAAAAAATTGTTGATTGAATTAAAAGTTGTGGCGACGTTTTGACAAACAACACGATAGCATTATAGAATACAATCTGACAAAAGTTTGGCAACGCTGTGACATTTAGAGCTTTCGACGGACATACAGACTGTTGGCGAACCTCCAAGAATTGTCTAACAGTTCGTGGGATGTATTAATTACTAAACCGTTGACAGACAGGACAATTTTAAAATGAAAGTTCAACGTGGGGCGTTTTGATGCTGATATTTTTTGTCATAAACATTTTATGGTGACGTGATGCGTACGTTTTTCAATACGATGATTTTTTAATGTGTATTTGATTTTCGTTTACTAGATGAATCCCTTAACATCCTTGTTATAAGAGACGAAATGCCCTCTTCATTAGATTTTGTTTTACTTTTTTTATTTTAAAAAACACCACGCAAAAAATTGTTTTTTTGCGTCCAGTTTGTTAAGCATTATTTTTTAGTTTTTACATTTTTATTTGAAATATAAAATTGAAGTAAAATGTAAAAATTCATGCATCTTAGAGGATTACGAGGAGGATTATTGTGCGAAGCTTTTTTGTCATTCACATACACCCCGCGGACCCATCAAAAACAGTAGATACATTTTTATGGTAGTGTAAAATAAATAAAATCTGACGATGAATCTCAAAATCGCGAATCAGAGACAGATATATAAGGACATGATTTGCTTGAAACTCCTGACCCATCACATAATTATAGATAGCGTGCAAAGCATAAAGATGTGGTGTTACTTATATTTCTCTAGAAATAGACTTACAAAAATTTAAGAGCAAACGTGAATATTAATTTGCGTGACTTGCAGGTATACAGGAACACTTTAATGTCAATCAGAGAATAATTCATTCAAAATGTTTTATGCTTTATTACGACTTGAAGAAGAACATAAATTAGCTGCATTTGTTAACAAAATGGTATTTTAAATAAAAAATGCGGGACAATTAAAAACTATTCACAAAATGATAATGAGACTTTTATATAATTAATTTTAATACTGTTCAATAAATATCACTTGAAACATATTGAACAAAATAATTGAATTACGTTATAGTTGGATATTTATTTGGATTTGATTGAAGAATGGATGATTAAATAAATTGATTTTTACATTACATTACGGTTTCATCAATTTCATTACTTGAAATGGCTGGGCATAACGAATTTTCGAAGTCTCGACGGACTCACCCATCCTGCGATAAGATTGAATGATTATCTAATTGAACATCTACAGCTACCATTGTTTGACCTCTTTTATCAAGCTCTTGTATCAAGTCAGCATTTTTTTCTGATTCAAAATTAAAAACAATCAATGAGGTTTGAAATTAAAATTAACTACATCAGATATATCAAACTTGAAAATATGAATGTCAAACATAAAATATAATAAACTACGAGATAAACCACTTACAAATACATCATATTTTAATAAAGGACAATTGTCGTATTCACTGCTTTGTGTTCAAGTTTGAGATTGAATTTTTTCAGTTTAGCAAAAACATTCCTATAAATGTTAAGACGTTATTAATGGACCTAGAAATCGATATCTCTTGTACGATGAAAAAGTATTTACGACGTTTATTCAAAATTATAGACCCGTGGAATTGACATTTCAGCACAATCAAGCTACGCCGTGGTGATATTTTTATAAAAGGTCGCGTTGTACTTATATACGATAATCGCGCAAAGCAAAGCCACGTCGTTCCAAAAAGTATACCTTTAAATAAGTTCGGGAGCAAATTCAGCAAAACAATAGACCCCAACAGCCGCGCTGTAATTTCACAGGGCGTGAGGTTTAAAAAACGTTCATTCTAAATTAGATTTACGTCGACAGATTTATGCCGTTATTGTCCAGCAGTCGTTCTGTGCTATCTCGCCGAATCGTAAACCTTACCGAAAGTGCTGCTCGTCATTGCTCGTGCACACAAACGACTCGTCCGCGACCGCCATTTCATCGCGCGTGAGCGTGATCATACACTGTCAGAATCACCGTATGGCTTTTCAAAGAATTTAAAAATGCGTCGGCGTTATTTCATCCGAGTAGTAAATTTTATTATTTATTGATAATAAAAAGGTTTGAAAGAAAGGGTAAATTTGTATTGTTCACCAAGTACAAACAACTTTATAATCAGTAGGCGCAGCGATAAATTTTTGCTTTTGAAAGCAAACCGAAACAATGCAATCGTGTAAGAATAACTTAGCAATTTCATTTTAATTATTTGTTCACACATAAAAAACGTGTCGCGTCCGGTGTATGTAAAATTTTTCGATAAAATTCAAAAGTGACTTGGATTATATGACTTCCGACGGTACCTTTATCAATTTTGCAATTTTATAAGATACCAATCTGACTATACATTGGCATGGATATTCATTTAATTATTTTGGTTGAAAAAATTGAGTCAGTTGAAGATCGATCTTCATCTGTACAACAGTTATTATTTTATTTATTTGTGATTTAACAAATCAATGTATAGTGTATATACGGTTGATCCCCCTTGATTGAAAAAAAGAGAACGTCGAAGATTTGAGTTATATCAAACTTTGAATTTAAGTGTAGAACGAAATAAAATGAAATACATCACTAAACTTGTCCATCAGTAATTTATAATATGTCAGTGTCTTTTTTTTTAAATCAAATTTAATTTTGAAGAAGAGTATCAAACGTTTATTTATTTAAAGTGTATTCAAATTGTATTCATTCAAATTCATTTAAAATTTAATTTAGAGGGAAATTCTTACATGTTTATTTTTGTATTTTCTTGAAAAGATGAACCACTTTCAGGGAATCTCATAATTTCTGAAATAAAATGTCACTCATTGTTCAGTACTTTAACGCTTGGTTTCCTGCAGAAAATAGCAATTTCGCTCTTGTGCCAATCAGAAATTCTCGAGATGGTTGCCTATTATTACGTTTCCGATAAAAAAAATCAGTTCTTTTTATTATTCGTTCGCATACAGAAAATGGCAATTTTATTACAAATAAATTCAATGCAATTGAATTGTTATGTTTTCTTCGAGATTTTCTTTCTGAAAAGAAAAACAATTTGTAACGTTAAACTTCATAAAATATAATAAATCAATACATTATTTCTTTTAGGTAGATTTTTAAATAATTTAAAATTCTGTAATTTTAGCATCGAGGAATGAGTCGACGAAATAATTAAAAGTTTCCAAATTCTAACGAGCAGTCGTCAAAAAGTAGTGCAGTAAAAGCGAAATTCGTGACGTTTCACTTGAAGTGAAAAAGGCAGTGCTCGTGACAAAAGTCGGCCAGCAAATTGTTCCGAGTATCGTGTATCACTTAAGCTTGAATTTTTACTTTGCTTATAAAACATTGCCGGGGAACAATGGAAACCCGTCTCAGCTGTAACGTGGCGAGTAACGCGTGTCGATTGCGCGGCGTTCTCTGAATGGCAATCGCATGTACGTCTCAGTACAATTAGCTCTGTTCTTAAGAGTCAACGAGTGAAGCCGGGGTGGGCTCGGTTTATTACAGTGTCGGAGTTAAGACGAACGGTGATGGCGTACATGTTGCTGCTCATACCACGCCGACTGAACTTGGCTAATCGTAAACCGGCATCGCAATTTCGAATTATAATTAAACGAAATATTTATTCGAAATATTTATTCGAATATTTATTCGAATATTTATTCGAATATTTATTCTTTGTTATAATTATATACGTCCGTTTGCTGTCTTGTGTTTTTGCTTAATGTTCGACATTAATATTCTGTGTTCGCTCCATCATTCAAACCTCGTTAGAATTTAATGCTGAAAGATGGACACCGCGAGATCTTTGCACTCAGCGCTGCACTTATTATCAAGATAAGTTTATAGACACAAACGTAACCGTCGAATAAACAAACCTCCACTGATCCTGCATGTGATGCGATCCGATAAGGTAATTATCATGCGAGAAAATATCGAATTAATTCAACATTAAATCATCTGCTACGCCTGCAGCACACGGGATGTCCTTTTAACGCACTTTCCTCTCGCTTGGCGACACAAGCCTTTCAATTCGGTGCCCACTCGCACCGATCAAGAATTTGAAACAGAGTTGAGATTTTTTTACGACGACCTACATATCTTAAACATTCTTAAAATATAAGCTCGGGAGCAATTATAATTTTGATTTATATTTTGATTTGAGATTAAATTTGAAATTCTTAGTTTTCCAGTTAAATAAGTTATAATAAATTGATACAAAAATTAGAACAATATTCAACTGTCCAAAAATTGTTTGAAGGTTTTTAAGCTATACGTTTCAGCAAGCCCGACTCAGCAGGACATTAGTGGTTCAGTGGAACTGATGCATCCCATTTGAAGGAGCCCATCGACTCGATGACAACTATCCCGGCAGAGGTTACTTTTTTCTTGGAACTATCGCTCCGTTTGAACACTGTGCATTGCACGCCAGGAGACTTTGAGCAGAGATGGAAGAGATGTTCCTCAAGACAATGGAACAACCAAGGCACCGTACAGAAGGATCCGGCGAAACAGCGAGTTCGCGTGGTTGAAATTTGCATAACCATCCCTGTACCCTCCATCGTACCAATACCTTTTATAAATCACTCAACGACTGATCCTTTTCCTCTGCGCTCTGTATAGTCGGCTGAACGACACAATATCGACGAATGTCTCTTTCACATGATGGCGCTTTTACTTTTACCTCTGTTGACAGATTTCGGCAAAATCCAAACCAACGAATTTCACTAGCGCTCTTCAATGGAAATATTACTTCGATGAAAAGCTTGCACCAAAAGCACGTATAATTTGAATCGAAACGTTTTATCTCAGCGCGAGAAAAAAAAATAGCGAACAAAAGTTATTTCTATTTGTCGAGTGCAGAGTTATAGTGATTGAGCTCAAATCATTCCGAAAATATTTCTGCCATATTCATCATTGTGGACAAAAAACAATAAGAATAATAATTCACATGGGGAGAAATGTGTATCGAATTTGTTTTTAATCCAAAAATGGCCACGCAAAAATAATTCTAAACCGGTTTGACACAAATTATCTAGAAAATTATTTAGAGCTTAAAAAATTGTATCGAAGTGTTAGATAAAAATATGCGTCGTATACCAGTATACAATATTATTCGGAAGTTTGATATTAATTAGAGTCTGTCCCAAGTGTTACTATCTTTAATAGTAAGTTTCGATATACATTTGTCTCCGTGTAGGATAGAACGGAACGTTCTTACACGCTTATTAAATCGGATACTCCGGTAATATTGCAGGTGCGATTATAGAAGTACAATCTGACAAAGTAGAAGTGCGTAACACTTGTTGTGCTGACTAACACGATACCATACAACCGGCAGTCGCACATAAACATTGAAACGCACGGAAAATGCGCGAATTGCCTTTCGAATATAATCTTCGACATCTATCGTGCAAGTGTAACTACCGACGAGCTACATCTTGAGATTGTCAGATTTAGATACGTTGCAAGAAGATCGCATTACAAACACGGTTGTACGCGAAAGAGGAACAAAACAAGAGTTGCGAGTGCAACGAAGCGAGATGAAGAAAAAAAACGGACGAGGAGAGAAAAAGACAACGTCCCTCTGCCCACGAATGCACCGAGCGAGAAAATACGAGGCGAAGGAGGAACAAGCTGGAGAGGAGGAAAGAAGCGAAAGAAGAATAGAGGTCCTATCCACGCGTAGCCGTTCCCCATTAACGACTCGTCGCTCGTAATTTATGAGCCATTAATTAGAGGTTGGACCTCGAAGTGAACACTATAAAATTGTAAAACGGTCTTCGACTGCGTTTTTACTCGACTTTGGGTTTTCCGAGAAATTAATTGGGAAAGCCGGTTTCAAGGGTGGTTCTCCACCTACGCTTTCTCATTGACTTGGAAGTATAGACAGGGGGAGGGGGACGCCGCAGCTCGTTGCGTCGTCGGGAACACGTGACGGAAATGTCGGTGTTTATTTTCGATAGACTGCGAAGGTCAGACATAAGGTGTCTTGTGTGCTGACTGATAACTCATTTTGCATTGCTGAAAACGCACGCAATGACTCGGGGCAATGTTGAAACGCAAAGGATGCCGCGCGTCATTTCGTCGAAAACATATGTAGTTACGCATAGCGTGACGGAACGCAAGTGGCGACATTTCACTGAAAACAGATGTAATGATGTGTGGTTTAGAGGCGCACACACAGACACTCGTTGATTCTTAATGCAGGCTTAAAGATTGCTCCAAACTACTCCTTGACGTCTTACTTGTAAACCCGTATTTGTTAGGTTTTGATGTGACAGGTTCTTGGCTTTTTGAAGACGAGGTAATTTATGTATTCGAATGATAGGACATAATTGTTTGAAGTCATATGAGCGTTTCAGTTAATTTATCAAATTACTTTGAAGATAAGAAATGAAACACAACTCGTGGACCTGAACATGCAGATGCAAACGCACTGATAAATATATTATTTGCAAAACGATACGCAATACAATGCGAAGCCACTTTGCCTGGGCAAATTTGAATTTGTGACATTATATTGAAACAAAAAGCCAAATGCACAGCTCGACTATCCGGGTGTAATGTGTTATGTATTGCTGTACATATGAGTGCAAAACTATAGATACGGACCAACACCCTACAAGTACACCTGAACATACTGATCCGCGATAATCGCGAAATGTGTCGCTGACGCGCGTCTTCGATAGCGTTGCATGTATTATTATCCGATGTTGCTACTGCATCTAAACCAAATAGTCTCTTTTGCACATCACGTGGTGTTTACAGTGTCCATAAAGAGCGCTTTGCACGCCCCAAATGGCAAACCGCAACGTTTACATATTTATGAGCATGAGATTATTGTACGAGTTTCGTGCAAAATATACGAGAAATTATCATGCCGGTTAATAGCGTTATGCACATTAAATTTATAGCAATTGGATGAAAGGTTTGATTACAATATTGATGGCCATGCATTTATGTAAATAATGTACATAAACAAATTGTTAATCAATAAACGGCGTATCCGGCAGGCGCGTAACAATTATTTTTTTATGTTCATTTGCATACATCGATGCAAAGCGACAATGCGGTAGTGTATTTTTTTTTGTGTTCTTTTTGAAATATTCGCGTTTTTGAATATGCAAAACTAAGCTCGTGAATTGTACTTTTTAGAATAAACTGCTGCGGAGGTTCTTCATAAGTTATGATATTAACGAATAATAACGACGAATTATGCACCGAATATTCGCGTTCGCGCCACTTTTTAATGTAATTTTAAAGATATATGTGCATCGGTGATGGATGATGACCTTTTGATGTGTTAATTTTTTTCCTTGTTTAAATGAAATGGAATTTCATTTGAATATAAATAATGTTTAGAAATTTATTAAGTTCAATGGTACTGTTTTAGTGATCAGTATGACCAAAGGGCATATTACTGAAGCTCGCAGACAAGTCTTGTACAATTTGCGGGAACACGTCCGTCGCAGTAGGAACGTCAGATGTGTATATCTATACCGACCGGTTAAACATGCTGTCTAATGCAACTTCAAAAACATTATGAAGATTATGCATATAATTTCACTACGAAATTATATATATAAAATAAATATTTTTGCAAATTTATACAGTTTAGTAACAATCAAACTCCATTAAATATACATTGCACCGACATGAATGAAATGAAAACAAAATTTCATTCATCACTAATTATTACTAATTATTGATAGTTCAGTATCAAACCAATTTCGCTCAATCTGAACAAATAAAAACAAATCTTAGTATGTGTAGATGTATTTCATTTATAATAAATGATTGAATATAACAAATATACAATGATGCTGCTAGAAACGAAAGCTCAGTATTTCTTCACTTTTATAAAATGCTTTTGAATTATTTCAATCCAAAGATATTCAGACTGTGAGTTAAAATATATAAAGAGCATTTCTGTTTCCTTTCTTTATGTACTAAAAATATGTACTGCAAGTGGAACAGTTCACTGATTCTTGAAAATAGTTTTAAATAATATTTCAGAGCGAAAACTGCAAAACAGAAATAAAAAACTGGTCAAACGGAAAATCAGCAAGAAATCAAAATTTAGAATTCTCGCATCGATGCATCTGAGTTGTAAACAAAAACTGCATCAGATATATGTGAAAGAGAGCTCACAATTCTAGAGAATTTAAAAAAAAAGTCGTTCAAATAAAACAGCATACATATGATTTTGAAGAAACCAAAATCAGTATACTCTCATAAATTGAAATTTGCCTTTAATGCGAACCCATGTTACAAAGAAATAATAACAATGCGACTTTCACTTCGTTAATTTAAAAAATGTTTCAGCAATTTTTCCTGAAGTGGTTACTTGACATCTAAAAAATGTGAACAATTTAAAGATCCCCAAACACTTTAACCAAAAAATCGTTACTTTAGCAACTGTGTTGCCAAATTTTTGCGTGTGCGCGAGAAAAAAAGAATTATTGGGATCATGAGAGTTATTCGAATTATCTGTGTGAGGTGCCATGAGAACCGAGATTGAACAAAAAAACCCTCGACCACATAAATTCCAAAAGTCAATTGCCCGCCTGTAGATATTTTCTATTCCAAAACATGGTGGTAAAAGAACTCCCGGGGTAGGGAAGAACGCAAGATAAATCCCAGGCATTGGGACAGGTCAGGACGAGTGTCACAGTTTACTGATGTAATCCAATGGCAACGAGATAAGCATCGGATAAGAATGAAGATTTTCGAGCACCTTTTAACACCATGTTTTTATTTCCAAGTCGTCGCCCTTAATCCACTTACTTTCTTTAATCCAAAAAGTGCCCTTGTCGTCAACCACCATTTCTTTTTGCTCGATTAGTTTTTTTCTCGAAATCAATATTAGTCCTAATGTGGCACTTATCGTCGAATGTTTTAATATTCAAATATTTTAATATTTTTCGTAGACTTTTCTCAATGTCATTCAATTTTTTAGAATTTTTTTCAGAACGTTAAAAATTGCGACCTCTGAAGAAATTTTATTTTCGTATTTTGTAACTCGACTTTTGTGTACGTTTTCTTTTCATTCTAATTGTTGTGTGACTGTGTTCAAATTGTCGAATGAATAGGTACTTTTACGTGATGGAAATAATTGGCCCAAATGTAACTTATTTTTGAAAAGGTCTTCTTCGAATGAAAAGGCTCTTTCAACTCGACTAGAATGAGCTTAACCCTCTGTTACCCGCAAGATAAAAGAATCACTCAGCTGTCTTTATAAAAAGTTGAGTTTTTTCGAATCTTCCTTCATAGTTAGCACTTATGTTTAATATGTAATTGTAGTCTTATATAACTATAAAGTCAAAGAAAGTACGTTTCTTTCGACTCGGTCAAGTATGAAATTATTCTAGAACAGACTAAGAAAGTTGAAGATAATTTTTAGTTCTCATTTTATACATTTATATAATGAAATTTATAAAAAAAGTAAACCAAATATTATACTTACTGCCGGAATATATTTTACATACAAGAAATATATATTTATATTTTCAAAATAAATTTTCGTCAGTGAGGTTAACACTTTTTCATTATTATTTCCAATAATATAATTTCAGACTATCTCTTCTGGAGATAAAATTTACAAATCAAAATATCATACCTGGCCGCGTGTCAATAGCGAGTGGATCTATTTTTGTAATGAAAAAGTAGAGAATAATTAAAACATGTATTTCTTTTCTCGTCATTCTACTTCACCTATATTTCATTCAGCCATCCGCGCGTTTCTACTACGATGCTTGCAAAATCGTTCGCATTCAGAACATACAAATTAAGATCACTTTGATTGCCTTACAAAAGCGTGGCAAAAGCGTCGCACCTAACAATTGCAAACAACGTTCAAGCTCGTGCACACCATCTCATTGTATAATTGATATAATAAAAACTCGGTACGCAACAGGCGCGATTTATTCAACAGCGCGTTTTGCATGGAATAAAACTGGGAAAAAAGGACGAATTTTGTCACGCGAACAAGACCGGTGTCGAAAAGTGCAATTTGTCTTCGTCACGGTGGATTTCATTCCAGCCTTTTTCGCGTTCTCGGTGTCGCATTCTTATGCACATGCACGTTAATGCGAATAGAATGGTGCTGCGAAGGAGTGAAGTGGCGGGAAAGGGAGGGGGGGTGGTGCAACTTCAGCGGAGGTTTTGGGGTGTGTATCGTTCGAGGTGTTGCCGTCGTCGCATGCCCGTTTTTTTCGAGCCAAGGGACTTCCTTTCATCGCTGCCGTGTGAATGCACAGAAACGACGCAAGGCGACTCGATCTCCGTGCCATTGTCACACGGATGAATGTTCGAAACCGCCGTCCGAATAAATGGCGGAGTGATGTTTGTTTTGAGTTCAGGTTTACCCTTTGTTTCAACGAGCCGCCGCTTCTTTTCACATTCACTCATTTCCATCTTCCTCCTGTAACGTCGCACAATGTTCATCACCTTGCCAAAATTTACATAAAAAACAGGAACAACTCGAGCAAAAAAGAACCCCTATAACGTGCCTCTCAAGCAAGCATGATGATTTGTCTTGCAGTTTTGTGCTGAACGCTTTTCGAGTACTGGGCTCTCGCGAGTAATATGAATCCATTTGGCTCGATTAGAAAATTCGTCTGATGTATGGATCCGTCAGTCGATGCGGGTTTTTTTTTATGCAGGAAATTCCCATCTCAAGCTGCAAAGTTGTTCGCAAAGCAAAATTACGTTACAGGGCGTCGATGGTTCCGACTGAGAAATAGGATTTTTGCGTAGATTGATGTAGTCGGAGGGGGTTAAGATTGGATTGCATTTGGCGCATTGTTTTATGATGATGAGAATAAGATTGGGGAAAAGATGGAGGGAAGGCGATAGACTGTTGATTTATTCCGAAACTTTGTGCAATAAATATGGTGCAAAAATATTTTTTTTAAGTTTCCTACGTTTTTACTTTTTTTTTATTTATGCATTATATCGACTTTTGTATATTTTGTAAAAACCTGCAGTTCTTCCTGTTTCGTACGACATATGAAGTCGTTCCTGTGTGTTATTAATAAATTTGATATACCTGCTAATTTTAACGATTTCAAGTCGTAAAAGATGATATACAGTCCTGAACGAGTTTTTTTTTTCTCAAAAGTTATGACAGACTTTTTATAGCCGAAAGGTCCTTGAACTACATGCGAACAATTTGCATTTCATTTTATTGGAGTAAACCTTCAAAGGGTCACCGAAAAATTTTTCTTTCAAGAATTATAAATCTTTTAACCACATTATTCACATCGATAGTTAAATTCCACTTAGATACGATCGAACGGATAAGCGTTTTTCGGTTCATGCAATAAATCTTTTTATTTCCATTAACTTTCTTCGCCGCTCCAGCTGACTTGATACACAGCAGACAACTTAATTATGATACTTTGATTGCGTGTTTTTTGCAAGGTGCTTTTCGTCCGTTTGTTCCTCGCAGACAAAAAAAACTTTTATCAAAATAAACGCACAAGAATCAACGAGCAAAAGACTTTGAAAAACCTTGGGTACTGAATATATTCGAACAAAAATGTTCACATTGGCTCTCTTTTGTTTCGTTTACTTCACTTTGCCTCTACCTTCTTTTTTTTATCAAGTATCATTTATACTTGTTACGCATTCGAGCTGAACGAACGATATCAGACGGTCTTGTGTATACTTTGTACTTGACTTGAAACACACATGAGACACGCTAACAAGAGTTTTACTAGGATTGCAGTAACTCAACCCAACTGTAAAGTCGCGTACGAGCTACCGTTTCAAGTGTATGCATACAGCGAGGTCAACAAGTCTGCGGAAACATTTTATAAACACCTCAGCGGTGTTTGTAATTGTCACTATGGAAAAATTATTTTCCAGCAGATCTGTCTGATTGAATACTTCAAATTGTCACCCGATGCAACACTTGTTTCGAAGGGTTTGCAATTCACTTGAATCTGTTTTATAATACGCACCGATTTTATGATTCTAGGATCAACTTACGACGCTTTTGAGAAGTTTTACGAATTAGAGTGTGCAGCCAAGCAAATTTGAAGTTGTACCATTTGTCGTAAATATTTGGAGCCGGTGCGAAAAAGCATTGTGCATCCGGTATTTCGTTCTCAGAATGAGATCAATATATTTTCCAGATACCGAACTTGTCTGCGCGAGTATGTTGCGCCGGTATCAAAAATATGATCAGTATCTTGCGATGTTATAGCAAAACACTTTTGTCTTGAATTGTTTCAACGTAAGGCATCGATATCGAAGTGCTTGAAAAGGTTTTGGATTCGATTCAGCTGCTCGATACTTCTTTCTTTGGGCATTCTTTCTTGTTGATAATGACGCCAAGTGTGCACGCACCTTGGTATTAAGGATAAGTATATGTTATTTCTTCGTCGGCATGGCAGATGACTGTTCTAGATAATTAGATCGTGAAAATCAAAGAAATAACTCAATCGAAGAACCGTGATACCAAAATATGGGTAGTGAGTCTGCCGAAAATAACTATTCTAAAAGTGGAAACCGTTGCATTAACCCGAAGCGATGATATTGTTATTTGCATACTAATTCGTTCATTGTATAGAGCATCGGTTTTGAATATTTTCAAACAAAAAATGTGCTTTGAAGTAAATGGTTTTATTTTCTTAGTAAAAAATTATTCTGTCCAAGGAAAAATATTACATTTAAAATTATATTAATTAAAGGTTTTTAAAGTCAGTTTTTTAATAAAAAATAAAATTTCAAAATAATTGTTTTTGCTGTAAACTTAAATTTCATATTGTTTGCTGTTATGTTTAAATTGTCAGAGTGACTCTTGGTGTTAAAGATGAAGGTGTCCAGTGCTATAAAATTCCGGCCTAATTTGAACCTTAAAAATTTAGCGTACAATAAAGATGGTACAGAGAGATAAACTAGCCCTGATGAAGGCTCATGTATAAGTCTCGTTGATGAGGTACATGAAAAAAAGCGTGGGAACAAAGCGCATGACTGAACAATGGTGTGGTTTAAATTAAATAAATCGAATGGATAATGGAAAAACAGCACGTCAGAAGTATGAAATCAGAAACCAGTAACCATTTAAATAAAAAGTAACTTTTAACTTCGACAAAATAAATTTGTTGAGGTATGAGGGAAAAAAATGATCTCTACCTCGGATTCTGTACAATATAAAATTTCAAACCTCTTCTCAAATCATTATTACAAAAACTCAAATGTCGCGACACACGCACTTGAACTTCACAATTTTAATGATTCTATTTGAGTGCGAGAGAAAACGCAGACGCGTTGAAATTTCACGCATGAATAATTTCATGATGAAGAGTCTGGCGAAAATGAAAACACCCGTCATTATATGAAATAGTCGGGAAAATTGGTCAAAATGATGCATGTTGCGTCGATTTGTTTCGTGCATTAAAACTATAATACATCGATCAATCTGATAAACAGTGTGATTTTTATTTTCGGTCACTTTGGATATCGTTATTTGTTCGTAAGATGGCAACCAAGCGCAAAAAATCCAGTCAGTGAGCACACGTCAACGTCTCCCTCTCATGCAAGTCTGCGAGCAAACATAAAAAAAGCGCAAAATGCAAGGGAAAACAAAAGCCCGTCGTTATCAACGAGTGCGCGGTGGCGTCTCGCGCCAAGTACTCTCTCGCAAATCATATTCTTTGCGTCACGTTTCGCGTCGCCTTTTGCCCATTCTCCGTTCGTACGTCGGTGTCGAAAACACTCGCCTTCGCGTTTCGTCGCGTCGTTTCAAAGAAGGGGGCGGACAAGGTAGAAAAAGGCGAGGGGGAAGGCGCAATAAAAATTGCAGACGCGCGAAGGTCCTGAAGAAGAGGTGGACGATGAACAAAGCATCTCTTTCTTTCAAACTGGCGAGAGAGGTATCCGTGAATTTTTCCGCGTGTACACCTCCAACTCGATTTCGATCGCACGAACTCTCGGAGCAGATTCGTGCCTCGATAGAGACATTAGCCATGCTCCTTGTTCTTGCCCTGAAAGGCCGCTTTGTGTCGCTCGCCCGACACATCCAACGACCGGGTCTGCTCTCACGAAACTAAGCAGCGAAGAGAAATGGAGAGGACAGACGAAATCTTTGGCGTGACAGTGATGCCTCGACATCGTCATGCTGATGCTCACGGGATCGTTAAGTTCATTCTCTCGGTTCAGTACCGGCGTAAAGTCAATATTTTAAGCCGCGCCTCTCAGCGGACGTTGACATTTTTAATTGCCGCGACAAGTACCAAACGGTGAACACCAAAATCAAGTAAGTCGCCCTTATTCTCATCTCATCCATTATGATTATTCGTTTTTACAAATTTGACACAGGATGTCAAATTATCGTCTTACTGAGTTTCCGAACGATGACTCTTCAGAGTTATCATCTCTGATTTTTGATAAAACAAAACTTGTCTCGATTCCCTTGATTTGTAATTGTTAAACTAAATAGTGATGTATTCGCTCTGGTGTTACCCTCAATGATTACACAACTTGGAGTTTGAATCCGAGGAGATGTTGTCTCGTTAGCCATCGGATTTACGTTGACACATTTTGTTCCAACTGCTCTGATTGTCTGCTGAATTGGCAAATTCTGGCGTTAACCTAAATATGACAGAGCGTTCACCGGCAAACTCCAATGGCGGATCGATATTGAGAGAGTCGAACATCTTAGTCGATCGCCGAGCGCTTATGGGTGTAGTTGCAAAACTAACTCAAATTTATTTCCGTGTTGATATAGCAGTTTCTTTATTCCGCTCAGACGATTGAATAACGTATCCAGATATGATCCAACGGAGGAAATTGAAACGCCGTGTCGGGTCTGTGCGCTTCGCCATAGGAAATCGACATGCGAAATATACATACCTTACGAGATAAAATAAATATTTATTAGGTTTATACATAGTAAAATGAAACGAGATACAAGGTACGCTTGTGTAATTCATGCGGCTGTATTTACTGATAACTCACAATATCATCACTGACTCGGATGATTTCAAATTGGTATACTTCGCAAGATTTATGCAAGCTAGTTTCCGCGATGCCATGGATATGCATGAAATGGATATTAATTCTTAAAAAAAATAAACATTTCTGTCTTGCACGAACCATAAGATGTAAAAATAAGTAAAATGTATTATTTCAGACTTTTGTTTGTTTGTTTATTTTTGTAAATTTTTCCAATAAATATAATCACTAAGCTCACTTTACATTTGTCAAGTTATTTTTATACAATAATAATCATAATCATTATTTTTCCATTTGCAGATTCGTGATCCTTCCTAGAGGTCTGGAAATGATACAATAATCATGTTGACGTACGCTGAAACACTGTATTAGGATTATGAAAGAGAATATCAACTCAATTATTCTACCAAGTCATATCCAATCTTGAAAAACAACGAGGTTCCCTTGAAAAGTGTCGTCGGATTTTGTGAGATGAGAAGCGTTGACTCGCGAGTAGCATTCCAATGAGTGAGACTACCAAGAGCTAAGTTTCATCTCGATTTCCAGAGATATGTGAGCATTATACGATGGATCACTCGCGCTTGGGGGAACGCCAACCGAAAGTGTCACGTTAAAGCAGACGGAGACGGAAATCGCGAGGGACTGGAGCATATAATCGCGAGGCCGCATCTTGACAAATACTGGCAGGACCACGTGCGGACGCAGATTTTATCATGGGTCTGGCTCACAGATAAATGGGTCCGCGTTGGTCGTCACACGGTGGTTACTTACACGTGTACGCGGTAGATTAGACACAATCGCGCGACCAGAGCTTCGTTTGGCCCGCCACTTCGTGAGACCCGAATGTTTTCACGCGACGATTCTCGTGCATCAGGTATGCATTTTTAATGAACAATTCGCAGCCGATGTTATCTTGCAATGCCACAGAGGCCACGTTATTTTGAAACGTCCGTGGCAGACCATAATCAAACGACAGAGAAAAAGGTTCGTTGGAAACCAAGATGCTAAAGATGTGGCGAACTTTTTTTTTTGATTTTTGATTCCAAACCACCATCAGAGAGAAACATTTGATTTATTTTATATAATTGCATCTTTATGGAATGAAACATTTTGAAAACTATTGGGATCAACGGAAAAAGATATTAGTTAAAGGATGAAGAATTCATGACAGTTAATATTTACAGTCACTGCGTTCGATTTTCATTCCTGCCGACCATGGACATCTTAATTGAGTAAATATTAGATTACAATTTGTTTGCCGCGCACTAACAGTACTATGTTTGGCGCCAATATCTCGGAACTTTGATCAAACATGAAACAAGCATTAATGTGCAACGAAGTTTGGCATAGACTGTAGAAATGCACGTTAATCATTTGTTTTGAATCCAAGACTCAATTAAATCTGAGAAAATTGATGATTAATGTTATTCGAATTTGCCATCGATAATGATTTCAAATATAATTTACGTGTGAAATGGGAAACCAAATAATTTTTCATACAAAATATATGCTTTGAATGATGCTCTGTCATGTATATCAATCGAAAAATTAGAATAATAAAAAGATTCAAAAGGCAACGGCGCGTTGAAAAATTGGTTATTACGTTCATCAGGTGTATTATAATAAATCGAATGAATTTTAACATCATAGTAATTCCGAATCCATTAGATGATGATCAAAGAGTAATTATTAATAACAACTTGGCCGCATTCAATTTGTGCCGTCAAAGATAAATGTTTTAATTTGAACCTTCCTCAACCGCTCTCATCGATTGATACATCAGCTATTACGTTCCAAACTCACTAATTTGAAAGGCATAGAATATTCAAACCGAATATTAAACTCTATCAAACTAGATTACATTGGAAAATCACATTGACTGTGATCAAACTTTCATTGATCAAATGCAAACATATTGCACAAACATAATTTAACAAACTTGATTTCAAGGCGCGATGAAAAAAAAGTGCATATGAAAAAAACGACGGCTCGCTCGCTGATGACAGAGTACGAATGCTTCGGATCGTGCGAAAGTGACAAAAGTTTTTTGGCCGCTTTGGCATACTTACTTCCATACCAGTTTCAGGTAGATCTGCCTCAAATATACTGGCATGGCTATCTCAGCCATTAGTCTGCTTGTCACCAGCATAACGAATGACTCTTGTAAAGTTGGCTCGGCGTACGGCAACATGTGCTATAGTTACCTCGGTCAAACTCTGTTAATGCCATACTAAAATGTTCCGTAAGCCGTACAACGTCCACAAAACTCGGCATGTTTTATAAGGATGTAATCATGGCTATAATGCCTCACGTATCGAGTGGAATACGTCGGCCTGTGTTTCCCCGCGACTCGCGATACCTAAATGTATGCGACTGCGCCGAGCACCGCGTCCGTTTCAACTCAATGCAATCGTATCACGACAAATTTGAAGCATTAATTCAATAATAATTGCGATCCTGTACCATGTTCCTTATTGCCGCTTGATGTAAATTAACGTTGCCTCAATTCGAGTATATTAAACTCTGCGGTTTTATGATAATTAATTTATATGATTCATGGAACAAAATGCATTGAGACAAAACCGGATGGGATCAATGGTGTATTTCATCCGCACAAAGAAAAAGTTTGTTACAAAAGTTGTTGTTCTTTATTTTTATTTTTTTTTTATTTTTCAATTCAACATGTAACGATAACGTGTACCAAATTAATAGATTCATTTCTCTCGTTAATTTCATAATCGATGATGGTATATTGTTACAGTAAAGTATTTAAATAAATAAGGTCTATATTATGGTACCATTATATAAGTTTTATTATTAATGAGTAAAAATGTTGATTGAATATTGGATCAAAGTGTTATGCATGGCGGCGGGATTACAATAATGATCTATTAAGCGCCCATGAGACTAAGAACATTGGCAAGGAACAAGCCTAAATTCATTCTGCAGGACCACTAATACCCAAACCAATTATTGCAGAAGTTATAGCATCTATTACACAATTATCGAATTACAAACACTCGCGAACAAAGTCAATCTGGATATAAATTACAATATTCTGATAATACCCATGTGCTCGCAATCAATCTCTCAAGCACAGAGATAATTTTGCTATTTTTTCCCTTGTGATGAAAGTTCCTCAAGTATACTTTTTCAAGTAGAATAAGACATCAGGAGAATGTTAAAATGTGAAAAGATCCAAACGAACCGTGGTGTACGATAAAAATCTCATTAATTCAGGTTTGCTAAACTGATGTACAAAGAAAAGAACGCGTGTAAAGAATAACTTATCAGACGAGTTTGATTGATACAATTGTCTGGAGCAGAAGCATCGTCTGTAAGTAAGTAAGTTTGAGTGGGATCCGAAGGGTGAAGTACACTTATTAAGTTATGCAAATGATCTCAGAGCGTACTCTAAGCAAATGAATATCTGGGTGCAGAGTATAGAAATGTCATTAATTAAACGCAAATCTTTCCACAAATGTAAAATTGGTCGGCTTATAGACCAGGGATAAATCTAAGTATAATGAAGACAAAGTTACAAAAGTTAAAATGATATATAACATTCATTGATAAAAATACACTGAATATTTAATCACAAAATCAGGTTTAATGAGAAATCACAGAGACGATATAATATAATTAAAAAAAGTTAAAAAAAATGATAAGTAAATATTGAAACACGCGCCGGTATTTATTTATATTTTATGAGCATGGTGGTAGTCTGTTCGATTCTTGGCGTAGTTTTTAATTAAACGTCGTGAATATACATAAATAGCATATGGTGTATGGTAGCAAAAATAGAACTTCGAGCATAGGTTAGACGACCAATTAGGAAGTGACCAGAGGAAGAACAAAAAAGGAAAAAAAAGTCGGTAAAATATAGGTTACTGTTTGAGATCAATGTTCCAAGAATAGAAACCTAATCGAATATCCGATGCTATTCTTCTCTCCCATCCGCTAATTAATCTTTAAAATAATTCATAAAATGTTGGCACCGCTTCAACGGTACCCTATTATCGTCTACCGTAAAGAGCGTCAAGAATAAATAACTCATCAAGTTGCAGTATTTACAATCTCCCAATTGGAAGCAATCAAATAAAGCACGCGCCCTATTTATATTCAAGATTGACGAACCGTTCTTCGGCAGCCTTTAATTGTAGTCGCAGTACAAGAGGGTGATTAGCATATCGCTATTATTCTTACAGGAAATAAATTAATTTCCTAATCGGATGAGAATCGCAGACCGATTGGACGCGTCATTGGAGAGATGAGCCGGGGAACGAGAGAATCGCCGGCGGTATGGCGCGACGGTTCCTAGAGGCAGCTGGCCCACGTGAAGTGCAATTAAGGCCTGCAAGCAGAATGAAAGCCACGAAGCGCCGAAACACCCGGCTTTAACAAGGAGCAGGCTTTCGTGAAGCTTCGCGGTAACGACTTCGTCTTCGCTATCGCTATCATTTTTTTGTTCGCTTCCTTTTTCGTCTCTAATGACCTCCTTCCTCTCTCCACTTGCACAGCTTCATTCGTTTGTTTTCAATTTTATTTTCATTTATTTCATGCCACTTTCGCCGGGCTCTCACATTATTATACTTTGTTTGTAACACCTGGCGACGATTATGACTGTTCGTCTTTGTTTTGTGCAATCTTGCGCGACATCAAATCGATCTCTTGAAGAAACGAGGCTCTCCTCTGAATGGCCCTTATTAGTAGATACACTAACGTTATATTTTGTGCCATCATTATCACATCAGCATCATCCATTTTCTCATTTAAAACTGCTCTTGCACTTAGTTTCTAATATTTCTCCATTTCATCCGCTCTCCTCCGCATTTCTGTTCCGCAAATTTCTCGCTTCGTTTATCTACATCTTTGGGCGTCGATACAGAGTGTTCGGACGGGTCGTGTAGTTCGCCACGAGAGCGCGAACAGCCATTTGGGCTACCAACTTACGTATATGGCGCTTTCGTCATCAGCCGCGATGTGTGGCGACGCCAGCCCCACCGTGCGATCGCTTCGTGACGACGTGACGACGCTGATCTTATCCGAAGGACTCGCAGCGTGGCCAGAAACGGCGTTACATTGCAACGAACAGAATCGAGAGAAACGCGCGGCTGATGCAACATGCAGAAAAGGGGCTGATGTTACACGTCACATTAGAGCTCGCAGCGCGTTTGTTTTCCAACAAAGGAACAACCATGGCCGGTTGCTCCTCTCTCGGCGGCTATCCGGCGTCGCATCAATAGGGTTCGATCAGTTAACGCAATTAACTGTGCAGACCAATTTCGGAAATCGAAATCGAATTAAGGCTCTGATGAGGTCAGCGATGCAATCCACCCAGAAGCTGATTGATCAAATAATCGCCCGGAGAAAACAAACTCCTTAATGTCTTAGTTTTGTAATCCCAAACTAAGCCGGTTGATTGCGCGAGCTCAATTTGAAATTAGTCCTAATGTTCTGTGATGTGCTGTCGTTTATGTTTGCGATGTGCAACAGAATTTCGTCTGCTGATGCTTTTTCAAGAGCTAGCAAATGTTGCGAGCCTGGTGCACAACGCGCCAAAGGTAATGGTGTTTAAGAGGATCACACAAAGTTTGGCCGAGTTTGACGCAGTTTAATAGAGTTTGATACAATTTGTGCCTGAGTTTAGAACAGCGAATCTCCCGTCCGAAGTGAAAATTGTGCAAAAACATTGGTTTCGCGGTTAAAAAAGAATGGAGCACAACAAAAGATTGTCATGGGTTGACTTTTTCATGGAAAAACGAAAGAGTGTCCTCATTGAAACTCTTTTTAACGCGTCCGCAAAAGGATTTGATCGTGAGCTTGCGCAAAAGAATGAAACAAGTTATTTGAATAGACGTAGTGGTACGTGCGCGATTTGCATACGACCTTTGTCTAAAAATATAGTATATAAAATACTAAAATACGAAGATCTCGGGGACAATCGAGAAATCGATTTCGGTTTGGAAGAAAGCGAAGTCTTTGGAGATTCGCGTCGATCGGGCTGGGATTTGCAAGGCGTCCTTTCGGCGCTGACAAGGCAGATTCCAACAGAAAAGACAAAAAGGCTAAGAAATGTATGCGCCGTGGTAGACATTTAGCGAGGTGCGGGCATAAATTTGTACGCCGCCGATACGTTGTTCCTTCTCCGCTCTCGGTTCGATCGGGCGGCGGCTGTTTCTTTTTCTTCGGGCTTCTCGCGTAGGTTCCGAGACAAAGAAGAGCGTCCAGAAAGAGACAAAAAGTCAAACGCTTCGTGAGCCTCGATATACGCCTTTCGCGAGAGGCTTCGAAGGGCTGGACTGTGTGCTCGCCCGCTGCGGACATGGCGGGACGTTCAGCGCGGACACGCTCTCAGCCGCTCGCCTCTATATTCCTGTAAACTCTGCCTATAATCTTGGTATTTCATTGTCAAAGCCATGTATACTCGAGTCAAGGGCTTCTACGCCATATAAAAAAAAGTTACTACATTTAGACCCGCTCGCGATAACAATAAACCGGCCGACAACTCTCAACAGTTGGCTTTGAATACAAATGACTAAATATGCCGCGATTATATGCTCGCGTTTGTTCAAAATATATGAACAAAGTACTCGCACTAAATTTGCTGTCGCGTTCATTTGTATCAACACCTCATTACGCTTTGCTTTCAAAGAGTTGGAAAATATTATGAGATACTTTGGAGAGCTGATTTTTCAGACATCGCATTCATCCATTAATTGCGCAAATGATCGAAATCAAATGATTCGTTTATTCGCAGCCGAAGCTCTAAAAGCGTATATACTCTGTCGTGTTACACGCCGACAAAAGTGAATTCAATGGACGTAAAATGTTTTCATGCAAATTTCTCTCATCTCTTTGATAAGAGAAATCTGCAGTTGACTCTCTTATGAACAACATTTTTTGTTCAGAGATGGAATTGTCTTGTTTCTATTAGCTATATTCGCAATTGTTTTATTTTATTATTTCAACTAGCTGTCAGTTTTTTATTACATTCGTAAAAGACGAAGATCTGTTTCAGAGACCATAAAAGGAAAACAATTTTTGTGACAGCAATTAAACAATTACTTCAAATAAAACAAACTGATCTTTATGCGTTCCGCGCACATGTTGCAAAAATTTATTGATCGATGTGTTTATTAAAAAACAAGACTTGCACGTAGAGAAGTAATAACACGCGGTATACATACAAATAATAGCGTCTCTTAAATCATTACTGTCTCGTAAAAATAATAAATTCTCGTATCTTGGCAATCTGAAACAGATCATGGAAGTTCCCAAGCCGACACGGGGAACGTCGGGAAAGAGATTTAGAGGCCGCGAGACTGGACAATGCACGACACCTGCGGTCACCGGACGAGGCGGACGACATTGCGAATACACGCGAGAAAGATCGTCAGCAACAGCCCGGCTAACTGAGTTTATACGCATATATATATAAATATACATGTATATCTGTAAATACGCCAAAAGTACAAAGTCGAATTCCACATACCACAAATTATTCAAGAATGCGATGTTTTCTCAAGAAAAAGTTTAAGCAAGGGGTACAAACACAAATTATATCTCTACTTGGATAAGCCAGTTGTTTTATCAAAAATCTTTTTCCGCATTTTTAAGACATATTTTTTAATATATTATTTAATTTATGTACAACCTTTGTTTATACTTTTACACATAACAATTTTAAACTATTTTCTAAAGTTATCCTTTGAAAATGTTTGAGAATTTAAAATCTCATAGCATTTAAATTGAATGTTGTAAAAAAAACTTTTTTTTGTCTCTATTCTATTCTAGGAGATATCTAGGAGATAAAAAGCAAACGTCACATTAGCAAAACTATCCAATTGAAATAACAGTGCGACAAATATAAATATATATATATTTGTCGCACTTTAAATACGCTATGAGGATTTTCCTTGATATTCGTAAACATTATTGAAATCAGACATTAAAACACTTGAAGCAAAGATTTTCGCACTATTACGTCTGAGAGTTTAAATTGAAGCGGCGTTTTCTCTCTTATACCTATATATATGTTGGATGCTGAGTAAGCAGACTACTCACGGAACCGTTTTCGTCTAAGTAAAGTGCAGACTATCGGAAGAAACACTGATTATCGATTTCCTTTGCTTATGATTCTTACGGATGCTCAAAAATCGATTTTTCGACGAGAACAACTGAATCTACAGCTTGCCTAACTGATGATGTTAGAGGGCAAAGAGACAGACAAAAATTCCATCCCATTTCACAAAACAACAAAAAGTCGCAATGCATTGCTTGCTCCAATAAGATGTCAACTTATCATCCGATAAAAAAGTCCGCATTATTAGATCATAAAAAAAGTATATTTAATTAAAATGGAAATGAAATTCGAATGAAATAAAATCTTTGCTAATTACGTAAGCGACCCATGTGCTTTGGCTACTCGAATACAACCTAATTGGATAAAATTGGCTGTAATTTAATTAGCGAGTTGCAAAGGTACTGCTAATTCTTAATTTAAATTATGTACGAAAATGTCACCTATTAGATTTCATACATCAAATTAAAAATTCAATAAGGCCGTTATGTAAGGTGGAAAAAAAAAATTTTAATTACGGAATGTAATTAAAAGCCCCAAAAGTGCTGCGATACAGTGCGCGAACAGTGATAATGTCATACGTGTGGCGAAAGAAAATGTAAATAAGCGGCGACTAATTAAAATTATGCACTTGCACATCAGGACCACGCTAAAAAGACAACAGACCGGCGGGCAAAGGATAAACAATTTCAAAAATCATTTATTTAAAAATCTTGGTCATACCGCGACAGCAAAACCCGCGAGGAAATGAATTACCTCGCCAGTTTTGCAATTGGCCGGACTTTTCTCTCGGCATAATATTTGTTTCAATTCCAGTCTAACGAATGTAGTCGCACAGACGGGTGTGTCCTCGCACTACGGTGCAATTTCGGCCGTTTGTGACTCCCTCTAGTTGAGACCTTTTTAACCGTTAATTAGAAGCTTACTTTTTATTCTCGCGTTACATTATTTGCCTTGCTGATGACTTTTGTTCCCTTACATGCTGTTTTTAATTAAATAAAATGTAAGAAAAATGTTCGACCCAAAGATTTTGTTTTGTAATATATCTTTTTCTCTAAAACTTTTTGGTGCATCATTTTGACAGGACTGCGTGTTTCACAACGCGAATTTACTTTGCCAAGAGAAACAGCTTTTCGCTCATTTTTATTTCTATCTCATGAAAGAATTTTCAGCTACCTTCTTCCGGTTTCCTCTTTCATTGCGTAACAGCCGTAGAACATAGATCTGAACTTTGCAAAAACGACCGCAAGGCATAAAAAATGTGTCCGCCGATAACCCTGGCAAAAAATCCGGAAGCTTTATAAGTATTGGCCTATGAGTTTGGTATCACTGCGGCCGACCTACTATGCTCCGTGACTAAACAAGGAAAATCAATTATGCCCCCGCAGAGTGTATGCTAGTCTTTGAGTGCGGCTTGTCCTCTAGCACTCGGCCGTTTGGTGGTTGGTCGAGCGCGTCACTTTTCATCGGCCTTTTTATCCGCTTTTCATCGCGGTATTAATCGAAAGACCAATTATATTGCAGCCGGTATAACGCATAAATTTATAACCTTTAGGCTTGACTGTTAAAATGAACCAATTATGAGCGCGCCGATCATCGCGGGCACTTACCACGTACGCAGACCTCTTGCACATACCGATAGCACGACGCCGCTGCGGTATACGTGTTCTCCCCTAGAGCCAGACTCGCAGAATCGATTTCTTGCACAGCTATCTTCGCCAGTAATAACGCATTACTTCTCCACACAGAAGACACGCTACAGATCGGAACGTTAATTCTCTTTTCTTTATCTTTGCCAATGCAAGAAGAGTTTATTTATAGACATGCCAGTGTCACAGTGTTAAACTTATAAACGATTCATCAGTCAAATTATTTTTCAACCCATCAAATGTTTGCAGTTGCAAATCAATGTTACATGATGTTGCGAATTTGTAATTTTTACAATTAAATTTGACTTATGCGTCGTTGACTTATATGTTAGCTATTAGTTTCACATACAAACACGACTTATGCGTCGTTGACTTATATATTGGCTATTAGTTTCAGATACAGATATGAAATTATATTAATATTGTATAGCTATTAAAAAGACGAAGAAGAAATTCACACATAAATTGGGTGTCAACAAGACGCATCCCAACAAGAAGACAACCGTTTCATCCCTTTTATCTCGTAAAATGCAATGAGCCAGACAAGAAATATCATACTGGTTGGTAAGCAATTATGTTATAACAACATACGAATTCTCTTGCAAACAGGCGCGACGGAATTGAACTAATTTGAAATAAAATTTACCATTAGTATGCATCGCAGAAACTACTGTCATATTTGTGTTGCAATTTCGTCGCAGGTGACAGTGTTTTGTAAGATATATGCGAATTGCGGGAGTTTGTGCGAACAAAGTGCCCAACTCGAGGACCCGTTTCTAATATCGTCCCCTTGTTTCTCCGTTAGTAACGCCTGCCACCCTGTGGCAACAACACAAACTTTCGACTCATTATACATGCACTTCACTCAGTTTTATTAACACTTGTACATCATTCGGCTCAAGTTGGACAATGACTTGTACACGAGTTTGCAAGAAATTTGTCGGCGTTTAAAACTAAAAACGAAAAATTTATCCTTTTTATTGAATAATATTAAACTTTTGATAGCATCCCTCTACCAGTTCACTTGAAAAAGTCCAGACGAGATACTCTTGGAGTTTAAGCTTTAACGCAAATTTTAAGTGCACTATAAACACCTTACGTTTTATATTTCGCCGTTGCGTGCTCCCGTGAGGGTATATTTAAATTTATGCATGTGTTTATGAGTATGCGAAGACAACGAATTCATACGCATGAAGAAGCGCGCCTGTATGAGGACACTTAAAGCTGAAAATTTACTCTAATGTTTCGCTGAAATGATTAACGCAAGAAGAACTTCGAGGGGGTGTAAAGTTGATATATCGTTGAGTTAGTTTATAAATCTTGGGACGTGTACCATGCATTTATAGCGCTGCTGCTTGCATTCCTCCGAAAATGTCTTAAGTGCTAACAGAATTTAGTTTAAACTCGCGCCGAGAGTTTTCGATTTTTCTTTTCCAAGCAGATGCTCGTTCTGTTCTCAACTATCGTCAACAACAGGATGATTAATTAAATGTTTTTGGCAGAAATATTGTCGCAAAAATTTACATATCCAGATTGAACCTCCGGAATTTTTTCAATTTACGAGTTTAAATGGCTTAAGCGCCGTTGATATGGTATAAATCCTAAAAGCCGGTAACTAAAAGGGATGAGAAAGCTTCCGTTCCTATCTTGGGAGCGTTCCAAAACTTCAATCCGGGGATATGAAAGTAAACTGCGCTGTTTTGTTCGAATGCGAATGCTAATAAGAAAAGGCTTGTTTTTGCACGTCTGCGAAAAGCTGATGTAACAGCCAAATCGAATTCAATTATAAAAAACGCGCCCTCGATGGGAATGAAAACGATTTTTGATGGTGATCTCGATTTCCGATCAACACCACTTTTATAAAGCAGACACGAGAAATATAAATTTCTGTCGCACAATGCCTAAGGGAAATTGATTTAGAAGGTTTAAAAACAATATTTTAATAAGGCGAAAAGACAGGTCCATTGATCAAACGCATATCTTAAATGTCGCACATTATGCCGCGTTAATGAAAGTGTCATCGCAAAGAAATATCTCGAATAACATATGTGTAGTACAAAACAGGTCATGATTGATTGTAAAACGAGAAACAGACGATTCAATATAAAACGGGCAATCGTGTAGCAACATGCGAACGACTTAAAATGCGCAATTAATTAATTTTTGATTACTTCGTGAATTAGAGTATTCATCATTCTGCTAACAAGTTCGATAACAAGTTGTGTTATTGATGATCAGAGTGACGCAATTTATGCTAAGAAATCGTGTGGCTATTTGAATGTTACTAGATATTGATATTTGAGCAACGTGTTTGCCCAGCCGGCGAGACGATATCTATATAGATTCAATTTGCAATCACGTCAAACACCGAGCCGCGCTGGATACAAATTTATTTATGGCTGACATGACTTCGTATATTAGTTTTCATTATTGCGCCCCTGCCTTTTTTGCCTTTGTTGAGCAAAAACGACAAGTGTCATTGCGGTATATTGCAATTTTTTATGCTATCACATTAAATTTCTTAAAAGATGTTAGTCACTTATATCGCTGTCACTGTCTAGAACGAGTTTGGGTTCTCTGATACGTTTTGAAGATGGTACTTGATCGATACTGGCCAGGGCAAATCTCTTGTTATCAAGTTCTATTATTCTTCTCATCTTTATACCGGAATGCAGGACTTTCAAAACTTTCATCCGCGCAGTGTGTTCTGTCAAGTTGGTATGCTCTAGGACATGGCCCACTATGGCACCCAAAGTTGCACCTGGGCCGTAGTTGTAATTTTTATTCGCCATTGGATTCTGCAACAGTGATGGAAAAAATAAATTGCCTTATCATTATGGAAATAACGTTTCAATTTCTATTTCAATGAAATGTATTTTTCCAAATAGAAGCATTTTTTTCAATTACAAGCAACAAAAGTTGTTCAAAAAGAAATATAGAACACCTAATATATTTTAATTATTTTCCATTCGAAAGAACAAAGCTTGAGTTTCTTTGATCATTGTGCGTTTTCTTCTTACTGTAAGAATAAATTTTTTAAGGTTGAAAAAGATTAAAACTCCATCTCTTTTGCGCTTCAAATTTGTATGAAAGTGAAAATAATGAAATTTTTAGAGCATTGAAAAGCTGAACTTAAACTAAAAATGATCACATATTGATCATACATAGCAACATTGTATTGACAATGAAACAGTCTTCTGAAAGCATACTCTGACAGTTTATGGCTATTTTTATACCGTGGCAAGATTTTATTCAGTTTTCTACCTTTAAATATTTAAATTTAAAAATAGAGTTCTATATTTTTATACTCTATAAAAGATGAAAAATCAAACCTTGAATGGATCTTCTTTTATAAATAAAACACTTAAAAAGAGGAATCTAATTATGAAATTGGAATAAGTTGACCGTTATTGCAATAACTACGTTTTAATGAACTTTTTCCAGTATTCCTTCAATTATATCAATGAGTTCGTAAATTCGTTCGGGATAAAAATTGATAAAGGAGTTATTAATGACATTCGAAATACCATTTAGGTGTTCGACTAAGTGATCAGAAGCTATATAACTCTATTCCGTGTCCATTTTGTCAAATTATTCTCAAAGTCGGCGATAAGAAAATGCAATCAACTTTTTGCAGACGCTTGATTATTTTGTCCACATTCGAGTTGTTTTAGAGAACAATCATAAATCATTTGATTAGGCCTTTCCAGAATATTAAGAAGAAGTTTAATGAAATATTCTGAAAACGTTTTGTGAAAAGTTTTTGTATTCGAGTGAAACGAGTTTAACTTATAATCGTTTGTGTTTGGGAATTCGAGCCTTGTAAAATGCATTCCTCAACTTTTGTTAAAAGTGGACTAAAATTCAAGAAAAATATATGTTTATGGGAATTATAAATATTCTAATTGGAATTTTAAATGTTAAAGCAAATATATATTTATAAATTATTTCAGCGGTAAAGAACAGAGAGAAGCAGTGAAGGTTTTACACAAAGTAAATTCAGCCCTTGAAATCGGCAAATGTGGGTTCGAGTGTGACAAAAGAGGATCGGCAGAGTCTTGAGACGAGTTTGAGACGAAAGTTAATTAATTGGATAACGCACACTTGGTATGTGCGCACGATGAAACGGAGATGTGCAAGAAGACCGCCGTCGGAATCTCTCGCTCCGTTAGAAGAATGTACGTATCGCTTTATGGGTCGTATATTAATCCCATAATTGAGATACGACGGTTATCACCAAGAAGCGCACTCAGCGCCACTCGATGCAAAAACGCCACCATTATTATTAAAGAACACGAGAAGATGCCGACGACAGACGGCTGAATGTCACATACAATCAAAGAGTTCGTTCGATAGACTTATACTGGAACGAACATAAACCCATTAGTCATATCGATATGACAATTTTAATACGACACGAAACATTAATCACTGTTCGAATGAATCTCCTTCACTCATGACTTTGTATGGTAGTCTGTTGTTACAAATTTATTTATATTTTTTGCGCTGACTATTGATAAGATGCTGAATTACATTTTGAATAGCATTTCTTTGCCAATGTTCATAATTATTTAAAATGAAAAAAATATAAAAAATTTACAGGAACGTTTCCTTTCATCTGACTAATGAGAATTTTTCTGTTTACATTTTTTCTTGAAATTATGGCTTACAAGTTTTAATGAACCTAAAATGAAAGTTTTATTACATAAATAATATTATGTTTCTAAAGAGGTACAACCCGGGGAAAAGAAGTCTAGGTCTGATCAGACCTGGAAATACTCCTCATTAGGTCAAAATATGTCAAATTTTATAAAATTTATCTGATTCATGTCTGATTTTACATGATCAGACAAAATTTTGTCAAATTAGGTCCATTTTTCCAGACCTTCAAGATGAGTAGATCTGACTGAATTTAGGAACATTTCCATGTCTGGTTATGCATGATTTAGTCTAACTGAATCTGTCCAGAAATTTTATAAAATTTGACATATTTTGACCTAAACAGGACTATTTCCAGATCTTATCAGACCTAGATTTTTGTTCCCGGGAATGATGAGAATAAGGAACAAAATTATGACATGTAATTAATGTGTAACCTTTTGTCCGTGCTCACAGGGGTCAAATTATGATTGGTGTTATTCAATGTCTGCGTTTTGCCATTCAGTAATTTCTAAACGATGATAATTTTTTGTATTCACTAGAAATTTTTCAATAAATTTCTACCAAAAGCTGTTGAACAGTTCACTTTATAATTTTATCGCAATTACATGTTTGCTTTAGTTTCTAAAACTCCAATTTTTAACTAATTTTTTGGTTATATTTTGAACATGTCATGCTTTTGTTTCATTCGAATAATTTGAATTCAAAATACCCTTTCAACTCTTGATATCTTGAGAAATATCAACCAATGTTAATTGGTTATTGAAATATCAATTAAATCAATAATAAATGTAGATAATATTTGCGCTCTTACTATAAAACTATATAGTTCTCTGATGGAATTTTAAATCTCAACGTACTTAGAAACGTACTTTGATTTAGATAGTTTTACTTTTTACAAGTAACAGGTATTTCTTAAATGTTATCCCTTTTAATTAATAGATAACAATCACATTGTCTAAACCCAGACATTCTCGTGTCTGTCTTGGTTTCTGACACGGCTGCCTATAGAAGCTCTTACCAGCTAGCTGAATTTGACAAGCTTTGTCTAATTTAGAAGATCCTTTTCTCAAGCATTACTATCACATTGAGTTTACACAAACAAACATTAAAAGATTTACTCTTTGTATCTTTTGTTAACATCAAACAAAGACCTTCAGATACAGTTTCATTTTCTCGAATAATGTACTTTCAAGAAAAGATGACTTAAAATTAAAACAAAAATATTATTGAAAAATGTTAAAACTATAGTCGATCATATATATACGACCATTTTATTGTTTGTTAATAAACGCTTTTATTTTGAACGTTACATCATACGATACATCATATAATAAATAAAATTTTTATTACGGTACAGAACCTATAATAAAATGATCCGTTTTCCGTTTGCAATTCAGTATCTGAAAATACTTTTAATAAAAAAATTAAAGAAAACTCAATACTATATAAACTTGCTTACAGTTTTTTATTGCCATACATTTTAATGAGTATACATTTTGCATTTAACACATTTTTATACTCATTGTCCTAGATTTTATCTCGGTGATAAAATTTTATTCCTGTAAATATGATGACTTCGTGAAAGTATGTTCTTTTGATACATAAAATTATGATTTCGCGTAGGAAGCGAATATATATCTGTGATTAAATGACAAGAAAAAGAAGAAGAAAGAGCAAAGGCAAGCTGAATGTGTTAATGAAAGCAACTGGTTTCCAGAATTCATCTCTGAATCAATGCACAAACAAGTTCATTTCCACGCCGGACCAATATTCAAACACAATAGCCATCCGTACTTAATTATACAGTAAACAAATGGTTTTCTGGGTCACGTCAAAATCACAATATTCGACATGTGTTTATAAATACCAGTTTATAATCAAGAATACACTAACCCCAAGCCAACAATAGGGCACTCCAATTAACTTCGCAAACTTTGCTATAGAATTTTTTACCATAAAAACTAAATTAATTATTCACTCGAAAAATCATTAAGAGAGAAAATATTTCCATTTTCCATACTTCACAACATTGCAATTAGTTGGTAATAATCTGAATATTACCGTTTGAACACTAAGATTATTATTGAATTCAGCATCGCTGTCTTTCTGGAATGTCATATTCTCGTCGTGAGAGTTGTTTTTTTGTTTGGAACATTTTCTTGGCAAGCGATAGAAAAAAATAAGCGCGCGACGTTCATAAATCACTCGTCAATATTATTTGCACACTTCTCACGCATCGCATTCGTAATTCACAGGCGGCGAATTATCACACAATATTTCATTCGGCGCACTATCTTGAACTATCAGTGCGGCCACACTCTAAAAGGTCGCAGCGGATCCCCTTGATTTTGCAAACCAATACGAAGGCTTCGAGGGAACATTTATACATAACTTGAGTCTTCGTCAGGGCATTTAATATCAGCAAAACGATATTAACGTGAGGGTTTGCATAAATCAAGCAACTCCGGACCCATAAATTTTCCAAAATTATCCATTGGCGTGAGTGGATGAGGCTGCGAATAGTCGACGCCGACGACGACTGGTTTTTCTTTCAGTTGGCAGACGCACACTTCCCTCTCTTTCTCTCATTCTTGGCCTGAGCGGCCGATCGTCCGTCTAATTGAAGGGCGCCCACCAAGGCCCGGGTAACGTGTTATTATCGGGTAGAACGAGCTCGAGAATGTAGCGGCTCGAGCGAGAATAGAGACGTTATACTCCTTTACCTGACGTATCGTTTGGCCCAACCGGCCGTCTGCCTCTCTTCTTTCTGTCAGTCTAATCAGAATATACATGTATCGGGTGTCCAGGTTGAACAACTTTCCGGATTTCTTACATTTATCCTGTAAAAATTAATTATATCAGTAAACATACAAAAAGTATAAAACAACAATATTTATTCTATATTTATTACTATTCTTAATCGCAATGAGTAATAACATTTTTTTTTCAATTCTAAGCAGCCAATTATCAATATTCTTTTAAGTAATTAATTCATATTTTTAAAAGAAAATATAAAAAAAATGTTGAATGATTATCACATAACGAATAGTTGAACAAAATTTTTGGAATTCGAATCAATAAAACTGAATGAAAACTGTAAAATGCAAATTTTTATAAGTTACGATTGTATAACATTAAGACGAATACTTTATACTTTTTATGAGCTCTGCGGGATTCTAATTATTTATTATTATTATACCCTGATTTTCATTCTGCTGGAGATGATTTTCGAGTGCTGAGTGTAAGTTCTATATCAATGAATTTATGGAAATGACCATGGTAATCTGAATCACCCTATGTATATATATGTATATTAAGCTCTTCATTTTCTCAATCCGTCTCGCCCTGTTCTCGCGATACCAGGACAATTTCGCAATGCAGTCATTCCACACGAGCCTGCCAATTTGCAGCCGTCTAATAGTTAGGCTTGGTACGCGAAACCACCTGTTCAGAATGAATCCTACAGCTGGAGTCGTCATTTCCGAAGCCGAAAACTATCCGCGCGAATCGTTTGTATGTTTAATAGTAGAAGGGTGCGTTAATTGGACCATTTTCGACCCTTTTGCTCATGTTCCAGAGCGAAACGGAAGAAAAGGCCGCTTGTTATACCCCATGGTTGACTACTTCGTTTGTACGTCGCCTGTAATTGGATAGTTTGTTTAATTATATGGATTAGGGCTTTGTCTAAGGGCGAACTTTGGAGCGCAAGGCCGAGAATTAAATTATCACCACAGAAAACTTTCGAAGGCGGTTTTGAGGCTCGGCTTTTAGTGCGGTGACAAGGTATTGTATATAATAATCGACACCGGCAAAAGAAGTCTGTTTACAACACAAACTAAGAAATGACTTTACAG
This sequence comes from Trissolcus japonicus, assembly GCA_030522925.1. NCBI lineage: Eukaryota > Metazoa > Arthropoda > Insecta > Hymenoptera > Scelionidae > Trissolcus > Trissolcus japonicus. The sequence goes on along the minus strand of JAPYZS010000096.1, from coordinate 106,868 downwards.
AATATTCATCAAAGCCTCGAGACCTTTTACTCAGTTAATTGCAAAGAGCCATTTGCGAATGCAGCATGACTTTGTGGTTTTTGAAATTTCGTAATTGAAAAACGTATTTATCATTCGAAAGCCGAGAAAGTACAACAATATCGGGTCACTTTTTTTGGAATTAATCGTTCAGAGATTACTTTTTTTTTTTTTTTTTTTTTTTTTCATCAACGTGCAAAGGTACTCCAATTAGAAATTAATTCAAAATTACACAGACTACATTCACACAAGTATTAAAAAAAATCAAACGTTTCATTTGAACGCAATAAAAAAAATTTCTGCATTAACATCCAATTTAAAAATGAAATTCAATTTCATTCGTAATTATAGAAGCGTACTTAACGTTATATACATTATCCGTATAATTTCACAAAATAACTCATTACGTTCTACTTTAAATATTATAATTTAAACTTTGACACAGTTGTAAACTTTATCCAAGATAAACGAGTACGGTGTTTTTCAATTAACGACAATGCGGAATTATAGAAGCACCGTTTTATTTACTCCTGGTTCGCTAAAGCAAAGTGTTAGTAAGTAACTGCTTAGTATATTAATTTAAAAGTTTCGTGTGAAGCATCCAAATGTATACGAATGACGGAGAAAAATATATATAAAAAAAACAAGAAGTTCAGAACAGAAAAATGGTAGAAAGGATAAGTCGGAGGAAGAATCGACAAAACGATGTGCGAGGCTGCAATTTAAGTAATGTCCGGTAAATACCGGTCTCCAAGAGGCACTGATTAAAACTGTTAGAAGTTTCGCGCAGATGGGGAAGCAGCCCTTATATATATAGATAAGATTGATCGTGGGTGAGAAAACTAGTGATTGGCATTAACACGTTGAAAGAATTCTACGCTTCTTCGAATAAACATTCTTTTTCTTTTTTTATATATTCCCAAAAAAACTTCAAACAGATTTTATTTGTTTGAATTTCCGATTGGTGTGGTTTTTCACAAAGTCGTTCAGCGTCTGGTGATTACACCGCGAGTGTTTGTCCAATAGAAATGGTCTTTGTACGAGAACTTGACAGACAAAGATATACCTTCTTTTCAATCTGGTTTCTTTTAAACACCAGAAGCGAGTTTTAAACACAACACGTTTTCTCAGACTTTCTGATATCGCACGAATTATTCGACAGAAACTGGTCCTGCGAACGACTAAAAATAAAGCGCAAAAACTACACTTATCTCAAAAACTACACGCTATCACGAGCAAAAATTATTTATCGACACGTGAACTTAAGTTGATTAAAGAATTTCATGAATGAAATCAGAAAGTGCAAATTATTGTCCAATTTAACCAAAAATGAGCAATGAATAAGTATAGGTGTTTCGGAACCTTTATTGAGTAATAACTTGAATGATTTATCCAGAGTTGCGTACAGTTCGCGTACATCAAAATATGTTCACGCTTTATGATATTAATTAACTGACTGACGTCGTGCAACTAAAAAATTATTCTTCATCCATTTCTGAGTAAAAGCCACCAAAATCTGAAATTAGTGGTCGTTCTTTGTAATTTGAGGGCAGTAAATTCCAAGTGATACTTTCGGCATTACTAAAATTCATAATCAAAGAACGTTTTTATGAAAAAATGTAATTAAAAAGATTGAAAGCATCATCTTAATGTCCGTTATCTGTGATACAAAAAAATTGATAAAAAGTTTGATATTGCACGGTGACTTCAAAAACAATAAACCACAACTTTTTTATTTGCTTATTACTCTATTATAAACGAATTATATAAGTAATCAATTTTTTCAAATTTTGTTTGAAACAAAATAAAAAATAAAATTACAATTGATTGTTATTATTATTGTGATCAAATCGATTATTCCTGCTAGTCTATTAAATTTTTTTTTCATACCGCCAACGTATGGTTATGCTGAAAATCTGTCACTTTTTGCTTTTAGAGAATAGACAATAGCGCCAGACAGAATTTTGTCACATGAGAATAGATCAAGAAACGTCTTGAAGGTGCGAGCACTTTGACATCGTCTCAGTAGGACGTTAAGGGTGACAAAACAATATTCCGGATTCTTTTCGATGAAGCATGTAGGGTTCCTGTAATCATACTAGTAGAAAGTGGGTTGTGATGTGGCTGGGGTGTGAAGGGCCATTAGTGAAGCTTTCACGACTGCCAGACCACTCTCTATGTCTGGAACTGGCAAGCTCCTTCTAAGAGTGTAGACTGAGCGTTTGTATTAACCCTACTATTAGACGAATTCTAATGGGGCTGGTATTTCCAAACGTAAGAAATTGAATCAAGTTTAAATTCTTCAGAATGTTTGACAACTTTTTTAGAATTTTTTTCTTACAATTAAAATGATCAAATTTTGTAAATTGTTTCTGTTTCAAAACTGATTGATAATGAAATATCAATTAATGAACTGCTCACAATAACATTCGATTATTTCAAAAAATCATGGATTTAGGGGAATGTTGCGTAATCGTTTGGTAGAAGAGATTTTGAGAAACAAAAAAACAGTTCCGATTCACTGGAAATCATGCGCAAAGCATGTCGGCGGGCGACAAAGTTGTGGGATCGAACGCGTGAAACAAAACGCGCTCGTCTCTGGGAATGGCCCTCGGCGTGACGAAAACGTGAATCGACTCCAATTAAGCCGTCAACGCAGCGCTATAATTGCTTGGACGAGGAACAAATGAGATCGTCGTTTGCGCACTTTGTTCCAGGTACCCGTGGGTTAACTGGCGCGTTTCGAATGGCGTCATTGATTTGACGTGGTGCCGTATAGGTCGGTCGAATATCGATGCTACAAATTACTACTCGCGTTTATGGATTTGCCGTTATTTAAAACCTGACCCTTGTGGGTCCAATCCGCCCTTCATCCTGCCATGGTTAGCGGGCCACTTCTTCATGGTCTCATCAAATTATACCTCCGGGACAATAATCATGAGCAAAAGTTAAAGGGATTGCTCCGAATAAGTGCAAAAGTTTGTTCATCAAAATATATTGATGTTAGAACTCCGCGCCGGGTTGTTTGTGTGTAGGTGCTTAAATTGTAGACTCAAGACGGATCGGTGTAAAATTACAGTAGCTTTCTGAAAGAAGAGAAAAAAAATATGTTATTTTGTAGCATAAATTTGATGGCTGTCTTATTTTTAACTACCAATGTTCTTTGGGATTGATACATCAAAAAGATTGAAATGTACTTATTTTCTCGACGGAATTGTGAGAAAGGTTCAAAACAAGATTGTTATCTGACAGGTACATGTTTAATAAAATCGCCTTTATTTAACACGATTTCGTGATAATTTTCCTCTTCGTCTAAAAAGTATGTTATTTGATGTAACAATTTAATTATTTTCCATGAAATGTTTGCTCCGAGTTTTTCAAATAAATGTCTGCAAGTACAAAACCATTTCACACGTTTTCATTGCATTTAGAAATGTTGGAGCTCAGATAAAAACTCAAATATCTTAATATAATAAAACTGTCTTGGGTCGACAAATGAATTTCATTTTCATTGTTCTAATTTCAGCTGGGATTCATTGTGATGATGAGACGACTCGTCGACGAAATTTGTCGAAATTCAAATCGCTACGAAATGTTAATGGAAACCTCATCTCAATGTCATCGTCTGGGACTGACGAATGTATGGCGAAAAGGGAACATTAGCGAGCAGACAGAAGTATGTATGAATACCCGAGTCATGGCGAGCTCGAAAGTCACGCGACCGCGAAGTCGCTCTCTCCGTCGATTTGTGTGAGAGACAGAAGTTGCGCGCGTATGAGAGATGAACGAAGCGCGCCTCGCTGTCGACTACTTACGTTGCAGAATAACAACCGAAACCCAGGGATTTACACGTGTAGACGCTTGCGGGCTTGGTTTTCGACACACGCATAGCTCGGCGAACATTTATGTTCATCTTGCCGCGTGGAACTTAAACGAGTAGCTCTTTATATGTCACGAATAATATTAAAACGCGCATTTCCTCTCTGTGAGGTACCTTCAAGCACGCGGGCCACACTTTTTTCCACCAGATTACCTTTCAATTATGTCACAAACGTTCTTTGCAAATTCAATTACGCGGTTTCACAAAAAGAATAATTGCGTTTCTGTGACAAACTCAGTTCATATTTTAGGGGTTGTCCTTCTTGTTTTTCGTTTGCCAGACTATGTCTGTGCGTGTTGTGTTGCTTTGTGTTGTTCGCTGAGGACCTGGGTACGTTTGGGCGATGTTAGGACAGGGTAAAGGCTAAAATTTGGATAATTCAGTAACTCAATATTTTCTCAGAATACAGAGACGTAACTTAAATAGTGAATAATGCAATAACCAACCGTAAGTAGATCAACATGATAATACAAATACAGTTTATGTATGATAATCATCATCAAATTAACAGCAGTGCAAAACGTTTGTATATAATTAACCTTTACATAATCATTCTATTTACTTTACGAGATTGCAAATCAAAAAGATAAAATAATATCCTCCCAAAAGGATAACTTTAAACTTTCAGCACATACCTTTTTGCATTTTTTCATCACTAAGTGCGCGACGCGGAGTATTTTGTTGTTACAGAATAGCGAGCAATATACTACCGACATTTTATTTACGAAGATGCAAATTCTTTACCAAGGCGAAAAAATACAAATAGCATAATGTGCAATTTACTGAGCATAATAAAGAAGTTATAGTAGGCTGTGGCAAAGGATTGATCAATAAGCAGCCGCAAGATTGCGGTCAATATCAGCGCGCAGATCAGAATTTGCAAAATGCATCCATATCATAAAAGAGCCGCGAAACGACTTACTTGTCGCGGTCCGCACCAAAGGTTTTCAGCGATAGGTATAATCGTGCATTTAGGACGAAATAACAATTACAAAAATGACAAGCCGTGCGCGGCGGCGCACTTTCAGCGCAATAGATAAGAACAAATATATTATGAAGCGTGTAAGTGGCCAATTTTCGAGTCCCGACTTAATCGAGACGAGTTTTCCAGCATACGTATAACATTATAATGCGCCGCAGGTGGATCGTAGCTGTCCATCGCATAATGACTATATTCCGATCGTCATTCCCGGGCCATGCGGTGACCTTGTCTGAGAAAAGAGCTCTCGACGCTGAAACAAGCACCGTAATAACTCGTCACGATTTGCCAGAGAAAACGAGCTTGTGGCCAGAGAGCTCAGAAAATTTTAGCCGTCGGGGGGTTGAAAAAACAGTTTTGAATAATCAACACCGATGAATGTTAAATTTGTTTCGCCTTTTCGAAGACCCCTGGCGTATTTTTTATGCTGTTTACAATCATTTCATTTTAAGCTCGATTAAAATGTTATTATGCGGGTTCCCGTAACTTCTGCTTATCGCTCGATATTATTTACGCGCTAGATCATTTGCTTGATAATTGTTTGCCGTAACAATTTAACTGCTCCTTGGCATTCTTTTTTACATCAACGGATTTGTAAATTGAGTTAAAATATTTATATGCTTTCTCGACCATGGGCTATTGCTTAAAAACTCGTTTGATTAATCATCGTAAAATGCGGAAGTGCAACTATAAAATATACCCCGCATCTATACTCTTCAACAGATTTCACGCAAAGTTATGTGAAACTAATTAGATATTTTTAGATAATGTAAATCTGAAAAAAATGAAACATTAATCGAATGATATATGCACAGGAATCGTCAATTCAATTTACCGAAATGAAATAGAAACAAAAAGCTGTTTATAATATTTCATGGATGTATACTCGTAATATTATTATTCGTGTATCATTAATCACCAAAACATCATGAACTATATCATTTTACGCGTTTTTTAATGAACAATTTAATTTAATTCGTATGTCATATGTCTAATTTTTTATCATTTAAATTTTGAAAACTGAAATCAGTTTTCCATGGCTAAGCCTGGAGGGAATGCCCAGATTAGTTGTTGTGGGCGTCCATGTCACATTTCTACTAGGGAATAATTATTTCCATATACAACACGCTTTTATAAACGCAAAACTGCGCATCCAATCATTTTGATATCCGACCGATAAGCTTCAAACTTCCGCGTGCGTTATCAAGAACACGAGCGAATTCGATAGCGGATGTTGATAAGCTGTATCAGTTTATTTGTAACTTCTGTTCCTATCGATTCGGGCAAACGCTTTTTGTTTTGTCTTTTTTTTTGTATTCTTGCTTTATTGACACAGTCTACTGAGTTATTTATTATGTATCGCGATAACAATTTCTAATCTAATGTCATATGAAACCAAGTTCGATTATACTAACAGTATCACAAAGATGTGAAATGAAAAGATCAATTTTGAATTCAATTAAAAAACTATAATAATGAGCACTGCAGTGCAACTATTTTCCATTGTAATTAAATTATCAATCAACTGAAATGTACAATTTAATATGTATCCACGTTATTCAATCATTACAATTCACAACTTAATTGCAATAGTACTTGAAAAGCAATAACATCGAATCGATATCGACATTCTGATTGATGTAAAAGTAACGGTTATACGAGCGCAACTCTAAGGTCCCTTTAGAAATATTCGAATATGTTCAAATGTACAAAGAACAGCAGGTCCAATTCACGAATGTCCAGTAATTTCATGACCGCCGTTTTGGAAGAACTGAAATATCTTTCAAGTGCACTCTGCAATGCGTATTACAGGTTATTTCGATAAAATTTTGGTAACTCAAACATCGCTTTCAAGAACCTTTGTGAAATCCTGGAAAAGGTCTTATAATCTTTTGCACATAAAATAAAATGAAACGGTACAAAGATACTCCGTAAAATTTGACTTTTTCATTAGTTTAAAAGTAAAAAGTATAAAATCACCAAAGGAATTTATTGTCGAAACACGCCGGGTGTAAAAAACTGTTAAACGATGCAAAAATCTAGTCTTGTTTAATTTATATAATTTAATTGTCACATGACCCAAATAAAATTGTAATCATACCATGTTGAATGCTATAACTTAAAAAAAATTACAATTTACTCCTTGCATCAATTCATTCTCGTGTAAAAAGTGCGGAACATTTTTATTCCGGTTGTATTGTCACTAATTTCGGCTCAACGAAATCATGCTAATTTCATCGGAGAACCGAATAAAAATTTCCGAGTTATTTTCCGACGTTATTTTTGTTGTGCAGCTCAGTGAGCAATAATATTGCAGTGTGTTTAACACCCGGGTAATAACGCCGCGTGTTTTGTACAATAAATTCCTTTGGTTGGATAAAACTCGCGCTTCCACGTAATGCGCAAGATACTGCAATAAACGTAATGCAACTATAAGACGAAAGACCATATTCCACTTTTGTTTCGTGCGTTATAACAACTAATAGTAGTCTAATCTTTGCTCGAACCGAAAATAGAAAAAATCCACGAATTCATGTTCAAACTTTTTCGTTAGAATAAATAGTATAACTAGAATATTAGAATACTGTAATATGCATAGATACAATTTGACCATTCTTTTGACCACTTTTGAAAAAATGAGTTTAGAAAATATATTTTTTACATTATTATATTTAGTTTGCATATTTTAATACTACTAAAACATTCAACGGAAATAAAAGTAAATTTTTTGATAGATATGTCAGAATAAATTGAATGTTAACGAAATACATAATAAATAATGAAAAATTCAGTCTGACTTTGCAAACCAAATGAAAAATAACGATTTAATCACTTGTATATAATATATCTTTGGAATTGATTTAAACTTTTTTTTATTCGTTTGCGCGAATATCCACTTGGAATGAACGAGTATGCGTTCGACGCAACAACGCAAACCCGTTGTTACCACTCCCCCCAGATTCGACATTATCTGCCTCGCGCATCAACGTCGATTTTTGTTGGGCAAATGATTCACGAGTTAAGTTCAACACCTCCCGCTCTCTTTACCAATGAGGATTGTACACTTCCACGAGGATTAGAGGACTAACATAAAGTGGCCCTTCATCATGGACAATGTGTGCACGCTCCTAACTCACGGGTAGTTATTACGCATCGATTGTTTTCGATAGTATCGAGTGATAACTAATAATATTACACCCAATGAAACCGAGATCGAGCGTTTGATTATTTCTTCCGAGAGTTTTGCAAATTAATGGGCATTATAATGGTGAAGGGCTTTCTCGAGCGCTTTTTTCAACTGACAGCAAAGCATGAACATAATAGATTTTAAATGAAATTTAATTCTCTACCCTGGACCGTCGATACATTGAAAAATGAATTCACGATTTAATCTCGATTGATTATTGATTCTTTTTGTACACGATAAAATTAAATCAAACGGCAATAAATTCAAATGTGCCTGTATGTGAGTTTACAAAATGAGTGTATAAAAAGCTTTTTCATTATATTTTTAATGGCACTGTCTTAGTTTCACATATGTATATTTACAATAAAAGTAAGCACAATCAAATGATAATTATATCAATCAACACCGTGGGCATTTAAACATACACAAACGTGCGGGACCCGCGTGCCGTCGCGGTCCTATGATTGCTATTGAATCTACCACTCGACATTTTATCGCTATTCATTCCCATTTCCTGCACTTTTTTTTTCTCACTTTCTTAATGTTTGTCTTGACATCTGCGAATCAATAAAACCGGACATTTTATCACTCAGTGATGGATTAACAATCTGAAATTTTTGCACTTTGGAACAAATATCGGACCGATGTTTTGATTTGCTGCAAGTCATGTCTGGAAAGGAAAGGTTTCGATGAAAATAAAATTCAAAGGTTTTTAATTAATCTTTGATTTGATAATTGATGGGGTATTCCGCAAAATGTGGTACATTATTCATTAAGAAAGTATATTCATTATTACAACGGGTTGCTTGGTTTGATTAATACATATGCATCAGACACATCAAATTGTTGGACATTTTTTTATATTTGTGCGTCGGCTAAAATTTTAATTAAAAATTAAATTGGAAAACGTAATAACCGACGGCCACTTTTCGCGTTAATTTGAATATCAGAATGTGCGTTCGAGAACAGCCAACCAAGTTACGGATGACGTGTGCTTCATATGATAAACTGTCGTTTGTCGTTACTATCGTATGGTCAACCTTCCCGGCTGGGGCCGAGGTTGCCAAAACGCGCGCCAACTTTCTCGAGATGAATTCACGCGATGCTTTTAAATCGCGGAGAGAAGAAGGGCCAGGCGCTGACGTGCTCACAAATCCTCATGACATTTTTCCATCCCAGCGAAACTTTTAAAAGTGTAACATTATATCCTGGAAACTGAAAGATAACGCAAGAAAGAATCGTGAGCAATTTTTGAGCTTTTCGTGCGACTAATAATAATACTAATGTTGCCAGGTATACATACATTTACCGGGTATACATATGTGTATATCACGTGAGCCATGCGCTAATACAATGGTCAAAAATCCCTCGATTGCATCGTAAATTACAGGATTCGAAGGGATTTGAGAAAATTGTAAAACGCGCGCAAAAAGCAAAACGATAGTTGACACTGGATGGAACACAGTTCGTGTGTTTTAGAAGGCCGTTTACCGTCACTCCTCCTCGTTCGGTACCTCGCACACCTTTTCAATTGTCAATGCTTGCATGTTTCGCCGCTGACGCAAAGTGTTTTTCGGCCTATGTTCAACCAAAATAGGGCCAATACAAATTTGCGACGAAAGAATAAACACGCTCAGTCCGAAGAAACCATTTAAATAAAACAAAACGTGTAAAATATGTGTTCTTCGTGGTAGCACATGTAATATTTTTTAACATTGCTTTTTAAGTTTTAATAAGCCTTTTGTGAAAGGAAATTTTTTTCTCTCTCTGCATACATATTTGACTCTGGGAAAGCAATCTTCTTGCAATAAGCACCGAAAATAAGAAAGTAATGCATATTACCGATCGAGCAATATGGTTTTGTTTCTTCCAGCCGGCTAAATGAGAATTATGTATCTTTTGATCTTTGGAAAACATCTGTAATGTGAGAATTAAAAAGGCTCATGTGGTGCGAGAGAGACTTCTAAAAGCAAAACTGATTATCAACTAATTTCACGTAATAAAAAGCCCATAAGTGCAATGTGTAAAATGTTGTAAAAAGTCGGCCACATGAAAGACCTGTTGCGGTGCGAAGTAATTTTGCTTGTTCACATTGCACGGTTGTCATCAAAACAGCATTTATATTATCAGATTATAGTTGCAGCGTGCGCATAAATCATTCGACAATACGTTCATACTTCTCGTCGGACCTTGAAACGGCCACAGGATTTTGCGGTTATTGAAACATCTTAATGAACGAAACTTCGACAGCGATATAGCTCGCTGACTGACGGTCATAAATAAAATTCAATTAAGCATCCTGCGTTGTTCACGTGGCTTACATCATGACATACCCCTCAAATTCAAGGATGATAGATATGCGACAAAAATTCAAGTCAATCATGCACGATGACTCGCCACAAATCTAGACGAGGATAAAAAAGTAAGGTGACAACAGTGCCCAGACATATCTTTTTTGTTTGAAATTGTTCGATAGCGAATACAAATTTTTTGGTTTGAATTTCTTTAGACAGATTTTTTTTCTATTTTTGTTGATTCAAAGTGATTTTGCTACTTTTCGACCGTTGAAAAAAACTTATCTCATGAATGGTACAGATTCTTTATAGTTTTTTCTGTATTATTTGTCCAAATTTGTAACTTTTTAAAGCCTATTTATTTAATGGTGTGTGTAATAAGTCATTGTGTATGATTGATCGAAATTCTTGTCGATGGAAAGCGACAAGCTTATCTATATCGTTTTTGAATTTGAGATGTATGACATGGCTGTACAAGCGGAGCGCGCGCAATGCGGGTAACCTAATTGAATTTAATTTATGTCACTCAACATTTTGCCGTTGTCGATGCTTTGTTTATGGCCATGTTACGATGCCGCGTATGCGCGACATTCCAAGGGTACGAAAAGAACGGACCACCGAAGGCATTGTTGAATGATTCATGTGCACAGAGCAAGTAATAATCTGATAATAAATGCCATTTTAATGACAAGTGCGCGATGCGAACAAGCAAAATTACTTCGCACGGTAACAGTCACGCGTCGTCTGCCATATGTGAAAATTTCGTAAAAACGGAGTTTTGCGCTTGAGACTTTTTAGTTTGTTAATTAATATTCCTTTTATGATAAGTAAGAAAATAAGATTTTCGCTTGTTATTATGGAAAAATGTGTTTGCGAATGCAAATATTGTTTTGTATGTACGATTAGATTTTCAACAATTAACATTTCACCTAATTTTAAAGCCTGTTTCATTTGGAAGCCGTTCGACCTTACATTGGAAACTTCATTTTTTTAGGCAATGAAATTTTTTCTTTTAAAAAAATATATAAACTTTTCATTATTATCGTTATATTATTTTCTTTTACCAAAAAGTCTTGGTTATTATTCACGCTTAAATATAGGTTTTGGTTCAAGAATGTTTTCTTTACTCAGATTTTTTTAAGGTTATATATATATAACCTTATATATATAAGGTTATATATATATATACAGGGTTATATATATATAACCCTGTGAAGAAACCGATCTCGTGATTGCACACTGACAACAAATCAATCCACAGGACGTTCTACAGAAAATTGAAATGCCTTGAAAAACGGTTCGCTCCATGAGCAGGGCTGGTTTCATGTAAAGGCCCGGCAGCAGCGGAAAATCGCGGATTAAGATGAATCACGGCGTGACAAATGCGCTGGCAGAACACGGGGCGTAATTCCGCGCGCAGCGAGACATGGCGCCTCCGCAGGAAAAAAGAGACACCGTGCACGTGTGTGAAAACGTTCATGGCCACATGCACACAGGTTTATGAACAGGGTAGCGTCGCCACTGTCGTGTCAGCGCGTTTCGTGCATAACTCGGGAATAAAGCGCGAAGAGCTCAGATAAGATCTGTGTGCCACCATACGACTTTTTTTCTGAGCTCCAGCCTGCGGAAGCAAGGGTGCCCTGTGGCATGAGAAATTAGCCAAGCGGGCTCACTCGTTGGATTCGAAATAACGCCATGTACTTGTACCAACCAAGTTCTAACGATTACACAGTGTTACGGCTAATGAGACGGACTGACGTTACACGTAAGACAGCGCGGAATACGAGAGTGCGAGATGTAATGAATACTTACGGAAAGGAATGCAAAAGTTTGGCTCTCTGCTCAGATCAAACGTTCTTTCTAAAGGCGACATTTTTACTCATAAGATTTTGCCGGGGTGGTCGAATCCTATACTTTTCCTAAGTATTGCTGTAATGTTGAGAATCATTATGAAAACAAACGACGATTAATTGTAATAAACTAAAAATATTTCCAACGAATCATTCTTCGTTCCAATAAAAAAAAGTCTTTTATCAATATATAAAAATTTATGAAGATTAATTTAATGTGTCATATATGATTTGCAAATATCAACTATGTAAGGAATTCGAAGAAGATGTATTTTTTTGAACTGACGAAAAACTGAGGTTGAATGAAATCACTTGGCTGAAGAATTAAAATTATCCGTCAAATCCATGTACTTTGGTAATGAGATTGTATTATTTAAAAGTTAATTTATCTGTATTCGCATTAAATGGCATAATACATAGTTTTCAAGTGATTTTACTACTGCGGGATACAAGTATTCTATTTGTGTAGTCTATTTGCTATGCCTGTATAATGTTACTGTGAAAATACCCTGTAAGAGTACTTTTTGCGGTTTTGCATAAAACTTATTATATTTATTCCCACAATGAATTCACTAACATATTTATAATTTTGCTGAAAAAAAAATTTGCGTTTTTCTTTGATAATGACGATTTCACCTCGAGTGGGTTCAACCGTGCAGTAATTGTATATGTACAGTAATTTCAAGTTAAGTAAGTCGGAAACAAGTCGGGTTACGGGAGTGCAAGATGTAATGAATACTTGATGTCGTAGGAATGCAAACGAGTTTTAACATGAGGAAGTCTGTTATGGGTCAAACACATAATTTTTTTGGTGACATATAAATTTTAGGCTTCTGTGAAATTAAAATATTGTCAGCGATGAAGTCTAATAAATGATATCATCAACATTTTTTTCAACAGATCAAATGATAAAAAAAAAACAAATAATTATTATTTCCAATTTAGTTATAAGAGTTTAAGGATCAATTATCATCCAATGAAATCGAATTTCTTATATTTATACCTCAATGGATCAAAATAACAATGAAACCATCATGTTTGCTAAATTATGTCGATATTAATATAAACCAAATATTAATCGTGATAATGGATTAAATGTTTCGGTGTATATAATTACATCTATTTCATCTGTTAAAGGAACATTAATAATTTTCATCCACAAGTGCTTTAAGCTTGTTTTGCTGTTCAAATATAATTCACGTGACACAAATATTAGCTCAAACCCTATAATTATTGTACGAGTGACTTCGATTAAACAGTTGATATTCTTGATGATGAGACCCTCACGAAGGAAAATATAAACTAATTTATAAAAATTTATATATAACAGAGAACATATAATTAAATCGTGAAATTTTTTATAAATCATATATGATTGCACAATTTACATGTTAAAAATATAGCAATTTCGTAGAAATATTTATAAATATAATTATATATGTAAAAAGATTTTTAAATCTTATATTTTTCTACTAGTGATTAAGACGGCAGACTATGTACCACGTGGAAAGAGTGGGTTTCGAATCCTCGAACATAAAATCCAGATTTTCGGCAGAAACTCAGTTCAATTGCTAAAAAAGTTTAAGTGAACTTAAAATCGTTGTTACATAATTAATCAATTAACTTTTTTTCAAATATTAATCTGATAATAAAACTTCTTCAAAACTTGTTAATACACTATTTTGATGTCATTTTGATGAGTAATCAGACACAGGCAATTCGGTATCTTATAATGAGTTTAATGAATCTTACATCAAATGAAAAAGAACTGGACCACAATGTGAACAATGTTACTCATGAAATTATGGAATTTCACGTCTTACTCAGATTTTGAGCTATTCGTGTACAAGCACGCTCGGATACATTTTTCGCCATAAATGATACCGATGGTATGTTAGCCGTGCTATGTACATTTGATATAGCCTGAATATTCAGCACTGCGGTTTTAGCATGGTACAGCATTCTCTTGTTATTTCGGCTTCACTGTGCACGCTTGGATATTCATAGTTACGTTGATTATTTAGCATTTTAAAGGCGTAGATGAAAAAGCACAATAACTTTGATTTGGTTAATAAAATATTACTATTTGTCATGTAACGACGATTCCAAGTATTTTATAATTTAACTTCTCTTTGAATGTCGCGAGTTACACGTTGTCGTAAGAATCTGAACGCGAACCGTTTTCATGATTCGAAAAACAATAATTGTTTTATGTACGAAACAAGCTGTTTCAAACTGTAAAGCAGAGTTTTCATGACAGAGTAATAACACTATAAGTTGGGGCCTTGAGCTCATACTTTAACAACGTTTTGTACGCAGGGTGCAAGATATTGGACTTTCGGTAAATGCTTCTGATAAGATGTAATACGTGGAATTATGCTGAAATCCAATAAAACTTTACTCGCTGGCTGCATGTAATTGATTTTTCATTTTCATTATACAATTCACTTGACGAATTTATCTATCTCTTGAAAGATATAAAGCACAAGTGCACACCCAAGTGAGAATATTAACATCTTGTGTTATTGTCTAATGAGTTTTAGACTTGTTAACTTAATATTTTGCCAGATGTAATAACAAAGTTTGAGCTAAGATCAGTTTCAAGTGTTGCATACGAATTTAAGACATGAAATTCGTGTAGATAACAGATTCACCTAAGACTGTTATAATGTACACGAGAGAGCTTCGTCTAGAATTAAGGAAAAAAAAGTTGCTCTTATTATTTAAATAAAACTTTGTTCAGCTTTGCAAAGATAAATCATATACATTTAGTAATTTCAACAAAAATTTCAGATATAGAAAGAAAATTTTCTTTTTATTCTAATAAAAGAAGCAATATCATCAGACCTCTGTGTTGAAATATAATAACGTTCAGAGTTTTTCTTTATATTTTTTTTTCATACGTTTGTTTTGCTAGAAAAATCAAAGCGAATTGAACTCGAATAGAATGTGAACTCAAAAAATGAATTTATTTTTGTTCAGTCTTCGTCCCAAATAGCTTATTCTAATTCACTTTCTAATGTTTTCGCAAATCCAGAATTAACTGTCATACGTATGGGTGGACGAAAAAATGTATATTTCCATTTGAATGCGATACCTTTGAGCAGCGCGTGTTCAAGAGACCTGAAAGATTTAAAAACAAATGCTATAAAACAATGTGGGATGACAGCCTCTAAAATGAAATGTAGTTTAATTTTAAGTATATCATTAAAAAAGGATTTATAAAGACAAATTTAATTATTTCTTTCAAAATCATTAACCTACATTATACCAAAGAATTGTATGAAATGAAACATTTTTGAAAGATTATGAAAAATTGTTTGTTAATCGGCAATTCCCGAACTCAAAATTATTCCACCCTGCAAACCACCATCGAGCATATCATTTTATCATCGTAGTTAATGAGGTTCGAAATGTCGCCGTTCGTGCCAATAATATTGCATATTGAAAATAATTCTTAAATTCAGTGCCTGGATGAGTAGTTGTTTCACAGATACGCTCATCTCTCATCCGCACTAAAAAACAGCAATCAAAGCGCAACCCCGTGGAGAGCAAATATCGCACTTGAATGCGCGGAATTAATATCAATGGATTGGCCCGATAACGTCTCGTAAATATATAATAATAATAAAGCTCTTCCTCCTGCGGCAGATAAGCGATAAGCCTGGCGAGTGTGCACCGCGCGAATTGTAGTAGTTGCTCGGTTCGAGTTGTCCCCCTGCTTGCAGCGGAAGAGCCATCCCTCTCCGCGGCAGCAGTCACCCCACCACGTCCGCCGCCGAGTCTCGATTCTCGAGCGGGATCCAGAGAGTCAGTGCGCTTTTGCTCGCGCCGGTGAGAGGTTGCGTCGCATTCGTTGGCGGTGAGCGTTCGAGGCAGCGTCTGATCATCAATCGTCAGCGTGTTGTAAGGTGTACGTCAAACAAATGACAACACCTCTTGTGCCAACAACAACATAAGTTTGCGCTGTTAGCGCGCCCGGCAATGACATTTGCGTGTTGCAACGAGAATGCGGGATTTTGAATTTGGCGCGGCGAGACCACCCAGAGAGTAGGCGGGAAAGCTACGCGAATTTGAAATCGTGAAAAGTCGATCTCGCGATCGCAGTGGTTGCCCCTCGGCGTCTTGGCCGCTCCGAGTGCGGCTGTGTGTGGTCCAAGTTGCCGGCGGATCCAGCTCTCCCGAGGCCTTGGCGATTACGCTCGAGCGGAGACGCGACGGAAGGCCACTTGGCCAACTTACTGCGGCCAATTTTTCGGGGAGACTTTAACGAGTGGTCCGAAAATGTCACGGCGCGACAGCACGTGCCGTCGCGCTCGCAGCGTCGTGACGCCGATCACGCGCCAGCAGCGTCGGTGACGTGCGGGTTCACCCTCGAATCATACCGCCGAGTCATCCGCAACACTGTGATGCTGCTCATGATCGTGTTCTCGATCTAAAAGATTCAACGAGTACACCCAAGTGCAGTGCAGAACTCGTTCCGATTCAGTGCAGTTCTGGTTCCATATTTTGTTTCCTTCAAAGTGAGATAAACAGCGAGTTCAAGTTGTTTATTTGTTTGTGAAGATTTCAACTTGACCAACGACAGGAATTCTTGTTTTCCGCTTCTGGGATTAGTCGCCATCGGAATTAGTGCACGATGGAGGATATGAGCGTAAGTTTTTTTTAAATTAACCCTTTGTTGTTAATTTTGTACAATATTGTATGCATACAATATTGCACGTATTGTTGTGAAGGCTAGCGGTCGCTCAAAGAGACGTGTCCGGCTGCTAGATATAGTCGTCATCTGGTTGCGGTTCTCGACCAGACACAATGCTCGCCGGTTGACATCACGTCAGTTTATGTGCCGTCGGTGTCGCTGCTGAAATATTAGACAGACATCTGATTCCGACAGATGGCAAAAAACAATGTTTCCGGTTGCCTCGATTGCGACCAATCGAACCAGTATCTGACAAATGACGTGCACTTTTTGATACCCCGCGACGGCTCAATACAGAATATCGCGCGGTTAGAGTTTTTTTCCCTGCATTGGTCATGTTCAGATGTCGGAATCAAAGATGTCACGTGGCGTTGAATTCAACTTCGACGGTCAGAATGACAGGTCGAACGGTGTGAACGGAGAATGCAATGTTATTAGTTGTAAAACAAGAAGGAAATTCATCGACGAGGGCTATTTTGAAATTGATCATCAGCTCGACATGTCGAAATGTCACATCCCATGTTAGATTTTATCTCGCGTTTAAAACATTTGTGGGATTCAAGTGATTGTTTTGTTATTTATGGACATTGGAAAAACAGTTGAATTTATGTTATTAACGGATCGACACTCGTTGTAATGGTATCTTGATGAACATATATTTGTTTGAAACTGTCAACCGCTTAGTGTGTTTGTTCAAACCTTAACTAAACTTCATCAGAAAGTACGCTAAATCTCATCAAAAAGTGTACTAAAGATCGTTGTTACACTTTGTTACAAGTTACGAACTTTCACCAAAAACTCGACACTTTAAGTTTGCTCAACTTTGCAAACATTGATCGCCATGTTTCTTTTTTTAATTTCACCTGCTTAATGTAAATACGCTGTATGTTAACTTTCCTTTACGAACTAATGAAATAATTTAAAATCTATGGAAACGCATGAAAGTACGAGATAATTAATTAAAAACGGCAAAAAGTGCTAATCAATTGTGTTAACGTGTTAATAGAGTTGGATACACGTTCAAAAAAACGTTTTAAAATTTTTCAAACTTTGTGTAAACTGTTAAAGATTCAACTAAATTTTCTGAAATTCAATTTTATATAATCCAATAGGAATTAATTGATGTCTCAGATAAAATCAAAAATAAAATAAAAATATGAAATAAATAGAAAAGCAACGTTCAATCTAGTTGTCAATCATTTAACAAAATAATTCTCGGGGAAATTGCAGCCATCAGAATTTTATTTATTATTTTTTATTTATTGTATCAGTAAAGTTGAATCGAATTCCGAGACTTTAAAAAAGTTTATGTCAAATTGTGACTAAAGTTTGTAAAGTTTTATATTATATATGTGAAAATATTTGGTGCGTCACTTATTTTGGAATAGTAAGAAGTGTTATTCACAATTTTTCAAACGGATAGTCAAAACTTTGTAAATACATACACAGTCAAATAGCAAAAAAGCAAAGTACGAAAGTATGATAAAACTAAAATCAAAAGATGAAAAATTTTATTTATGTATTTTTTCCTTTTTTAATCCAACCAAAATAATTTCAACCGCAATAAGCTGTAGAATAAAGCACACAGATTTCAACCCGACCATGTATGCTGCTCCAAATGTTTCAAGCACGAAAAATGATCTCGTGCGCAAAACATCATATATTTCCTTAAATAATTTTTCTTTCGCTCGTGCAACGCACTGTGCCGCCTGTAATTTTTTTCACTTGATGCACCTAAACGAGAAAATATAGAGACATTAACTTTCAAGTTGAAGCCGACGCAAAGCTTTATTATTTCCACTCAAGATAATTTATTTAGCGTTTTCCTGCGGTGTTCCCTGCGTAATTACCCTACTCCAACTAACTACTGGAAAAAATAAAAGATAGCAGACTATTTTTTGCTCTTACATTTAATCAAGAATAAGTCGATCCTGTTTTCCATAATGTCCAGCACGATAATTTCATCTGCCTATCGCTGAATAACATTGACGGAGCTCTTAATTCTCGATCGGGCGTTGGGTCAATATTTATTTCAATAACCGCATTACGCAATATGAACCTTCGTATATAGGAGACACGAGCGAAAATTCAAGCGACAATGTACCGGTAACAAAACGAAACGTAATTTGATGAACACTGCAATATAGATGATACTATTAACTTGCGAAATTCATTTTCGAGGCAACGGCGTTAAATGTTGATTTTGCACTTGTATAGCGACAAGAAAAGTGTAAAGCTCGGCACTTATATTAAAAGTAGACAAAAAAATTGTTTCGCTGACAATGCTGCGCGATTGCATATTGTTGTTTATACTTAGGCGTCGCAACATAAATCTTCGTTTAACTTCCATTCAGAGGGAGATACGCGAAAGCAGTGCAGTCGCGCTTCGTCACGGATAACAACGCGCGGTCTTCATTAAACTTAACCTAACCTGTCTTTGCGTGCCAAGCTCCCATTAAGCTCGAATCCGACTGACTCTGGCGTATACGACTAATTTGTATTGTAAATGAGATCCATGCGATCGTCAGTCCTCCGGATCGACGGCAAAGCTTCGTGTTTCGTAAAAGCCGGGGCATGCTATGCCTATTTTTTACCACTTTTGGACGTTTTGACCAGAATGATTTTGCTTGTATTGAAGAAATAGTTTACTTTGTACAATAAAAGAAATGAAATACAGTTATCAAACTGTCAATTCGCGTTAAATTGACATCAAAAGCATCGAACTTCGAACAAAATGTTCAATCGTACGCTTATTTGAATCTACAAATTCTTATGAATAATTTTGTTTGTACATACTTAAAAAGTTACTGAAATTTGTGGTTTTGATGGTTGAATGAGGGGTGGTCATCAGAGATAATTATGTCATCTAATTGTTCAAGTGTGAAATCTATTATTCCTGTTGAAAACAAACAATGGGTGCATTCGTTTCGTTCTGACCTGACTAACGAAAATCTGTTGGGGCTATTTTGGCTTTCGAAATCCGCTTAATCCTTCAAGGGTCAGCTACCATATGCCGGCATTAGCATTTCATTGTTGTCGTACATAATGCTCCAATAAACGAAAATCTTTGAATTAATGGGTCAACGTCTCACTTTTTCAATAAGACTCAGAGAAGCCCTGACATGTAATGAAATTAGAGCCGATTTTGTGAAATCTGTTTCTGTCCCGATGAGCGTTATAGTGACAGTCACAAACAAACTGGTATCGTCGTAAATCTAATATAGTCACTTCATTGACTTCTTTTTGATATGTTTAGTTCAGTATTACATAAAATACAATTTTGCATTTTAACAAAAATAGTCGAATTTAAAATTACATGTCTGATAATTGGAAGCAATATCAAAATTAAAATGAACATTTGATTTATAATTCATTTAATTAAAACAATTTTTTCATTTCGGTTGATTGCAAAATTATTCAGTTATTTCGATTGGTTTTTTCCATTCATTAAAAATTTAATACATAAAATTGTAAAATTAATTCATTTTTGGCTAAATGAACTCTCATTCAGAATAAAAATTGAATAAATGATTGCCGATCGTTTCGATAAAATATAAACCCGGAATGTCTTATCGAGTTATTGATTCCAATCAAACACTTCATCTTGTATATGAAAAAACTAGGAAGAAACCTAAAAGATAAAAGATCTTTTAAGTTTGGACAAAATGAAAGCTGCAAAATGTTTGGCCAAGTAAAAATGAGCAGAGTAAAAAACCTAAATGAAAACACAAGTCAGAACATGTTTAGTAGCGATTAATTGAGTTACAAGGAAGAAAATTTGTTGGACTGTCACCAGCCGGTACGATGTGAATTTCAATCCATTTGATTCGACTAAATTACCTAATCTCACATAATCGTCGCCGAATTCGGCAAAAACTCTTTGTGCAAGTAATTGAGTCGTCTTTCGTAGAACCTTAAAATATGTGGCCGTCACTCCAGGCGAGATTTTAGTTTGGATAAAAATTTCCAGGAATATATAATACAGATGGTTCCTCGTCCGTTACCAAGACAACTTTTTCACTCACGTGACACGCCATTTTGCGATTTTATCAGCCTTCGAATTATATGAATAAGTCATTCCCAGTTTTCATTCCTTAACAAAGACATTACGTTGTCTCGCAATTAACCGCACTCGCTATAACTTTTTATTCGTCGTAGCAAATTTCTATTCTTTCATGAGTTCGCTCCAAATTTAAACGTTAAATTGCAGAATTTGTAACACCGTTTACCAAAATTATTACAGCCCTATCAAATTCATCTACCATAATATAAATTTCACATTTCAAATTCTTGATATCCTCAATTTTGTTATATTAACCGTTTTTATCTTCTATTATACAAAATAAAAAAAATTATTTACATATAATCTATAAATGTTGTATAAATTTTTTAGCACACGTACATACAATTCATGTAAATATAATTGTATATGTGTGTCTGATACATTTAATATAATTTTGAACATATCACCGACATAGGATTTAGAAAAAAAAAACTTTATTGAGATTGAAACGACTTTTGATGTCTGCTAAATGGATTAATCGCGCGAAAAGCAACAATAAGGCTTTCAGTTGCGCTTAGTACACCGCCGGATTAAAGTGTGTATCGCGAGTAATACATTTTGTCGGGGGTGAAACGTATATACTCCCATAAGCGTCGCGTTTCGGAAGTTGCAGTTGGTGTTACGCACCGCTCGACCGGTGAGGGGTTCCCCCTCCCCGTGATACATGCAAAAATGTGCAGGCGCATCGTTTCGTTTTCATTTCACCAGCGTGCTTTTCAATTTTCCAGTTGCTAAATACTCTAACTCTTTTAAAATATACTAGTTCGTTCCTTTACGTGCGAAAAAGCAAATATCAAACTCAAATTATTTTTCAAACCTCGTCGACGCAAAAAGGTATTTTTTTTTTATACAATGAAATGAATATCTTATTTTTGTTGCGAATTGAAGTTTGCATGCAGGCGCACGGGTTTTCCGATGCAATAAGTAATTACTTTACCGTTTGTCTTTTGTCAAAAGGAATATCGTTTTCGTGAAAATGGTTCACAAACTTGATTTACCGTTTGACGTTTCAGAAGTATGAATCTTGAGTATGCAATTTTGCACGCTAAGTAATTTGCTCCTTTGACGATGATAATGATTACTTGTTTGTTCTTTTTCGTTTTAATTTTTTGTTTTAATTACATGAACTTGTGTAAACAAAAAAAAATCCAAGCGAAAACGCGAAACTTTATTACGATAGTTTGATTTTGAGTTAAAATTGTATTTGTTATTTAAATTGAGTTTCACGAAATCAAATAGATCGAATTGCATTGGAAATAACGAGTGGGTTGAAATGAAGCAGGCCGAATCTCCGTAGTCGATCCTGTCAATTCTCAAGGGCTGGCGGACGAGTGCACGTATTGCCGGTGTGTGCTTGTTGTGTCGCGCACACCTTTGTACCATCGGTCAAATTTTGATGCGAATCTCTCTGCCTCTGTCGCCCTTTACTATTCGAATCACGCGTCACTCGAGTATGCGTCACGCGCAATGATAATCTCCTTTTACATGGACGCACTCGTTCCCGCTCAAGATATTAATGCAAATTCTCATAAATCTCGACAACGACGTCGCACTCTTAATTTTTGATGGGATGCGAAAATACACTGCAAAAAAAGAAATTTCGAAGCGAAGGAGCCGACAGATTGCCTCCCCCCGTTTCTTTTTCGAGTCTTTTTTTCACCGAGTCTCGCCACGGCGCCATTCTTAATTGATGTTGGAAATGAAATTTATGCACGCAAAATGAATTTCAAATTTTAAAGCTCAGAGCTTTTTAATTGAAGAGAGAGCCGTTCCATTGAAACATCTTGAGCTTTTACGTTGTTGTATTTTACTTGCAAAAATAATTTTAATTTCATCAAAGAATTAATTTTGTAGCATCATTAAAATATGAACTATTATTGTACTTAATGAAGCAAAACTAAATTATTAGAATAAAGTATTAAAAATGATTTTAAAAAACCATAATCTGACACAAGCGCTAGAAGATTGTGGAATGACAGAAGGCAACAAATAACGAGTATCTTTAATTACAGTGTTCTTTATGAGAAATGAATATTAAATATAGAATCGCAGTATAAATTGCGAGCTTAAGTAGAGGCAAACATCAAAGAAAGTCAACAAAAATACGAGAAATGAGAGCACGTTTATGCCGGGCTTTCACTGCCGTGCTTACAAATAGACAGAAATAAATTCTACAAGTTTTGCCTGGATAAAACAATTTATTTTCAGTTATTATAAAGTAGTTGTGCTGTCTAGGCTCTAATTTTATTCTGCCAAGCTTCTTGTGATTCAGAAGAGGGTCAGTTTTGAGATCCGCGATTATCCATCCTGAAGTTCGAAAATTAAAAGAAAAATGTTAACAAAAATCAAAATTTGTTTGGACAACTGTGGAGGAAAAAAAAGAAGTTTGAGTATAACCATCGCCTTTTAACGAGTGGACAGACGCGAAAGTTCATCTGCACTTTAGGCAGAGGACCCAACCTTTACGGCGACCCAGAAACTTTTTCTACCAGCAAATATTAGTTTTATGCGGCGCAGTTTGAGTGCACGGTTGCAAATAGAGTTGCCAACTTTTATTATTCGATCCAAAGATCCTCATAAGATTTAATGGAATTCCTTCGGTCAATATAATAAAAGGTGGCAACTCTCGGTCGCAAACTTTTTGAACCTCAATACTGACTTTCGTAATATCGACAAGTTTTTTTCTTCTGACTTATTATCTCTTGCAAAAAGCACGGTCAGTAAAATTGTGTTTTCAGAAATTTACAATTATCACTTTTCATTTTGCTATTGTGAAAATGTACGTTCTAGTATTAACAAAAATAACATCTGCGGACATTTATTAAAGAGAGTGTAAAAAAGAGTTCACCATAGACACACATAAATTTGTTTGAACTTTTATGCTCAAAGTATAATTCAATTGTTTGAACATCAGAATTGTGGCGAAGAAAAGAGAGCGCTGAATTTTCTCATTATATTCCGCAGGTTTCTACGTGCTTTTACGAGCGTTTCATCGTGCCTTTTGAACACTGGGACAGTTAATAACTCCTCTCATAAGCGTAATCGAGCTTTTAAAAGGACAGGTATTTTAAAAGGACAGAACGTACAGGCCAAATCACACGCAAACAGTATAGGCAAAGCGGCCCATTTTCGTGACGTTTAAATAGACATGCACATCGTGCAGCTGTGCTGCTCTGCTCGCGTAAAACGTTCTCGAAAGCTAATCGAAAGCTCGGTTGGTTCGCGCGCTCTCGTGTTTCCTCGCAGGCTCGATACCGTTTTTGAGCAGGCGCGTTCGAAAGTGCAGCTGTACGGAGTGCTATAAACGTCGAATAGGAAATGCCTAGGTAGTAATTAGCGGCGCAGCGCACTCGTGGGGTCTCTGTATGTTAATGAGCAGCGACGCAACGCAACGACTGACTCACATTTCATTGTTACCTAACCCACAATTAGGAGGCAGATAGGCAAATCAGCCGCTCCGTGAGCGCCGCAAGCATCTTCGAGGTGCGCTCTCGACGTTTGCAATTGTGTAACCCGATTCTGTTCCGAACTTTCAGGCCTAGACGTGATTCCCTCGCGTAATCATTTCACCATTTTTCTTATATCCGAATCAATTTCACTCAAACATACAGGCATACAAAAGCAAATTTAATGTATTTTCTTTATATGCAACGCTCGATGCCATTTCTAGAATTGGTTTTAGCTTACATAATTATGAAGTTCGATCGGAGAAATTGAAACCGTTGTTTGTACAAAATAATGTTTATTTGCAAATGAAATAGTTTTTTGTTCGTGTTTGAGATGTAAATGTTGAAGATGTTGAAATACATGACTTGAAAAATGATAGAAATTACGCATAGCGGGGATATGAAAATGCGAAAAAATTCATAACCTCTCAGTGTGCGTCGGGCGTACGAAAAATATGATCGTTAAATTGCCAGGATCGATAGGAAAATGAGGATGTAGTGGAATAAGACCGGATAACTGATGGCGCATATGTTAATTTCGCGCCGCAAAATATGTTGAATGTTTTTACACCACAGCTGGGAATTTTTCCGGTAACTAACTTTTAGTTACGTTAATTGATATTTACGCTATCTTTGGCCGGCATTGTTTGCCATCTTTAATCACCACATAATAAAGATAACGCGCGACCTCGGCAAAAGAGAACATGCAAAACTGTCCGTGGTCGCGATTTGCATAGGCAAAAAATTGAATTTTTGTGCGGACATTTTCATTATAATTTATATTGAGCGGCGACAACCCACGTGTTCAAATTACACATTCAATACGTTATTAGCTGCGTTGATGCGACCAATCATTGTACAGGTGAGAGACGGGAAAAAAGCGATCTCGACGCGTTCATGAATTTTCATCACTCTGATGTAGATTCGCGTTAAATAAAATGCACCAAAATGTCAAAAAAAGCGAACAGAAAACGCAATATAAATACAAGTTTTTCCATTATCCGCGCGTCATTTATTCATTGCGTAGCGAGCTGCGCAAAAAATCATATTTGCCGAAAAGCTTTGTTAAACAAAACCCGCCACAGGCGAGAAATTCCCGCGAGACAAAACTGAACGAAAAAACAGCGTAAAAGTCGAGCGGAGAATGTACATGCCGACGCGAACGGGCTTTTCATTGAATTGTAAATGTATGCATTACGCGGGAGATAAGAGGTGAAAAAGAGCAGGACCAATGCTATGACATAAGTGGAAAAAGTCATCTATACTATATATAAACGTCTTCATTTCATTTTGTGGCCGTTGCAAAAAATCGCAACAATTTTAGGACCCTCGAGCGAGACGTTATTATTTGAATAATGCATTATCTATCGGTTTGACAATTTTCAGCGATCGGGTATTTATCAACGAACAATGAACGAATATACATATTAATTAATTTTCAACGGAGGGCATCGGTGATCAAGACATTTCTAAGCGCGTCTCGCATCATTATCAGCGCGTTGCATTATCACGTGTACATGACGCGTTATCAAGCGTCATGTACACCTATACATCTGTGCACGATATTCTCTGATACGCTTCAAGCATATCGTGTGTCGTAGGAACAACACCTCTGCCAGATAAGGCGGATTAATGATTAGAAATACAATACATAATTATACAAAATAAAAGAATTTTAGTAGAATTTGGAACTTTGGAAACTTCAATGGAATTTTTAATCGAACATGTTCAGTTTTCCAAATAGTTGAATTCAAGCTTCTCAACGTTTAATAACGATACAAATTGTTCAATACAACTTGAGCTTGCTAGACAATCGATTCGTTTAATTTGAGTTCGAGTTTCATGAAAAATAAGAAGTCAAGAAAGAAAAGGATTTTGCAGCTACAGTAAGGAAGAATTTCGCTAGCTTTCTTTTCTTGAGAAAAGAAAAAGAAAAATAAAGGAAGATGTATACAGGCAGAATGCATAGATTGCGAATAGAGAAAAAACTTAAGGGCCGAGACAAGAGTTATCATACATATTCATGGTGTATGCCGCAAGCACGCATTTCTGTACGTGCAATCCTGAGTGTCTACGCACTCAAATTATTTTGTAAATCATTTGTATGTTGGCGCGCTGCACAGCACGTGCGAAACCGCGTTGAGGAGCCCCCGTTGGGCCAGACGCATTATGGAACTAGTAGAAGTATACTATGAAGAATAAATGTTACTTTCGTCCGACCGACAAATTTAGTGTATTTTCGGCGTTGTAATAAAATATGTTTTTTTCATCTTTTGGTGTGAAATAACATTGTAAACAAATTTTCACATCGTACGTGTGCACCTGAATGTATTATATTCTAAAATAAATAATATTAAAAATTGTATTCGGTTGCATTGAAAATAAAACCTTTTTTGTCAAATATTATATACTTTGTGACGAATCATTTGATATCACAAATAATATCCGTGCGATTGAAAGATCTTCGATAACAAAGTGAAGAGAAAACATTAATTTTCGTTTCGAACTTCGACCTACATTTGCTAGTCAAACATTGAGTAAGAGTCAAATAACAGAATTTTTTTTTTCTTTTTCAAAGGTAATCCAGTTGCAGATCAAACGTTTAATTACAAGCGGAGTGATTCGTTTGCCCACGCACACCCACGATACTTTCTTTGTTCACGGATAGATCATTATTTGAATGAGTCAGGATAGCAAAGCGAAGTGGGTTCTAAGAGCAAAGTGGTCGCGTGGTAATGCAACCTGCGTTGCCTCGGTCGGCTTTAAGCAGTTTCGCGCGCTTTATCGTGCGAACCAGCGTGTGCACCCAAAAGCCGACTAGCCCCAGGAATTCGCTCATTTGCGCGTAAATATTTCCGCTTTGATGCCAGAGTGGGGGAGCAATTTTCTGCACAGTTCAATTTTGCAGAGTAGTTTTGCAAGTGTTCGGTGCACTGTGCGTGCACGCCGCTTGGTCCGCGCGGCCCTTTTTCATCCCTCGTGCCTCACTTTCAATTTCTCCTGCGAAAACCGTTCGAATCAGCCACTCTAAAATATTGTCATCAACCGCAGACACTCGCCAAAGCTTCATCACAAAATTCTCTCACAAACTCTGCTATCTCTCATTGTTCCGAGCCTGCTTTTACTGTCGTCTTCATTATTCCCTGACGTTTTCGGTCATTTAATTATGATCTTTTGTCAGATATTATTCGACGTCTGCGTTCATAAAATTCGCACGTTAAAATTTAATAAACGACTGAGCGGAAGCAATTTCGAATTTTGTATCATCGTCAGGTACAGTCGAGTTTTCGGTTAAATTTAACACAACGTATATGACAGAGTGAGAACTCGCGAATTCACTTGCATCTTCATACGAAAGCAATCCACTCAAGTCTGAAAAATGCGCTTGAGACAGAGTTCACAAAAGAAGCGTCGACCGTCACAAGGAACTAGTTGGCGTGTGTACCAAGCAACCGGCGGAGTCATTATTTTTGTACACGTGAACTGCAGCCGACTAATTTTTTAAGGTGCTGCAGTGTGTTTGTGTACGTGTGCAGTGCACTGTCACACGCCTGGCTTTGCTTTTCACCAACGATTTTGATCCGACAAAATGCGGTCGCTGTATATCTGACGGGCCTGTTTCGATGATTGAACCGCAGAGCATATTGGATTTCGAGGTGAAAATTGAATTTCCGCGTTCAAAATATCCGCGCTCGTTCATCTGCTATAATTATCATTCAATCGAAATTGCATCTATATGTGCAATTTTATTGTTGACCATACTTTTTCCACCGATTTGTCAATAAATATTTCATTCAACCGGCGTGAAGTAGCCTGTAGGCCGTAATAACTGATTTACAAATTTCTGATGTAAAAATATCTGTCACATCATTTTCAAAAGCAAAAACATTAATTTTGCAACGTACCAATATTTATAAACGTTCTGTAGATTTTGCTGCATATACACATTGAATGTTTTATAATGAAGTCTAATATTAAAACAATTTTTTTTCCACCATTTCTGCATATTCGATTTTACTGAGACAAAATTTCCTCAACTTTATAATTATTTTCATGAGATTTTGAATAAGATAGATTATTATGTAATGGCGTGCTTTAATTGGCCACACATTGGCCAACAGCCGGTAGACTTCTTTATGAAGAAACCCTGGCAGTAGCGCGGACTCATGTATTATGCATTTACGCATAGAATTCACGATCGGCTAGATGCGCGTTTCTCAAATGGGCGAGGTAGCAGAGTGCGACCGCCCATCCACATTTATCTCGGCCGCTATACGTAAATTGGGATCCATCCCCGCGTGACTGGTATTGAATATTCAGTGATTCGATATTTTACTCTCAAAAGTAAACCAGACCAGCCTTGTGTATTATAATTTTATATACATACCAAGCGCAATGACGCTTCGTCGCAGCACTCATTAGTCATCTTAATCAGCTAATCAGAAACTTGATGAATCCGCGGCGAGAATCCTCATTTGGTTTTGATCGTCGTCGCAAAGAGGTTTATTAATTTTGTCTATTGTTTACGTCGCAATTTTACCCCGCCTGAGAGCTCATTTGGCCGCTAATCTTTCGTTAAGGAAAATGAGATCGTCGTGGGAACTTCACTGAGGGAATTTGGTTTCAAATTTAAGGGCCTGTCATAAAGTTCCTACGCTGTGCAAAAATCTGCACCATGATTCAAGCAATGAATCATTAACTCAATCATCCCGTCACCTGAAACAAGAGAAACAAATACTTAATCAATAAATCCGAGGGACATATTTGAGACATTTTTTTTCTTTTCATTTGTACGTACACGTTGAAAAGTTTCATTTCAAAAAGCTGTACCAATAATAAAAAAAGGCAATTCATCAAGTGAAAATACACCAATTTTACGACAAACAAGACATGCAGCTCTGGACCGAATAATCTATGTGTTTACAAAACCGAGTGTTTGAGTTGAAACAAAAACCAGCCGACGAAAAGAAAAAAAAAAAGAAAAAAATATAAAACGTGCAATATCTTTTTCCTCGTACATTTGCGCTTGCACAATTTTAAATCTGTGTGAATCTAAGTAAATAGACTTGGTGCACGCTTTTATATTTATTGGCATTGCACAATTTTTTGATCCGGATAGAATATTTTCGCTCACGGCGTCCATGTATGCACATCGGAATACAAAATCGATTTACGAAACTCGGCAAAAATTTCCGGCTACGTGAATTATTATATCGCATAACTGAGATCGCACAGTAACCGACATTCGGTGAACAGTTCGCACGACACACCGGACAAGCTCCCAAGAGCAACGTTTCATACGCACCAAGGTTAAGCGTTAATTGACCGAGCGCGCCGCAGAGTTATTAGCTTTATCGAGTATGAAATTAAGACGTATAGCAGGGTACACGCATACGTGTAATTATGCCGCGCTGATTGCACATAGCGTGGCGCGCGCAATTGGCGAGCCCGCAAAACCACAAAGTACGCAATCTCTGACCCCTGCGTTTCATCTTCGCGAAAATTTCCGAGCGCTGAATTTTATCGCGCTCTCGATCGTACATCAACTGCGTGCGGGATTTATAGGAGGCCAAAGAGCGGGCCCGGGACCGCCACGAGGATTCGCGCCATTTCACGCGGACACGCAGCACGTTTCATTACCCAACCGTCTCTCGTACGTCCGAGCAAGGTCATTCAGCTGGTGCGATTATGTGTACGATCTTGTAAGCAATTTGTATTCTCAAGCGACAGAGTGTTTTAAACTCGTTTACCGCATTAATAAAGCCGGCGCGGGCAAACGGCGCGGATCGCAAAGTGGGTTTTCTGACTTTCGTCCGCGCAACGGTCTGCTTGCAGGAAAGTTTCCGGACTTTGATCGAGTATTAGATAAAATTACAGAAAGTACGATGTTACGGCTGAATTCTTCGCTGAGTTGTACGCTACATTTTTTCCTCGCGTTTTACTTTATGACTCGAGGTGTTGTAATTTATTGAAGACAAGGAATTCGTGAATGTCGCTTTTTTTTTCACCGTCTTTATGAATCAGTATTTTTGGTCTGACAGTTGGTCGTATTTCCAAGTTCCTCTTTGATGTCTGAAATAATGATCGAATTATGTGATTTGTATGAAGATAGTTTCTGTTTTATCGTGACTTTGCGAAAAATTATAGAAATTAACTGAGATGCCTTTTTCGTCTAAAATAATAATCAAAAGACTGGCACTGCAACGCTTCGGACATCACAATCGTGGAAACAGAATTACAAGACATGATTAATAATAAAATTCGGAATAGAAGCTTTAATCCACGCTGGGTTTTTTCGACGAACACGACCAGTTTTATAAATCATCCTCGTCACAATTTCCTTTCCGAGAACATTTTTGAAGTCACACCTCTCTCTCGCTCACACCTCGACAAATCAACTTTTAATCGATCCGAGTGAATCGAATCGTTGTTACAGCTTTCAATCAAGAAGACCACGATTTCCATATTCTGCGTTCTTTCTCCTGTGGAAAAAAAAGTCTCCTATCATAATCGTCTTTGAGCCGAAATTCAAAGCGAACAATGGGCGGGCGTGAATTTGCAGAAATCGCAGACAAAAAAAGCGACGCGGGATAAACAAGTGACCGAGCGCGCTTATCACAAAAGTGTCAGGGGAACAAAAGCGAGAGCACGGATCGGGCGTGAAAAATCGCGAAGCATTGACAATGGCCGAGAAAAGTCGGACGCGGTCAGACTCACTTTCACGCACGCGGCCGGAGCACCGGAGCGACTTCTTTCTCACGGGACGGCGCGACAAGGACGGCTATTGCGGCAACGTGTGCGATGGGATCGTCCCCATTTCGCGTTCGCTGGCCGCCGGTGCATACCGGTCGAGCGCTCGATTTCCTCGTGTAACCGATTACTTTGGACTTCCTTATTATGCCTTGTGTAGCGGCCCGCTATACGCGGAGTCCTTTATAAGACGCACGCGGGCTTAGGCTTCTCTACACACCTGGAGAAACCCAGACTCACTGTCGTGGCGAAGTCACAAAACTAACTGTTATTCCGGGAAAAAAGCCGTAAATTTTCCAGTACCGATCTCAAGATACATTTCTCCGCTGACTTTCTGCAGTTTTATCTTCTGTTTACATACATGATACCGGGCTTTTTTATTTGTTCAACGCGAGGGAAATTGTATACCGTTTTGTTTATCACGATCGTCGCTGGACGGAAATATTATCTGCTGAAACACCGTGCGAAATCATTGTTTTGCACATTTTTTCCTTTTTGTCTTAACAATTGAATGTTTCTATTGATCAGGCAACATTTTTTTCATTTTTCGGTCGAGGTCTTTTGATTTCTTTATGAACGGTTCAGAAAAAATTGTCGTATATATGACATTAATGTCATTTATACAACGTATTATTATAAAAAATTGACTCCTATGTTATTAATCCATTTAGTCGCATTAAATTTCTTCGTATTATATTTATAAAATTTTCTGTTAGTTTAGTGAAACTTCCTGCACACAATTCATTTTAACAATTTCCACATATAACATTTTATTAAATTATAAATAATGAAGAAAAGTTTTTTTATTGGTTTTTCATCAATTTTTTCGCATTTTATTTGTCCTGTTTATTGATTTATTGAATGAACTTTTGGTGAACGAAATCCATTTATTTTTTTATCAATTAATTTCTCAATCATAACTTGACAAAAATAAGGGGAGATGATGATTCAACTTTTCAGCTGCAAGCTTACTCTCGCAAACTTCTATCAAGATAAAGTTTTACAAAGTTTCAAAGTTATTCAAAGTAACGACTGCGGATCGTTCCAAGTTCAACTTTTTAAATTGTCAAAGATTTTCTTGAACACTCCCACGCATGCATACCCGCGGTTTACTGCCACGATGGTACGTTTTTCCGGCATGAGAAAAACGGCAGGTAATAAGAGATTGCGTATGTTGGTTTGATTAAGTTGCGCAGATATTCGGAGGATATTGTTGAATAAAGAAACAGCGAAAGGATGTTATTTTATGTGCGGTTATGTAATTTTATGCCCAGCTCACGAAAGCGTCGGTATATTGGATGAAACTGATGTAGATGCTTGGCTGATGCACATGTAGCTTAGGCATGATAGCGTTCTGTGTGATATGATGAATATGTTATAAGCATGGTTCGTAAATCAGATATCGATCGCGTGTAAATGATGCCGGTAATTTAACTATTTTTATCATTAACTAAGTGACTGGAAATAATTGAATTTCACGTACTATGACAGAGAATTAATTAAGTATTGTCTGTCGTAATTTTACGCAGCAAAGTAACGTTATACCAATTCTCAGAATTCAAAAGCCACAAAATTAATTTATAATACAGAAATCAGACTTTTGATAAATCAACTTTTATAAATTAGAAATTTTATATATCATAAAGAAATAAAATTCACACGTCAAGATCCGCGCCTACGCGTTACAAACATCATCTTCCTTTTAAAATGAAATGAATCGCGATGACATGCCGATTAATTATCATATTTATTGCTTTCCCTTTTCTCTGGAAACATCCATTTCCAATATAATGTATGTGACATTTCTACAGTCGACTGCACATCTAAATTTCAAACGGTTTCCTGTTCACTTTTTCGTTGCGGGTAACCGCACGACCGATAGATCCAAACAGGCTAACAATTGCTGTCACAAATGTAACAAACATGTAAATAATTCTCTTTTCATCATACTCGCGAATGCAAGCACAACCGTAGCTCCGAGTTTTTTTTGCGATACATTCGCGCACACATCGAACGAAATTCGAGCTTGAACATTCTTAGTCTAACATGAATCGACGGATACATAGATTCGATGAGAGCAAAATATATAAACCAAATTTTCGTAAAACGTGAACCGACTACTTTCTTGAGAGTTTCCTTTAAAAAGAAAAAAAAAAAAAAAAACATACATACTGAGAGTCACACATTTTCCGGTTTTCGCGCGCATGCACGTCAACATCTACATACAAACAGCCCATTAAAAAAGTCTCCGAGGCAGAAATGTATACAAGACTTTTAGGTTTTAAAAGGAAACTTGGAAAATTCGTGTATTTGCTAAGCTCTCGAGCGTATACGAGACCGCACACCTTTGCGTTTGTACGCAAACACGTACGTACAATTGTTTATCATATCGGAAATGTAGCTTGGACGTACAAGTTGTACGTATACAAACAGACACAGCTGCGCGGGCACAATGCTGGTGCACGGTTATACTATATTACGTACACGGCGGATTACTCCACAGAGCGTTATAACCCTTGAATATGGCCGACGACGTGCCTGCTTACCTTTCAGCGCGATTAATGTCGCTGTTGGGTGTTCGTCGTTTTCGCATGCGACATGTCGCGAACAAAAGTCGTTTCTCGTTCATCAAACCAAGCCACTAATTCAAACCCGTCTGAAACGTCATATTCCACCTTGGTAATTCGATTGCCCAATACGCGATGATTTGCGTATTCCTCTTGTCCAACCAGCTTTAATCATTTCCAACTTGACCTTCCAACAGCTGCTCAGTTCGAGCGCACATCAATCGAGCTACATTTCGTCATTACGAGATACAACTGGGCTTTACCATCAACGTACTTTCACTCCTCCAACGATACCTCGTTGTATCGCCACAGTAATTAAATGCTTCATCTCTGTTGAAACTGTAAAATATAATGACTTAATTATTTATTTTAATTCAACAAAATTATCATTAGTTTGTCATTCATTTTGAACCTTATTATTTTGGTCCGGCTAGATTTTATTCACCAAAATAGAGGTCTTATCTGCTTCAATTAGCAGAAATACTGAATTCGTTCGTTGAGATTTTCGATTATGCAAATTTCAATTAGCCGATATAACCAATTTGTTTCCAATGAAAGTCGAATTCAAAAGATTTATCATTTGCGATTAATTTATACTTGTCAAAGTCGGCGTTTGGTCTCCTGAGCGTGACAACGATGAAGATAGATTGGCCGCGATAAGAATTGTAATAATAAAATAATGATCAGAAATCAAATTTCAAAATGAAAATGACAATTAAATAGGGAAATTAATTAGCAGTTCGACGCAACAAAAGATTCCCGATAATGCGACGCTAACGGACAACGTTACGATCAAGTGAGAACAAAATTTTGCTTGCGCGCGAGCGTCTAATTGGACGAGTCCTTTCAAGGAGCGACGCGAATTCAATGATAATTCAAATAATGAAAGTGCAATGCAATTAAATAATAAAAGTGAGGCAAATTCAATTGTAAGAGTTTCTCTATTCAAAGGAAGTTTACCTAGCATAACAATATCAGTTTATCTCTGGCCGATGTTGATGCATCAGCGAGTATCCTCATCCTCTCCCTAATTGACCTGACCTTTCCCAGACCTTGATCCTGCAAAATAAAAAACAGACAGTGAAACTGATAAAATTTCTTTGTATTAAAATCATTGTACAAACAAAAAGCAATAATTTTCTGATAAATATACTGTCATAAGAAACTATGAGAGAGCAATGGATTGAATTGTCAGAGATATATAGAGGGCGCTCGCTTTAACGAGATTGCATAATTCGAATGTAACGTAGGGATCCATTTTAGAGGCTTCATTTCACGTGAGTTCCACTTAATGTCAAAGTATCTTGTAAATCGTTTTATGATAATGCGTGTGCGCACGCGGTAAAGTTGGCGCGGCCGGTTATATGCGACGCGCATCCGACCATTATCGCCCGCCTTACATGACGGAATCCGTTATCGGCGGTCCCCGGGACCTACCTGATTCCCATGCAAATCAGCCAATTTATTCGGTAGACGGGCAACCGATTAGGTTAACGCCGTTGCTTCTTTCTATTAACGCATATCGGACTTTATCGTAAATCGACGCGGGAGCTTCTCAAAAGAGAAACGCAGCTCTTTTGCAGTTTTGCGCCGCCTCTCGTTTTCGTCGCTCGGCCTTTCGCTGCTTAACATTCATAAATACACAGACCGTGGCATTATGCGCCAACATATTTACTATTTTTTATCACAATAAACCCCGAACACTTGCTTTTAATCACCGCCACATGGCAGAGCCAATTAAAATAAATCTCAAATATACAGCACCGTGATCTTATTTATGCAATAGTATAAACGCTCTTGCGTATATATTTCCTTTACAATTTTACTGCATACGCTTAAACTATCAGCACTTGTTTGACGTATGTATAAATTTCAGCGCGATTATTACCAGCGCATACATTTTCATTGACACTTGATATTCGAAAAATATGATTCAAATTTTAAAGCACCATCGGGGAGAGCTTTAAACAACTGTGCATTTTGAGATCTCGCAATTTATGTACGACAAAATCAAGGAAAAAGGATAAGGAGAGAAAACAGATGGAATATAATATCGACATTATTCATTGAACATATAATAGCACGGGATTTGTTTTTTTTTTCTTCAAACTCTGACAGATTTTTCTTTTTATTCGCCGAAATCCGTTGCAAAAGTTTCGCGAGTAAAAATATTGACAAATTATTCGCGCGGAAATCCCTCGCTGCGTGACGCGCTTGCTCATTAGTCATAATAGCGTTGCGCGTGAAAAAAAATGAAAAAATTTCCACGTTGTGAGTAAAAATGTGATAAAAAACATGAAGGGAGGGGAGGAGAGCAAGGTGGACGCTGATTTATACGGATGAAATGAATTTGACAAATCGTGCAAATCGTTTGACTAACTGTTGGTCGCGCTCGCGCGGCTCGCAAAACGCCTCCGTCGAGATATCTGTGAAATATTCATGCAGCGCGTGAAGAAATTTGGCGTCGGAAGCGGCGTTCTGCCGAAAATAAATTGGCGAAAACGCCGTGACTTATACGAGCCGCTTAACGAGTTAATCGAAAGCAGAGAGAAGCCACCATTGACGTCACGGGTACTTGCGCGTGGAGAACGTTTGACTTATCTACCGAAACACAAGACAAGAGAGTGAAATGCAAAAATATTACGGCATATTTAACTTTAAATAGAAATCCAATTTCAAGATAGAAAAAAAAGCTCTGAGCTGCGAAATGGGGTGCGGTTCTAAACTTTGTAAATTAATTGAATATATCAATCAGCAACTAGTGCCTGTAGACGATATTTTAATACTTCATTAACTAGGTAAATTATGTTATTAAACATTTCACCTACAGTTATTACTTTATGCTGAAAAGTCAGTAAGTGGAAATTAATGAACGTTCAGTTATGATTACAACATTTCTATCGATAAAGTTTATGTTTTCAAAATCTATTAGAAATTTAAATGTGAATTTTACTTAGTGATGAATATGTTTTTAGAAATCATTGAACGTAAATAGTGTGAAAAGACTTTCCCCATAATAATAACAATCAATCATAATATCAATTTAAACAATTTATACAGATGAAATAAAATTTAAATTCATTACCAGAGATGTTTTTTCGGGGACAATTTTTTTATACTCAAATGTATACTATCAAATTTACGGCAGGACAAGTGAGAAGTTAATTAGCGACGTTTTAATCTCATCAGAGCTGTTTCCTTTGACTCTCGTTAGCTCGACTTTCGCGAAACAAAATGTAACGTGTGCTAATTGTTAAATGTTTGTATTTGTTTAATAAAAATGACAACACAGTTTGCTTGCATTTCTGATTCCATACGCCGAAGGAGTTTGTTCACCGTATAGTTATATACTTGTTAGACATTAACACGTCGATTTTGAAGTTTAATATTTGCAGTTGTGTAAACGTATAATGTTTTGTATAATTCGTAACGAAAAAGGGTTGACAATACAGAATAATTCGTATTACATTTTTCACACCGTAAAATTTGAATGTAAAAACTAAAAACGAAAAACAGCGAATCGGTAGCTTAATAAAACCACTCGTCTAAAATATAAACCACAACGGTAAATCTGGCACGGTCGACGACATTCTTTTTGAGTTTATTAAAAAGGAAAATCTTTAGAGTGCTGGCCATAATCCCGACTTTATTAAAGACGTATCGAAATATCTGCCATCAGTGACTTTAATGTAAAGTAATAAAAGCAGCTATTTTCCTTGAATGTAAGCCGCGTGCGGATATTTATCATTTCGTTTTAATAAAGTTATCGTATCGCGCATATTATCACACCGGCTGCCACGACACAGTTCTCATAAATATTAATACGCAATTAACGTAATGGCGTCGAATTTGGGAAACGTCTCAATGAATTCGGACAGGATTATGTATTCGTCCTCTACGAATAGAGGCCGAGCAAGAAGCAGGTTGAAACGATGTTGTTTGGGTACCCAAGCTGTCCGCTTAATTTCACAATTCAGCTTCTAACGTTGATTCGTTGCGGGGTAAAAAGATCGAATGTACATCAAATTCGAATTTATGTATAATGGAGGTGAGCCTATCAGCGCGAGCCACTGCACCGACAAAGTTCGAATCATTATGTCCGTCCATCAGTTCGAACGGCCCACGCATTCTTTCCACGTTGGTGATGCCTACCTAAGGCAGCCTTTCTCTCTCTCTCTCTCGCTTTTCTTTTCGTCCTTTTTTGTGTTGCTCGCCGCTGAACTGGATCCCGCTGATGCAGCGGCCGAGGTGGTCCCGGCTCTGCTGGTGGCCTGCTCGCACTTACACAACCGATCGCACATTCGATCTTGGATCGAATCGCAAGCCTCGCGCAGACGACCTCGGCGTCACCCGCGACGTCGCCACGTATACCATGCATGCAACACGCTCCGCACAGTCTTGTTCCCCGCTTAGCCACATCCTGCCTGACCACATTTATACAAATCTCCGCTAATATTTATTTGTTACACTTTTTTCCATCCTGACGACGAGAGGTATCCATCTGCAAACGAATTTAATTTTAAATAACTTGTGCTGAATAATTCATGATTATTCATGAACTTGTGTCATACGCAATACACTATATACAGATGTAAGAGATTATTTCAATAAATAATAATTGCAATAAAAAATATAACAAAATATTAATGATGTTTCAATTACAGTGAACCGAGGAAAAGAAAATGAACACATCTCTGTAGTTCATTGGAATATGCAGTTTCATGCATAATGTATAGAAAAAAAAAGTTAATTTTGTACGGTTGGATTGTAAAATTACCACGAAATATACGGACTAATATTTGTAATAAATTTTTTGGTACTGCAATATTTTTAGTTGGATTTATTGTAAAGTGAAAAGTGTCGACGTACGGATTCGTTGTATAGGTCGGCGACAAAACAACGTGTGCGAATATTTTTTACGACAAAAATGTTTTTCACCGCTTAGAACTCTTTGATAAAAGTGCAAAGTTATTTCTCTCGTTCATTTGACGAAATCACTCATCCCAATATGATTTTCGAAAAAATCTTAAAACTGGGAAAAATGAAAAAGGAGAAAATATTTGAAACTAACAAATGATCTGTCAAAGTTATAAACTTCGCTAAATGATACATACACGCACAATCCCACTGCAAAACCTCTCGAAGAATTTTTCACTCAAGTCAACTTGCTGCCACATAACGATGTCGGGGGAAAAAATTCCTGCGTCAACAGTTTTAAGCTCCATCGACTTATAATAATTATTAAAGCGTTTTTCGATTTGCTTGCAATAATTCATCGGTCTGATTATATTTTTCTTTGATTTGACATCTTGTCGATAATAAATCAGAGCGCGGAGATTGGTTGGTAAGTCGAGTCAATAAAACTGACGTAGACCGGCGCTGACATTAATGATTATTAATTGGTGACAGACTTATCTGCGAGTGTACCAAGTGCACCTCACACAACTAATTACCGCCAGCAATACCGGTCGGCCAATCCTTCGTCGGTCGCGCTTTTGATCGCCGGCGAGAGCGATGTTAGAAAGTGGAAAGTCTAATTTGATATACAGATATCGAGCAGCGATAACGTCGCACAATAATGACTAATGACTATTGCGGAATTCAACCGCACTCGTCATTGGAAACAAATCGATATTACATTATCATAACGATATGCAATCGGCAAATTGTTGTTTTAACAAGTTAATTTCGTTAATAATTTTCAATGTTTTTCAAAATGTATCTAAAATATTTTCTATATGTTTTTTAGTTACATAAAAAATTCAATATAAATTATAGATGAACGAATATTTATAAAAACATTTGAAAAATAAAACTACACATGTATATATGATCACTGAAATACTCTTGTCTCTGTGGATGATTATTTATATTCATAAAAGTTTTATAAAAAATTGTGAAACGTTGGTGAAAGCAATTTTCAATCATCAACGGTGTCGGAAAATTTCATTTGGATTTTCAATGCCCGGATTTACAATCGGTTTACAGAACTCGTTCAAATTTTATTTATCAATTCGACTCTCGTTTGTTTGCAAAAGAAAATTGAATTAAGTGCATTTATATAAGCAAAGTGTTTTTCATTACTAAACCTGTTCAAATATTTACCAATAGGTTCTGCGGTTTTCAAAAGCACACACACACGTCGAGCTCGTACATCATATTTCCGTTCTAATGTCGATTCGCTGAGTGTTTTGCTGTTATCCGATCGATAGGAGGATAAATGTGCCCTCCTCGTGCTTCCACCAGTTAACTTCTGGGCACTGGAAAACAAAAAAGTGCTGTCAATTTTAGTTTATCACAAAGACAATAAAATGTGAAATACAGCCCGGAAATGTGTCACAGATTCGTGCAACATAAATGTTTGCTTTTATAGATCACGGTTTAACAAGATTTCATAAAAAAAAACTTTTTTTTACTATTTTATTTATTTCATCCAGTAAACGACAGAGTTAGTTACAACGGACACCCTCTTGAAATTCTTTTTTTTTATGTGTGTACTACAAATTTATTAACATTGTTTTGAAAAACACAATAAATTTGATTGTTTTCTATTTATAAAATAAATCGAAACAGTAAAAGTGACGGTGATGCATGATGAGAGAGAAAGAGAGAGACAGAGTGTTACGCGTTATAACAAATTGGCGAAAAATTGAATACATTAGAGTTTATTTATGAGCGCGGGTGCGTTGCATTTAATTGCGAGGCAGTGACGGGCGCAGTGCTCACAATGCGGAGAGCGATGCCACCTGCACCGCAGCTTTGTGGGCCCGCCATCGGAGAAGCCCAGGGAATTAAGCATCGGCGGAACTCGATCCGCGGCATTTGAGCACGTTTCTCGAGCCAGCATAGGGCCATCTCGTTATTTCACGTTAATGCTCTTTCGCTGCTGTACGCGAGTGGAAAAAAATACACCCCGATCCGACTTTGCGCGAACAAACGAATGGATAACATGATACCCACTGAAATTCACCGTCATTTCACCGGCTGCGTTCTTTTGTTCGATGACTTTCTTCGGAGCAAGCCGATCCTGCACCATTTGGCACGAGGAAAAAACCATCTCAGTTTCTACTGAAATTGTTGCTCCCATACCAGCTGTGAATTATTGATTCATAAAGAAAGCGAGACTTGGTTCTCTCATCTCGGACTTTATTATTTCTCTTCTAAATCATTCGAAACCACTCGAAACCAGATATAAATCAGTGTTTTCGATAGAAGAACAAAAAACTCAATGTATATATTTTTCTCGGTTTTCACACCAGGTCACCGTTCAAGGCCAGGGATTACGAGCGGTCATTCGCCAGGTATAATTAATAGGCGAGCGGCAACACGAAAGAATAATTAGTCGTCGCACTCTAAAGTTCATATTTTACATCAAAGATTTTATGTCCCCGGCACTCCGGTCGGTGTTTCACAAGTGTGCCGTGTGAGCACTCTTTGCTCGCGCTCAAAATTGATGACGCGATTCCTCGTGATTAACCCTCTCTCGTGGGCGGCAGACGTACTTACCACCTAATGCGTGCGTCGCCGTAAATATAGCCGATCGTGAATGCCACCCCCGCAATGCGCCAATAAATTATTTCATCCAGCACGGAATCCGCGGAAAAAAACGCGCTCAGCCAATAATTCACAATCATCGTAACGTCGCCGGTTGGACGATAAATTTATTAACAACTTGGGCGCAGAATTCCATTTCAAGCTCTTGATGACTTCGTTATACCCGATATACCCTCTCGGCTCGGGTTTCAAACCCTTCTCCGGGGCAAAAAAAAAACGCGTCGCTATCACAACAGCCGCGCTTGTTGCCGCAAACAAATCGACCGGGTTGCTTTGATCTTGATTCTGGATTCACGACAAATTACATGAAAGGATACGAGCCATTATGTCCTTCCTCTCTCTTTCTCTCTTTCTTTTGCAGGGGAATTTTTTTTTCCACCCGACTTGTATAACACTATTACAAAAATATTGTATTCACAGCGAAATATCCTTTTATAAAAGCGATCGACCGCGTGCCGACCATACGAGCTCAAAGGAATCCGATGTTGACCGCTTCTAAAAGGTGTTGATTTTGACGCCACAACAGCTTCCCAGGCGGTCCAACGCCCGACTGACAAAGTGTCGCGTTTTGTCCAACGGACCGATATTTTGATGTGACAAAGACGATTCCTTGTCTCCAAGTACGAATTCAACGTCAACCGAAAAGCCGCGGCGTTGTAATAAAATGTTGTACGCATGAATACGTGTTCCGGAATTGTAACAAACTTTGATCTCCGGCGTGATCAGACACTTCTGCCACTGTCTCGTCTAATAAAGATTAATCGTCATGCACTCAGCTGATGGCTGAACCAGATTTCACCGTCACTCCGATATTGTTACATCAAATTGGAAATTTGTTAATGGATTTCAAACCCTGGATAAAAAAACAACAAAGAACACAGAAAACAAAATGGAAAAAAAAAAAGATTCACAAAACTTTGATCAAACGGGGAGTGGAATTTCAAAATGTGAATAAAAAACGAACGACGTTGGAAAAAAAAAATCCGTGAGACGAGTGATCAAATTCAGTTCAGCGACCTTGTTGGAAATGCAAACAGGAGAGGATCTAATACAAGATTTCCGATTTTTTATTCGCTTTTGAATAGCGAAGAGAGACGGTCGGAATGAGAATTAGGAGAGCATAATCCCGGGGATTTTCGTGGCGGGGACAGATGCTTTCTCGGTTAGATCCAATTTAACGAGTGCACCCTCCCGATTCGACGGGCTCGATCGACACGGTGACGAATCGGGCAATGAAAGAGCACGCCGAAGGAAAATCTGCTTTTGCGGTCGCGACGCTTTCGGGACCTCGGGGCCTGTGTCACTGTGTCACGTTGCAGCAGAGACTTAGTCCGCGTGACGAATGCGAAGGGCGAGAACGTGCTGCCGAGGCCTCGACATAATAAAGCTTCGCGCACATCGCTGATCACAAAAGGGCCCAGGCTCATTGCGAGTGAACGCTGCGAACAACTATTATGAAACGAGTTTCGGGGATTACGATGCCAAGACACATTTTTTTTTGTCAATCTACCTATTGATTTTCGGATTTTAGTTATTTGCCCAAGGATTTGGCGGATCTCGTTTGCGCGACAGTTTATATAGAATGCAACGCACCAACAACATTCGGCATGAATTATTTTAGTAAGGACGACAAATTTTTCGTTTGAGCGACATTTTTATTCGGCCGTTTATTTTTTTTGTCTCATCTTTTTCTTGCAGTCTCTTTTTCTCCCGGTGCTCTTGCCTTTGTCGAGAAAGTTACTGAAGCGGGAGGTTTTTCGGTTTGGAGTTCCTTGCAGGTATAATTTGTGAAATAAATTATGAGGCTGAATGGGAATCGCGCAGGTTGGGAAATAATGCTTGTCCCACAATGAAATTTATCGGTCGTTTTGCAAAAGTCTCTTAGCGTCGGAGCGCAACCACTCTGAGACACGTGTTATACACTGTGTCGGGCTTTTAATTTCAAATTAATCAAAATCGAACGATTAATGTACTCAATCGTGCAAAATTATCGACCCGACGCCAGAGACAACTCGGTGATGTTGATACTGATGAAGAGCTCTCGGAGAAGAGCCGCGGATAAGACGGCAAAGCCTCGGTTAAGCCGTCGAAACGTTTGCTTGACTTAGCTCTGCGTCGACTTAATGAACACCTCACCGTTGTTGAACGGCGAACATTTTGACTCGCACTGCTCGACTAACAATTTAATACGGTAATAACGTAAATAGCAAAATAATTAAGGCGAAGACAGCCTCGTTCCCACGGTTTCCAAATTGCGTCCTCCAGATTCATGATCTGTTTGCGAGCTCACTTTTTTGCAACTTCATTTATTTTTTCTTCAACAACAGAGTTTTTGTTACTTGTTTTTATGTAGAATAACATTTTATTTGTTATTATTTTTCATTCAATATTATGACATTGATGTATCAATTGGTACAACGTTCTTCATCCAACTTGACATTCTCTTGACGGGAGTTTCCTGTTTTGTATAGCAAAGAGACGGGCTTTCAAGTGACCCTTCACTGCGAGTCTTCATAGAGTCTCTCTCTTTCTCCTTCTCTTTCTATGGAGGACCATAAAGTTGCCCACTCTGTAGAAGCATAGTGAAATGCTCTTAAATGCTGGACATTATTATTTCATTATACAAGTATTATACAAGAATAAGAAAAGCAAATGCACCGTTACAGCGGGCACAATTAAAGTAATCAGCGAGACAACGGCTGTCTCAACAATGCCGATTGCAACCGAATGTCAATTATTCGAAACATTTAACAAACAAAATAGAAGTTAATTAGAACAAAATTTGCCGAGCTAACGGCCAAGGGATGCCTACTTGTACTTTCTGAATGTAATTTAATTTTCAATAAAAGTCGACGTCGGTAGTCATTAACTCGACTCGAGAGATTGCCGTTAAAAAAAACGTCATTTTGATGGCACCACCGTGCTCGCTAGCACTATTTCGCCGCCAGCCTAATGGCAAGGGAGCGGCTTTTTTCCGAAAACTTACTAAATTATTACTTCCCGGCGCGACGCTTTTTTCGCCGCTCGATAAGTTCAAACTGAGCGAACACACGGCTCGCCTAGAGTCGATAACACGGCGAATCAAACATGAAGCAAAAGGCCAAACACTTTTTATGGACGCTTTGACCTCTTCTGTTCATTTTATTACTTTTGTTTTCTCACATTTCCCACAACTAGGTATGCAAAAATTAAAAATGAGCAGCCCCACTTACATTCAAATTGACGTTAGAATTTCAAATTATTTTGTCTTCGTCAAGCACTGCGGCTTGAGACTAAACTGTTACGCGAATCTATTAGAGACAAAAATATATCGCGCTTAAGTGTTTGCGAAAACTAGAAATTCGCTCTCGAGAGCAGAAAGAAGCCTTCGTTAATTAATTTCAAGTGAAGGATGCAAAGCGAGCTGCCATGAATGCACGTCTGTTTGCTGCTCATAAAATAAATTCTACAAGAAAAAGGCAGCTTTTTTTTTATTTATAAGTTTCTTTTTGCACTCTCATCATAAAATTTATTCTGCGCGAATAA
The DNA here is from genome assembly GCA_030522925.1 of Trissolcus japonicus. NCBI lineage: Eukaryota > Metazoa > Arthropoda > Insecta > Hymenoptera > Scelionidae > Trissolcus > Trissolcus japonicus. The sequence goes on along the minus strand of JAPYZS010000096.1, from coordinate 62,056 downwards.
AAATGTTAAAAAAGTTTACTTGCAAGAACAAAACGAGACTAAATTCTTGTACGAATACTTTCGCGGAGGCAATTTCAAGATGGGCTGTCAATGTTGACCTTTTTTTTCATTTGTTCGGTCGTGTCGGCCGGGTCACGAGATCTGAAGATTTGTGCGGGCGATAAACTCGTCAAGTGCCCTCGAATGTTCATCAAACAGGACACGGAGTGAGACGAAGTTAACCAAGCGAACTACGATAATCGAAACGATCGGAACTAGCTGGGCAGGCCGAGAGAAGCGGCGGATCAACGGCAAAAGAGCGGCTGGTTTGGCTTGCCCGTTCGCTCGTAGCACGGCTCGAGGCAGGATGAAGACGTCCGTACCTGCATGGCAGCTCAAGGTCTGCCACTTTCCCTCCTCTGTGAGACGAGACCTCCGCGCCGACTGGCACCCTCTGGGCCTTATGCCCCCACCGCGCGCCCAAAGACGCGCACACTCATTTTCTCGCACCCTCTTTGCACGCTGGTTGGTTCATGCAAAATAGGGGAGGGCCCTCCATCTCAAAATAAACTGCACTTACTTTGCATTTCCTTGCATTCTAACCAGCCACTTTTCATTATAAACCGATTTACAGCTCTTCTCGAGAACTGAAACTCCATACAGTTTTAGTCATCGAGGTTACTCCTTTTTATTATTTTTCCTTTTTCTGCAAAACATTTTTTTGTTCACTCACTCTCTCTCTCTCCCGTTCGTCTTATTTTGCAAGTAATGAAGACATTATAGAAAATCTTTTAAAATCTTCTTAAATGCACTTTGAATTTCTTGGAACAGTGGTTTTTTTTACAGCTGCTAATAACCATGATTGGTTACAAAGTGTATATAATTTAACACAACTTTTTATTCACAACGACGGGTGTATAAAATATATATATATATATATACAAGACATAACCACAACTTTTTGTTGTGTGTACCGTGGATGTAAAAATAATAGCTCGTCTTTTCTGAGAAGATCACGTCAACGTAAATTGAGGTTGACGACAAAGCGATAAAAAGCCGCGGAGCTAATATTGGCACCCCGATTGATGCCGAGTTTATCTCAACGGATAATTTTAAACGATATCCGCATCTCATCGTGCACGATACGCGCAGTTAAAAATGTTGCGCAAAAGTGAGGGGCCCCGGCGTCTTGCGTACACTATGTTCGCTCGCCAAGAGCTCACCTTATGCCGACCGGGGCCCCGAAATAATAGGTTGCGTCCGCTCGCTCATTAACCTTTATACCCCGTTCTGACGAACTGTGAGTACCCGAGTGATCTCACTTTGCTCTCTTCCCAAGATCTCTCCCCGTCTGTCGTTCTTTTTCGTTGGCACACTGCTCGTCTGATGTACCGCCTCGGCCAAGATAATGAACCATTTTTCCATATCGCGTCGTGTTTGTTTTGACGTTGATGCTATTATTATACATCATTAACATCTTACGTCCAGCGCAATTCTCATGACGTCGAAAAAGCCGAGCGTTAACAAAAACAATACAGTCGACAACAACACAATGGAGAAGAAAAAATAAACGACGTGGCAAACATGCAACAGAGCATCATATACGTGATGTATAACCGACGTTCGTTAGCAATCAACGTGGCTAATTGTTTGATCCGATAACGCGATCGGATGAAAACTTTGTTTTCATGTAAATGACTCGCGTAATGAGTGACGCTCGCGCGAATGAATTATTGAAGCCACGTGAGCGCTCGGCGTAATTAAAGCGCGCGCGGTCGAATGACAAAACGGTAAAGTCGGCGAGTGAGCATTGAATGGCGGCGCAGTGAAAAAAAGGCCGTCTTGTGTCGCGCTGCGTATATAAAAACCGCATGAAACGTAATAGAGTCGTTGCGACGGGAGATGTTCGTAAATCAGACTATTAAGGTCCCATACATCATTTGTAACATCTCCGGTTGAATGGGCTTTTCAAGCGGTTCAAAAAGTTTTGTCGTCGCTGGGGGGAAGAGCCTTTGAAAAACATCACTGACATTTTTCGCGACCGTCCCTGCTGCGATGCTAATGGCCGGCCAATAGAATGCGCCACCATCAAAAAAAGATGCCACCTGCGTCTTTATGTGTGTCCTAGCCGAAGGGACCGACCAGCACCATTGATATAGTTTTCCAGTCGACCAAACCCGTCCGAGAGCGCGATGAAGAAAAGAAACGTCCCTCTACGAGTGCTCCAATTATCCCAGCTATCTCCGTTTGCGCCCGCGTTTCCTATGATCCGAACGCTCATCGACGATTAATAGTGCCGCTGACACGGGAAAAATGTTGCAGCGTGTTTTCGGGATTCGTCACATTGTTGCCTTTGTGTCCGAGTCATCGGTTCGGTTTTAAGTACGCCAAATATTTTTCCTCGAACGTTTCGCCTGCAGCTTTCAATATTGCGTTCTTTTGTTCCAATCGATTTACCATACCTGCGAATAAGGTTTAACTTATTGATTAAATTTTGTTCAATTCGCGCGTATAATTATTTTTGAATGTTATATAATGTTCGTTCAATAACCGTGCCACACAACAATTTTAACTTTTCATGAATGAGAGATTTAATAGTTGAAAAATAAAACAACCATTTATGAAAAAGGAACAGAAATTATGTTTATTTACTCAGAACTGAGTACAATGTTGTCTTGATCGTGGCGTAAACAAAACTAATGCCTGTCAAACGTTGACAAGCGAACCTCACAAAAACAAAAGATTGTTGAAGTTTGATTAAAAGCGATCTCATATATTTAAAGTTATTCATTGAATTTCATCGTTATTATTTCTATCGTAAATATCTTCTCTGAAATACAGATCACTATATTGAAACTCTAGAAATCCTTTTTTCCTTACAGTCGGGAAATGTATACTACCATTCAATTTATCATCCAGTGCATCAAACAAAAAGGAATCTTTTATAAAATAATTGGGCTGAATTTTGTTCCACGATTAAAATTCCACGATAATAAATATGAAAACTCGTTCACTGTAATTATCACGGACGTCAGAAATTGTAAACCCCAGTTTTATCCAAAACTGGTAAACAATAATTTTCTTATCAATTTTGCGTCAATGCACATACGCCTTAGCAGTTAATAAAATTCAAAAATTAATTGTTGATCGAACAAAACTTGTTTCCGTCCTTTTCACGTAATGTTTGAGCCAAGCAAACGAAAATGAAAAAAAAAATCATGACCCGTCTGTCAGCACTCGCAGAACTGACTGATCGACGATTACACATATCGACAGATTAGGCGCTTGGCGTTGCTACAATATATTTTCATGAATTAAAATGTGTGGATCGCCTTCGAGATAAGCCGATTAGCCGCAAGTCTAATTTGACGTGTGGTTTTTAACTGTTGCACAACTTGGCATCATAAAGCCGCAACTTTCCCTCGTCAAATTTTTGCATCGAACACATATATTTGAGCACGAGAAGACAATGCATACAATTCGTTGTTTGCTAATTTTTTTTTGTTTCAGTACTGATTTGAATCTTGAACGTCACTCAATGAGCGATTAATCGAACAATGTGTTTATAGTTTGGATAGCAGGAATTGCAGGCTATAAAAAGTATGCGTTTCAGGCAAACGACCTCTGTTATAGCGGATTAAATCATCGCCCCCCATTTCTTTTGGGCCGATTATACTCGGAGGTCTCGGTCTGTCGTGCGAGAACGCGTTTTCTCTCTCCGATGATACGCCGATGTCAGACATGACTGAACAAAAAATAACGCCTTGGACTTCCGCCAAGCGACTGAAACCGCGGCGTTTTTTTTCCCTGCCAATCGGAAGAGAGGCATTTGAAAAACAAGAATTACGGCGCTCGACATTTGCAGCCGCTTTTTGTCGCACATTTTCTGCACGCCTGATCTCGAAGCTGCGTTTGATCATCGTTTAATCATCTAAGTACAAAGTATATTTATTAATAAAAATATATCGTCTCCTTGGCGTTCTCTATATTTTCTCGTGTTGCAATTAATTATACGTTTACAATAGTCGCGAGTTCGCCGTTTGTTTTCGACCAATTTTATTAATGATCCGTTTAAGTGTTTATTCAATTTGTCCCGCGCAGGTTCCATTTATTGTGTTTGCCAAACGAATACAATCGAAAGCATTTATTGATTCTTGCTACTCTGTTTTGTTTTTTTTTTTTTTTTTTTTTTTTTTTTTTTTTTTTTTTTTCAGCGGAACAATTTTGCTCGCTGGTCGTGTAAATTAGAATTGTATTTGCGTAGAGGCTTTGGATTCAAATTGTCCGACCAATTTTAATGTCAAATGAGAATTACACAAAAAATGTTCCTATAACACATGCTCTCTGGACCTGTTAATTTGCGAATAATAAAATTGTTGTTCGAATTCACAAGTTCGGTTATTTCGGCAGGGCGAAAATGGTCTCGAGGATGAATGCAGTTTAAAAATAAACCTCAACGGAAAATGTTGTGTAATAAAATTGAAAAGGAGACGTTACAGTCTGCGCGAAAACAAGGGGCATAAAAAATGCATACTGATTTATCGTTGTGCGTTGTCTCGAAGCTCGGCAATAGAAAAACGTCCCATATATATTATTCAGTCGTTTACATCACACGGCTTTAAAAATCTAGACTGCAATTTAAAGACTGCGAATTATTAAGCCTGGCTGCTATTTTTAGATCGCGCGAGTCATTACACTTCATTTGCGAACGTGCAAATTATGTACAAACTTCTTGGTTCAAATTACAATGCGCGTGTCATCGTTTGTCATTTTAAATACCAACCAATGCGTTTGTTTTAATTCTTGCAATACACACGCTACTCAAACGGTATTCCACAATAGCCAACTGTTGTTTCTAAATACAAACGCACTACTATGCAATTTACATTCACATTTTTTCGAAACGTAAAAGTGATGCACTTCATTCTAACAATTATACGATAATTAAGCATCGTTTACGTTCCAACTTTTAGAATGAGGATTCTTTTAGTTCCATTTACAAGCTCAAACAGAGACCTTGAAAAAAAAAGGAAATTTATATATAACATTCCAAAGGCCAAGCAGGAAAAAAGGGAAGGCAAAAGAATCCGAATGATTTACAGTCGGTGCTCAATGCGTAATAGATCGAAAGCCTTATGTTTTATTGCATAATATTTCAGGCGCGAGGTTTTAAGAGAGGAGTTTCCGCATACTGTCGCGATAAAAAATCAATAATACGAAATAAATCGACGGGTGTCGTGGATCTCGCGGTAACGAACGATCGCATCGATCTGGCCGCGCCGATGACCGGAACAAAGACTCGCCGAAGACTTCGTCCACTACTGCCGTGGCGGCTGCACAAGCTGCGGATTTATCATCGCGCCCTCGACGGCTAGATATCATCTCGCCTCCGCACTCTGTCCCGTCATATACGTGTAGCCCCGCAGCCCTCGTCTCTTTTTATATTTATTATCCCCCCACGGGTGTGCTCGTCTCGCCGACGGTGCGTCGCCGACTCGTTGTTTCACTCTCACATAAGTTCACAAACGCTTCACTGCCACGAATCACGGACCCCGGTTACGCGATCGCGTTGCTTTATTTACGGCAGCTACGCCACACTCGATGTCGTTCGTCTTGCTACATATTTCTATGACTCTGTGACTTTTCTTTGTTTCTTTATACCTCCATATCCTTTCAACCCCATACCCGGCCATCAGACTGAGCAACAAATTTCGCTTTAAACGCCTTTTCCATTTTGCAATCATTTGTACGTTGATAGCAAAAACATCCGAAAACGGAATATTTATCCAAAGTAACTAATATGACACGTTTTTAAATGTTTAACTAATTATTTTAAAAAGAATTTCAAAACAGTAAGATATGAAAAATAATGAACAATAATAAAAAAAGGTGTATGAGAAAATGTATGAAAAAAATGTTTAGTTATCTTGTTGGTGAGAAGAAAAAACAATTCCCCTGAAAATTCGTAAATGAAAGGGTAATCAAGAATTGTTTATAAAGGATGATGAAAGAAATGGGGTCACAACAAAGTATATACATTACACTTAAGCCGCGGCTTCTTGATCCGAATTTATGAACTGGCGGGGTTAATGATTGTTGGTGATGATTAGGTTGTAGCGCAGATGAATAATGACTAGGACGCAGTTTAATCAAGAAATATAGTTATGAGTTGGATGGTATTATGGACATGAATAAATGATCCACTCACCAACAATACTTGTGGAAAAATTGTGTTTACATGTTCCTCCGCATAGATTAATAAATTGTTGTTTAGCGGCGTTCCGAGGGCGAGATAAGATTATGTTGAATTATGCTTTCATTCATCATTGATTGTAGGGATACGTTCAAACACGATCAATTTGTAGTCTAATTTAAAAACTCTTACCATGATCACTGCAAGATATCTCCATGCTCAAATAGCTTGCATCAGACACTATAGATAAACCCTGAAAAAAATGATACGCCCATAAAAAAATATATGCCATAAGAAAATAGTGTTATAGATGCGCGCTATTGGTTCAAAAACATAGAACACAAAATTTGAAGCAAAAATGTTTATCTTCCAAATGTTACGAATGAAAAAGTTACCAACTAAGGTCGAACTTTTTATTCTTTCATATTTTTTATTCTATAGAATATATTCATATTTTTATTCTTTCGCATTCGATTATACCTTTTGGTATATCTAAATCAACTTCTGCAATTTATTTGTGAGCAAGACGAATTTGATTTTTTTTATTTAAGTTTACCATACATTTTTTGTTGTTTTGTTTTAAATGTCTTGAAAATCACTATGTTATGTTTCCAGCGCAAACGATTATATCAAAAGTATAACAGAATGTTATTGAAAGAACTGCTTCTCTGCGGGAGAGATAATAGAATTAATGAAGACGGATTAAATTTCAACCGGGCATATTCGAGGGTAACTTATTACATTTTGTACTATAGTTGATAAATCGTCTTTCAATCGGATATACTTTTTATAATCAATATCATTCTAACGTAAATAGACTTCAATTAAAATATGACGTTTATTATTCCTTCTTCTATATTTCTTCATGAATGAAAATTTCAATTCAGCACCTGAGTCCTTTTCATATTTCATAACTTTTCAAAAATAATAATAAGACGCTGAAATATAATTGTCACGATTTCAAGCCACAAAAACAACTCGAATGAATAATGGTGTAATTAAAATAAATTGAAAATAAATCACCGATGCATACTGTTATCTCAGTTGAAAAAAATCAAAACAAAATCTGTGCAACAACTTTTCCAATAAAACATTATTCTACGCGACGTTATCGTTCAGGGATGAGAAAAAAAGGACTATTTTTTCGGCACTGTGGAAAGTAATCTCATATTTTTTTATATTCGATATCAAGTGGCAATGTTTTTGGTGTAGGATATGATATGTCCGTCAGATTCAAAATGACGTGACTCTTCATGCAGCTCAGTGGTGACGAATAAAATCTGAATTCTTGTCATAGATATGCAACACTATGTTTCCATAAAAAATGTATCACGGAGCAACTTATATACGTGCTCGAAAACGATTAAAAATTCATAGCGGAACGACAGTGCTTTATTTGGACCTTGGGATTGATTCATGAAAATACGATGCATTGATTTCTCAGCTGAACGAAAATAATAATGGAACTAATAGTTTATCATAATGATTGATAATCGAAATTGTTTATAAAAATAGAATTGAAATAAAAAAATCAATTTTTGTTTTCCGGATATATCCGATTGCATATATTCCGACTAATTATAAAGTTGAATCGTTTCCCAGCTGGACCAGAGCAAACGAATAATGAAATCAAATTATATTTAAAAACAAAAAAGGATTGAATTTGTCATAGTTTTATAATTTATTATGAAAACACCAACTTATTTCCGATTGAAAGTTCTTATTTTCATCAAATAAAGTTCTGTTTCAGACGCATACATACATGCATTGAAAAAATAACAATCATTTTTGCGCCGCTCTGTGAATAAATATCTTAAACGGGCACACGACTTGGAGAAACTGCGCCATTAATTCATCGCAAGCGTTGGAATTAGATTTACATGTTAAATAATTGGACATTATATATTTTCGTAAAAATTAGCAATGATTTGTAAGTACATGGGCGCGGACCATTATTTCCGCTCCAGTCAAAATTGCCAACTGGTTGGCCGGCAGTATATAACGAACGCTATGTTTCTACGATAATTATTTTTTCGTTATTACATGCGCGAATCAGAATGATCCCAAGTATCGTTAATCTCGCTGTTAGGTGTTAATGAACGCAGATGCGATCGCGCTAAATTGATCGTCTGTTTGCACTGCTCCATCGTTATTTGCATAATAAATCGTCCGGATGTTAATTGCGTAAGAATATCGCACGGATAAATAAATCCGCACATGCAGCGTTCTAGTTACTTACACTTGGGTGAGAAAAATGCTAATAAAATAACGCCTTTGGCAAGATACAGACTAGCTGCATATATAAAAATTAAGTTCTGAGCGGAGAAAAATTGCAAAAAGCACGCTCCATGATCGCGTTTGTTGCCGCAACAAAGTTGCTCCGTTGCAACGTAGCGTCCAGAATATTGCGCTTTCCATTTGAACCGATCGATGCGTCAGAATCAAATTCCGCGAGCGATTTAGGCCAATGGTTTGGCGAAAAAAAAATGAATCCTCAGCTACGGGAGCCATGCCAGAATAGAAAAACTTCAATATAAAACAATGCGTCGGCCAAAAAAGTTACGATCTCAAATGACCTGAATCGAAACGTAAAACGTATAAATGTTTGGCTGGCGCACAAACGTCAAAATAAATGTCGCACGAAAAATTCGGTCGTCGAACAAAAAGCCAGTTCGATTCGAGAGTTTGATGCGATCACACCCATTCAAAGTCCTAAAACTCAAATTCATTTTTATATTTTATGGGTGACAAAGTTTCATGCCGCACGAAATAAAAGTCATCATTTTTGTTTAAACACACAACTGCCAAAGTTTTGATTCATCATACCAAATTAAACTCGTGAATGAAATTCATTTTTCATTGCGCCAAGCTGAACTTGAACCGACTCGCTTTTTCGCGATATTTTTTTTTTTTTTTCTGAAAAATGAAAAATTTCTGGATAAAAGAAAAAGAGGGACGATAAATTTATTCTTAAAATCATCCAAAACCATCTACAAGTGCGAACAATTTTAATCAAGCTCATTAGGATTCACCGCTGAATCGGGGTAAAAATTGTAATTGATGCGTATAAATTTCCACAAATTAACATTTAGTTGCGAACAATTTGCCACAATTACGCGAATTCCTCACGTCGTTGCAGAACGAATGGTCGTGCGTATCCGTGGTACGAGCTTTTTGTTAGTTTTTGCAACGCTGCGTGTGTTGCGAGACGCGAGAAAGCGCGGCCCGCAAAGCACACACAGCGCCAAGAGGGTAATCGCGCGCGAATAAGGCGTCGGAATGTTCGTATATACGCGTCGCCGCGATAAGCAATGGACGGCCTCGCGGCGGCAAAGAAAGAAACAGAGCTCACGAGAGAGCACCGACGCTTTTTCTCCTCCTTCCTCTATCGCTCCTTCTCTTCGTAACTCCGTGACAGCGTGTAATCTCAGACTTGAGAACGAAATAACAGGTTCTCTTACCACGTCCGGAGTTGCGTCTTTCTTGCGCGCACGATTGTCGAGAGAGCTCTGCGCGACCGCGCGCGCGTCCATCCCGATACTTCAATTTCGACTCGAAATAAACTTATCTCGAAACGATTCGCCCGGCCCCGAAACACAGTCATTTTCGCGCCAATTTCTGACGATCGAATTCCGGCCACGGGATTATCGGCTATTGACTGTCGTTGTAACGCCGTGTGCGATACCGTATCTTTGACGTTTATACATCCCGTCGTTTCTGTTGGGGTTCCGATGTTTTAATCTGATTTTACTTTTTATGTTTCAGGTAAGTTGATTGGGACGCCGCTTTTTGTCTTGATAGAAGAGCCCGAGTGAAGAAGCAAACGAAGGACGGAGAGTCAACTGGAATAAAGCCGTTCAAGAGATGAAGTTACAGTTAAACACTTTTCAAAGAAAATAGTTTTTATTAGATCTCGCCAAAACGAATTTCAAAGGGAAAAAGGCACAGTCATTCGTTTTTGCTGCCGGTTACAAACTGAAAAAAAAAACCATATAATCTCAACTATTAAAACATGTGTAATGACTTCATCGTGGCTCTCGAAAACGCGAGTAGACGTCGTGTGCTCTCGTTCTTTTATTCAATTTTTTTATTTCTTTGGGTTCGCAGTAATATCTACTCAAAAGCATCTCTCAGAAGGAACGGAATATCATCCTACGACTAAAAAAAATGGTCCCATCAAAAAAGCAGAAAGTTCCAAAATAAGTTGCCCGAAAATAATAAACCTGAGAGCAAAACTAGCTGAGAAGAAGAGTTCAATTACACTCAGCCATGGCATCCTGTATGCCGTGACAGTGCGGAATAACGCAAACCCGCAAATCATTGAATTTGGTCTAAAAAAAACTGTCATGAAAAAAATTGAATGGAGGGTCGAATGACGCAGGGACGAAAAAAATGATGAATCATCCGGTCCTGGGTTGGAACAAAACTCACACGTGTCGGACAAAAACGAGCAACAGAAGTCAGGAGAAGGGGGGGGGGGGTCTCAGAGAAAAAAGGTCTCATTAAAAAGATGATGGCGGAAGGAAAAGAAGTCGATCATGTCGTCACGGGTGTCATACGCGGCAGCGTGATGGACACAATTCGGTTCGTTCGCGATAGCACATTATTGTGCACGGTACTTAACGGGCGAATCGATCAAGATCCCCGGTTCTTTTCCTTTTACACAAAGAATCGTTCATTCTCCAGTCCGCACAATGGAAATTTAATTAAGAGTCGAATACCACGGCGTCACGCCACACCGTGATAGCCCGGTCATGCGTGGCCAAAGTTGACGGCGCGCGAGGTTCGCTTGTCGGAGTGACTCGGCAATTTGCTGATTACTGAAAGGTCCCGTCGCGACAACCGAACATGCGAGCACACCTTTTCACCAGGTCGCACAAAGATAGGACGCTCCAAAACACCTTCACAATTCACCTATCGATTACTTTCCTACTTGTGTACACCCCCCTCTGCCATTCCTTGCCTCTTGAAAAAACTGATTAAGGTGAAGGATTTTCGAGGAGACGCGGTGTTCATTTGTTTGGAGATGGGATAAAGTAAGTAATTTTGTTTCAGGATCAACGCGTTATGTATTTTCTTCGGGGCCCGCGGGATTTCTCGCGTATTTAATAATAACTGAATGAAAATTCATCGTTCAAGCGCGGCTTCGCGGAATGTACTTTTAATAAAATGAGTTCCCGAAACTTGATATTGAACATTAAGTTCTCGACTTCGATATAAGCTGCTGCCGATGTATACGGCGCGAGGAATATTAGAACCGCGAAAATAAATCCAATTTTGTTGAAAAATTGAATAACGCTACTTTTGGGGTGTTTTATATTGGATCATCCGTGAGAATGTATGATGTACCAGACATGCGATGTAGAGGATACTTAAAACCCATTCAACCGACTCACTGATCGCCAAGTAATTGTGTCGATGGGTGTTAAAAATCTTTTCATAACCTGAAGCTTGGATAAGTTATACCTGCTCTCAGATCGGATCAGAACCCTAATGCTATTTCCGAGTCGAAAATTGAACATTTACAGATGAGGCTTATCTTTTTATTCGCTAGTCATTGCGTTTCGAAAAATGAGAATAAAAAACATGCCGACAATTATTTCATGCTCACATAAAAAAAAGGTATTTGATTTATTTAATAAATTAATTAAAAGTAAGTCAATACACAATTTCCAATTTCTGGAATAATAAGAAGAACAAACAAAAAGTTATAATTTTTTAAAATTTTGTTCTTATTGTAATTAAAATGTTATGCGGCCTTTTTTATGTCTGATGATGAAAAAGGAGTGCAGCTGTCATTTGGTGCAAACAAACATTGAAACATGATTTTATTTTCATTCATCAATAAAAAAGTCACAACAACCGACAGGAGTACTTGTGCGAAGCACGGAATTTCAACTTAAAATAAATAAATAAATAAAGTAAATAAATAAATAAAATATATAGGGTTCCGTTTGGTCTTTCGCCAGAGCGCCATCGTGAAACAGATCCATCACGCATGTCAAAACGCGCGAATCGACGGCCACCTCAGATCTGTGCGAAGGAGCAAAATGAAACCGAGAGACTGGCCATCTAAAAGGAATTTATGTGCATTTGGTCTTGATTACAGTGCCATTTGGATCTATTTTTTAGTACGTCGCTTACAAACCGCAACGGTAATTGCGCCCCCTAATAATGTCACGCGATGGCGCTAACTGCCATCAAGCCGAGGGATCGAGAGTGAAAAGAAAAGAAAGAGAGTGAGAAAGAGAGGCGGAAAAAATGGAGCGAGACACAAAATGAAGGAGCAGAGGCAGACGGGCAGAGAAGTCAAAAGCAGTTGCGCTTTGGAGAGAAGAAACCGTGAATATTATCTCGGGGGTCGGCCGGTTTCAGGAACCAACGGGTGTGTATAATATAATCCGTGGCCGAGAGCGAAAGGTGGAAGGTTTGTGCGAGCGAGAGTGGTGGGAGCCGGAGCGCGAAGAGCCAGCAGAAGAAATAAAACGAGAGTGTATAGCGTTAGGGAAAGAAAGAGAGAAGGAGAGGGACGGATGAACGATGGCTCGTCGACAAGAAGGTGGGGGCAAGGTGGATCGCGGATTGAGTCATTATGCTCGCTCCGAGAAGACCACAGGCCTTGATGCGGCAACGGCTGCCATCGGCATCGTGAAAGGGAACCGACCGGATGATTCAACGTGCACGCGGACGGACAAAGTAATCGCGATGTCTATTTTCTGCGTCCTCGTCTTTCAGCGGGTCCCTGGCCTGCGTCTTCCTCGCCGGCTCTTCACCTATCGCGCGTAACTATCGTATAAATGCTACGTTCCGTCCGTCCGCCTTCCGTCGATCCGCAATCGAACCGGTCCGCCAAATGGTTTGACGAACGCGTGCAGACCATCACCGAGACCGAGAGAGAAAGCGAGCTGCTCATTTTTTCTTTTCACGATTATTACCGTGAAGGGAGACTCCACATGTCCAGGAGCCTAGTCAAATTTATCTCGCGTTCGTGTCTTGTAAATTACACGACATATCTTGCAATTTTTGCCAGCAGTCTGGCGCTAATCGCACGAAATATCATGCAAATTCGGCCGCGTTATCGTGCGAGTGTTATAAGACCCTGTAAATGCAAATTTCGCGCAAATTTCATTTCTTTGCCCACACTTACACACCGGCCATAATCAATGCGCAAATTATTTGCTCTTCTTATGTGGCTTGTAAGCGGGACTTTTGAATTCCGTACGCACACATGCACACCCCGACGAGCTGCGCATGAATACTATTCATTTAATCAAGCCGGCGGAGAAAAACTGCGCCGATTGGGTTTTGCTCCTCTCTGACCCACTTTTCACATCCGAAAATTGGTTCTCGGAATAATAAGATCGTAAAGAATTATTTTTACCGCTTTAATTCCTTAATCAGAATCAGAATGTTCGGATGGAGTCAATTAGATTTCGAAGTTTCGAACTCGAAATCGTTGCGGCGTTATTGTGATATTTATGCATACAAAAGTTTTAAAAAATTCCGCGCCAAAGCAAACTTGTTGGGAGAACGGCAAGAAAAAAGTCATAAACTATTGTTTCGAGAGAAAAAAAATGTGACGTGAATTCCAAATTACCCGAGACTCTTTTCTCAGCCCAGACATTTGATACAATTAAATGGTAAATAAAACGACTATTCTTTTTTTGCCTGGCCAATTTTTTTTTTTATTCCCTTCGATACAATTACGTCAACTTTGTCAACCAAGTTAGTTCGTGATTTGTTTCGTTGTGGTTTTATTAGTTCCATTAGTTTAGTGAGACTTCGGTCACGTCTATTTGACTTTTTTTTATTCTTTTTGCTTTTTTTCATCTCAACTCTCAAAACTATCCCTCACTAATTCTTATCGTTATGTGTTAATCTTCCGAAACGAATTTTTCATGTTCATCTCTACAAAGAGTTCACAATAGCTTGCACATTCGTTTTGCTTTCATTTCAGTTCCATTCTAAAATCTCTGAAATCAAGATTGGAATGTGTCTGCAACTGAATATAACTCATCGCAAATTACTCTAGGCATTGTGCACATTTTTTGTTCTTGAAAAATCAATAAATTTAATAAGACGCATCATGCGCGCCGAACAAAAAAAAGCTGGTGCGTAATCCGGTTACTTTTCTTGCAACACTGCCATAATCGCCAGACCGGCTGCAAAAATTACGACCAATGTATCTTCTCACCTGCGCAAATTTTCCTGCTTTGTAAAATCAAATATACTTTTTCCATCACGTTTCTCGATAACAAATCATTCCTCCACGGCTCTTCGTCGTCATTACCCCAAATTATCTCTCCGAGCGCGCGCATATTTCTTACGACTATATTTTCATGCCCTTTTTGATTCGTCGTATTTTTTTTTATTTTCCTCTTTGTTGTGAAATTTCCTCGACTCGAATATATTTTGCTTTCTCATTTGAAACGTCAACATTTCACAAGGATATGAACAAAGCAACGTGATAAAAACTCCTGAATAAAAAAAGGGGTATCAATGAAGCTTTCCGAGAAGAATTTATTCACGCTTCACACCTCCGTTCCTTACACGAAAATCAATGTAAATGACCGCCCGCCACAATGGCGGTGAAACAACAGTATTCCATCATCACGGGTGACAAAAAAATCGCCTGAATCATATTTCATCTCTCACATACTTCTCATAGGGAACCTGGATGATTTGTAGTTTTTGAGGTGAATGAAATCGAGACCTCACTACGTAAACATACCAGACGAAGTTTCACCGTATGTCCTGCGAAAAATAAATAATTTTTTTTTAAACTGATGATTGCGAAACACGCGCGTTCTCACGAATTCGAAAAAATCAGTCGAAAATTGTCGGCTTGGAGTCAAGAAAAAAAAAGGAATTCAACCACCTGTCTTGTACAGAATTTTGACTGAATAATCGCAAAGTCACGCTTTCGATTTGAGCCCTCCTGTCATCGGGTGGCACCTTTTAATCTCTTAATACCCGTAAGGTTCTTTCTAACGCCTCCTTATATATTTCGGTCGTTTATATTCTATAATTATAATTTCCATATTTGACCTCTCTCTGTCAGCTAAAATTTCTAACTCAGTTTCTTATTTCAAAAGTTCTAACGTTTTGACGCACATATAGTATTATTTGTACCAAACATTCATGATCACTTTGATACAGCGAGGGAACTCATCTTTCGTGCAAGAAATCAATGCCAAAACAATTTGATCCACGTTATACATAATTTATGCGCAAGATCGCCCCGATGAATCGCTATATATCGCAGGGCTAAGCGTTATATTAGGTAGTTGGAATTCATCAACCTTTGGCTGCATCGTGTTCGTTCAACTCGTACTTGTTTAGCTATCAATCTTTATTGTGGGGTATACAGATGGCCAATCTGCTCGAACATTCAACAAGATTACTTCATTTGATCTTGCAAACTGACTTTACTACACATCATAAATAAAACAGGTGTATAGCTTTGAGATAGATCTCCAATAGTCGTTAATCTTTTTTTGGAAAAACTATTCAATTTCAATCATTTCTCACACACTTTGACATCATAAATCATTCAGAAATCGATACTTGAAGAATTAGAATATAATTGTACTAGAAATAAATACGTATCAAAAATCTCAACATTGTACATTATAAACATCTCGAAAAACATGTCATGCAAGGTGAATGAAATTCAAAATGAAAAATTACAAGAACTTGAAAAATGAAAACGAGTAATAAACATGAGCGATTCGATAAATGCTCCTGATGAGTCGACTGTGTCCAGACATTCCGAAACGAATAACTAATTTAGGTCATGTGAAAGAGTCCATTATTCGAGCCATTAAAAAGCTGCGCGATTCAGCAACAGATACGCGGCCATTCATTTGCAATCGGACGAAAATCGCGCGCGTCATTAGCTGTCGTGAATGTGTGCTTATAAAATTTGCCGTTGTCGGCATCAGTGTCTCTATCGCGCGGTCATATATAAACTGGACAGCAAATCGCACACGCGCGGCATTCATTAGACGTCCAGGCGGACACCGGTAGTTATCAATACGCGTTGCAATACGCAGTTTAAAGATTCGGAGAATTTCTTTAACGTGCCGTAACAAATGATCCACTTAGCATTTCGCACGGCCGTGACTCAACGGATTGTATTAACAAGCACTTATTGCAAGCGTTTCGAGTATTAAGCAACGCGCAGGCTTTTATATTCCCTTTTCAAGTTCCTTATTTTTATCTCAAAAACTACCGAGTGTTTGTTCTTCTTATAGATTTTAGACTTTCATCTCCAATATTTTTCAATATTATTTTGTTTCATTTTTTGTTTATTTTGATTGTAACAAATTATCGCACAACACATCAGCAAGTATAATTTTTCAACCGCGTTTATTATTGGAACGATGGAATAATAATCGACGCAGTATTTTTACGGTTGTGTTTCCGCCGACTGAATTAACGTGATCCAAATTGAAACAGAATTGGCTGATGAATGAATTGCTGTTGAAATCACAATTTTTTTGAAGCGACATTTCTCTTGAATGGAAACGTTTTACGATACATTTCTAATTTACTCGCTCAAATTTACAGGTTTCATTAAAAAAAGATATCTGAAGCAGAATTACATTTTGAGACCTTTCTGCCACAGTTGATTGACCAAGTTGAACATTCATCGTTGACCTCAATGGATACTTTTTATTCGCACCAGAAACAGATGAAAAGAATTGGTGATCTTTTTCATGAAAGTGTGTTTTTCACAGTTTTTTCTCTCACTGCCAACTCTGATTCAATTACGATCGCAAACTTTGTTTCGTCGACGTGTCAGGGATTCTCACATCGACGTTTGGATTCGATATGTTATTCAAATTTTCCAGCTGGTTGCAATCGCTGATTGAAACTCGTTCATCAGCATCAATCAAAAACTGACAGTTTTAGATGGTACGCAGGAGGCATTACCTGGCATATAACGCACGATTAATAAAATTTAAATTCTCCACTGACTATCGCACCGAGAAAGAAAGTCGTCAAGGGAAGTAGCGTACCAGGGTGGGTTGTAAAAAAATGAACGATCGCAAGAACGCGAGCTGAGTTGTAAAAATGTGGAAATTTAATTCCGAGGAACGAGAGAGAAGCGATGAAACGATTCAACTGTTTGTACAATTTGTGAACGACTCGAAATTTTACGAATTAAGATGCACTCGTGGGCTGACATGTAATATTACCCTGCACCTAAGATATACAAACGCTTTTCCATGGCGCAATTAGGTCCTAACGAGCTGCAAGCTCCCCGAGGCATCGAGAGCTCTCTGCTTTTTTAGCGGCACAATCGACAAGATTTTACGAGCCGTGCCCCCATTCCGGCGCTCGTTAATCGACGATGCGTGTTGTTCAAGAATCGTGATCCGCGCTGGATATGAAAAATTACAAATCACTTTAGACCCCGAACCTTTTACGCTCACCCGGAAGCATTGAGCAAAGTGATTCGCGCGGCGCTTCGCAATTAAAGAAACGCACTCTGAAAATGGAAATGCGATGAGAAACGCGAGTTTCGCGGAACGGAAACGTGCCTCGGTTATTTCGAAAGATAAGATTTCTTTCGACGTCCGAGCCGCGCGATTTGAAAGTCAATTTGATGCCAAACTCTTTGGCTAATGCAAAAATTGTGTTCCCGACATTTTTGTTTCGAATGCAACTAACGGCAAAAACGAGAAGAGAATATAACACTGAGATTCTTTGACATCTATGGAGGATGAATCGAAGTTTTGAACATTCTCCAGGGCGCGAGAGCGTGTCAAATCAAATCGCCATCCTGCAATGTTTGCCTGCAGTCAATGAGCATTGATCTCGCACGAGATCGACGGCTTTTTGAGGGTATATTTTTTCTACCTTTTGGCTGGAACATTTTTCTTCCAAGTTCGCTGGATATTCGTATATATTTTCTTCTTAGAGCAAAAATAAAATTGTCCCGCGTGGAGCTACGAAAGAATTTATTGAAGTTATTTGGGAACGAGTATCGAGGTCAAAATTATTTTTGTTCCGACGAATAATGACGTCTTGCTGGAGCGATCCAAATGAGCGATAAAACCGACCCGATTTTACGGCCGAGAGCCGTAAAGATCGCGCGCAACTCGTGTTGGTCCATCAATCATCGCCGGGTTTTGTTTTCGGGAGGAGGAAGAGGTGGCAGAAAGAGAAGCGGTGTCTGCGTTCGTCGGATCCATCCATCCCTTTTCATGCGAATTCAATGTCCATGCAAAGCAAACAACGGCCCGAACGGGCTGTCAATTATACGTAATATACGGCCCGGGCCTTAGACCCATCCTTTAACGAGCGAGCGCGGCCTATCCGCGTGCGCGCATACAAATCCAGTCCTTATTTCGGCGCGGTGACGCAGCGAAAAACCAGAATCCAAAAATGCGACGTTGACGTCAAACGAAAACGGCCCGCGGGACAATCGCGCAATCGGTGGATTCGAGAGAAATAAACTGACCGCGACGCGTCACAAAATCAATGCGCATTGTTCATCCGAGCGCACGCCGATCCGCGATTGAATGGGAAATGGTACGTCTTCGATTGTATACAAATATTTGATTATTACGTAAATGCAAGTTTGGGAAATCAGCCGGACGGATCGAATTTTCGACGGGGCTTTATAAATTGCCAGGCATCACTATAGATATATATATGTACACGTCGCTCTCTTTTGTCGGTGAACCAAATCGAATATAAGAGCGCGCAATAAATAATCGGGCCCCCGATTACATTGGCAGAATGTTTTGCAGCCGGGCTCCACTCTGGTACCGCTCTGATTGCCTGGCGTGAATTTTTGATCCGGATCCGGGCGACGAAGTTAATTAAATTCGCAAGTTCCGCGGCATTAGACGTGTTACGGCCAATTAAACGCGCGCCCAGTATTTGCTAATGGTCGCCCGCCTGGTTAGACACTTATTGAATTGTAAATTTCTGAAATCAAGGAGTGCTCTCTCGCGCGCGCTGTGCATTTCGTTTTTCACACAGAGGATATCTTGGTATTCGGCTATGATGTTCGCTCAACTTCAGTTTCGCTTTTTTGTTTCATTCCGTATATTTTTTTTTTTTATTTCATTTTTCTTTTTTCACGAGAACGTGCCCTTAATGATTCCAAGCACTGCCGTCTGCTCGGTCCTTTGAGGGAATTCTTCTTCGTGGTTTCATAATTTGCTTACTTCTTGTGCACTGTTTTCGGTTTATTAAAATGAAATTTGATAAATTAGATTTCTCGAGTTTTCCGTCGGAAATATTTTGTTATCCAACACTCGCAGTCTAGCTTCAAAGTTAAAGATTTATGGCAGATCGATATTTAAACAAGAACATTAAAATTCCGGGGAAAAAGCTGAATAAAATGGCTCCACAGATGTTCACGGAAATCCGATATTACAAAATATCCTAACCCCAATACGTCAACTGTAATTCTAATAAGCTTTTCAAACGAAGTTATCCAAAACTTTCTTTTTCTCCCTAAAATGAATAACGTGTAAGTGTACCGGAGTTTCATCATATCTGCCAATCCATTAACCGAGATCAAAATATGTATCGCATCAGAACTGTGAGTCGATTGACGTTTAATTTTCGGCGCCTGCAGAGCAGAAAGTTTTCCTCGAGACTGTGAAGTTTGAGCTACGCTGATTAGCTGGCTTTCTCGACTAAACTTTTTGAAGGTTTGCTCGTCCTCTTGTGCGGAGAGCCAGCGGCAATTGTTCCAGAAAGACAAAGCGCGAACGAGACGGCCGACAAAAAAGGACAAACAAAACAAGGACGCACCGAGAAGAATACATCTCACTCCCGAAATGAGTAGCGACGAGCGAGAAACTCACCGCGACACCTCCCTATTCGGCTTAAATTCTCTCAAGAACCAGAGACAGCGAGGGTTTTCGAGCACTCTGTCGGCGTTTCGCAGACGAACCGATGGAATCCCAGCGAAACAATTTCTACGTTGTTTCGCGGTATGTCAAGATTTCGTGCGCGTTTTCGACGCATGAATAACTGACGAGCAGCAGAGAGATACAAATGATGATTTACATTTCACAAAATAATTGAACTAACTGAAAATATAGTAGTATATAAAGTTTCAATTAATTTGTTGATTCGGAATAAGGTCTTTTTTTTTAAAAAAAAAAAGGAAGAGGAGAAAAAGTTGAAAATCGCAGTCACGGCTTTGTTCGTTCTCAGAGGAAAAAGTTGATTGTTTTGACAACGACAGTAATTTTATTTGCCGCTTTGAAATTCGTCGTTTTAAGTGCATTATTCAAAGTTGCCGTCGGATTTGAATAAAGTCGAAGAAAATTAAATCGACGTACATTTGAACGTGCATAATATGATTCAGCATAATCGCGCGTCGTGTCGTTTTTTTTACCTGTTCCTTCTTTACGCTCTATATACTTTGTTTGTACATTTTCATCCGAATTCTAAACTCATTGAAAGCCAATAAAAACAAGTTCGACAAACAGTCGTTGGCTCTTTCGAATCTCGGATAAATCGTTGTGGTTTCTTTTTCTCCAACACCAACACTGAATATAACAAGCAACAAAATGACTTATATGAGCTCGTGAAATTAATTGATCTCTCAATCATTACGTGTTTCGCGTATTAAAAACTCGCCCATTTTCACCGGTGCACATTTAATCAGCTAATAAATTATTTCCAATGAATATAAATTAATTTGTTAAATTTGTTTATCTTATCCCCTAATGAATTCACGTGAACCGCGTGCACGATTAATAAAACCGACAATTTCACCGCTATGGCTTAATTAATAGTTTCCAGTCTGAAAAGTATACGGTGACGCAATTTGAACGAATCGTAAAAAAAAGAATGTTTGACACCCGCGGTGTTGAAATGGAATTGCAATAATTAAAACGTTAAACGAGAAAGTTTCATGATAACAAGGAATGTAAAATGCACGCGGAAAGCTATCGCGCTATCTTAATTTCTCGCACAATGCAATTTATTATACAGAGATAAACTGCAAAATTTATTTACATAACCAAGTTGCGCAACTTTTGCAACCGAAAAACAATGGAGTGAACAGTTGAATTTAGTCCGGCACACGGCGAGGCAAAAAGGAAATCAGTTCAAAGAAGAGTTTGTAACGCGATCGAGCGTACACTCAAGTGGAGCTTGGGGTGACAATTTCAAAAGATATATACGGCTAATTTACGCGGTGCAATTTGGATCGATCGCGTGAAAAGGGGTCTGAGCAAGGTAGCATCCCTTGTGAAGTGGCAGAGTACAAAGAACTGGCGTAACATCAGGTGTCGCGTGATGGATAAGAACGGGGATTAGACGGAGACTGATCAAAGCTCACAGCCTGAAACGAACGCGCTCGTAAACGCCAACGTGCGAGTAATAATCATTATAATGAGAAGCTCCCTCTGAAGATAATGACGAATATAACAGAACCAGAGAGAAGATGAACCGGTGCGTGATAAGGGGTTATGGGGTCGAGCCGCGGCTCGCTCGTTACCTCCATCGGCCATCGCAAATCAAACCAAGAGCCTTGTTACTGGCCCAGGGAAAAAAATACAAAACGTTCGACCAATCAAACATGACGTTCAACCGGATTTGCATCTTGCAAATTGGCCGTTTCAGTTTGCCAC
Source organism: Trissolcus japonicus (assembly GCA_030522925.1). NCBI lineage: Eukaryota > Metazoa > Arthropoda > Insecta > Hymenoptera > Scelionidae > Trissolcus > Trissolcus japonicus. The sequence goes on along the minus strand of JAPYZS010000096.1, from coordinate 40,267 downwards.
ACCAGCGGGAGGAGACAATCCGATCAAATTGGCGTGAAAAAAAGGAAAACACTTCTGTTTTGTTTTCGTGGAAAATGATGAGAAGCCTGCGATTTTCCTCGGTGTGACAGATGTACTAATGGCGTCACGGCCGATTTTCCAGCACTACTTCAGACAATGCGACCAGGTCCGTGTATCGTTACCGTCGCTGACGAGCGTTCATTTACGTTGGCAGTCGGGAGTCATTCATCATCAGACAATCACTTGTTGGTAAGGAAAAAGAATGTTTTCCAGCCGATTCGAAATGGTCATCATTGTTACCTGCAACCGTGTCAAAAGTGTTAAAATGTTTGTAACTTCTGGTCATTAATGACCGGGGCTTTGATAAATTGATCGAATAAGTTTAAAAATTGTCTGTACAGTTGCCTTGATTGTGTAGTACAATAGTTCAAGTATTGACAGGTGCGGGCAATGTTTCCGCGTCTCGCGGGCGATGGGAAAAAGTCAGCCCATCAACATAAAATATTCAAATGTTTGAGTGCAGAAAAGCTTCGAACCCGCTGAATCAACGGTGTTTGCGGTTCAAAGTGAAGAAAGAATATCATTTGCATAAAAAGTCGCCTTTTTAAGATATTCAAATTTTAAAACGGGCCAACATTTTGTGCAACTATGCGCTCGTGAAAAGACGATGATTATTTATGGATGATAAATAACATTGAAAACGACGACGGTTAATTTTGAAATTCAGCTACCCACAAACCCTGGCGATGCTCATTTAAGAGAGAATCGTTGCCGCGTTTGACTCGTCGATTGAGTGGTGGAAATTTGTTCGATTTCAACAAACGTCACGCTTGATCAAACAATGTGATTAGCGCCCAGATCAAAAGCCCTGGACCCGTGAACTTTAACCCCAACTAGATTTCGTGAACGGAAAAACAATATCGATGAGGGAAAAAAAAGTGGAATCTGTTATACGTTACAGGGTTTCACATTGGCAACGGCCGAGAATAATAAATCTGATCTCCCCGCTATAATTACACGTGGATTACATGAACTGTGAATCCCCCGGCGAAGGATTCTTTAGCTCAAGCTAAATCCCGAATCTCATCCGGCGGTCCCTTCGAAAAATTTTTCGTCGCACATTATTCTTTCCCAATTTCTTTTGCCACCCCAGCTTTGCAGTTATCTCGGAGATCTACTCGGGAGCAAAAGTCAACCTTCATCATTTTAAAATCCCGGCCTCGAAAAAAAGCGTCAGTGTGCTCGCGGAACAAAGGAGCGAATCCGGTGGTCTTATCAGCGAAGAGTGTGGCCCATGTAATTTGAAATAAATATGACGCGACACTGGTGGACTGACGAAAAAAAGATGGCGCTCTCCCCAGCGCCAGAAACTTAAGCTGGTAATATGACTTCATCCCTATCGAGGTGTCGCTCTTGTCGACGCGAGGGTAATAACACGCAGGGATAGGCTCTTAAACGGCCAAAACGTGTCCGGATTGAAAAGTGCAGTCACGCGTGTACTATGCGGATTTATGGAGAGCAGAGACTTATTATTACATGCATCGGGCGAGGGGCAGAAAAAAAAAGGGACAAAAACATGTGGCTAACACGTACGAACTGTGATTATATCTCGCACTCGAGTGTGAAACACTTGAGAACCCAAAATTCTTTGTCTACGACACAAAAGATGGCCAAAAATGTCATGTTTTTTTCTAACTTTCCGATAGTATTCTGAATGGATCTATTTTCTTTAATTTTATATTTTTCAAGTTGGTATTTTTATTTTATAGTATATATTAGAAAAAAATGTAATTTATTGGATGAAAAGATAAGGATGTAGATGTCGGGAAATCCGAGTAACTGTCAAAAATATGAAGTAATTAAAAAGGTGTGATTGATCGTGGTAGAGCAATCATCAATCATAATTACCTTGTTTCCACAAAGCCGTTTGTTTAGAGAGAAATTCAGGGGAAAGACATTGCTTGAACGTGGTAATTAACTCCTTTTTTTTCTCCGGTCTCTGGTTTTGACATCTCAAACCTGGAATATCGAAATCAATCATTAGGTGGTTTTGTTCGGCCTTTCGACAAAGAAAAAAAAAACTGGTCGTAAAAATTTTACGAGATTTTATAAGTACTGTTACTTATTTAAGTTATAATCTCTAAAAACTCAAAGTTAAAAAAAGTATTCAGAGATTAAAGAAAAATAATCTAACCTTAAAAAAAAAAATAAAATACAAAAAAGTGCAATCATCCATTACAGTTTCAGTTTCATCATCTCAGAGCACTTTTGATTTACAGTGAAAATAAAAGAAAAACCTTTTTTCAACAGTCAGTTTTTTTTCAATTTTTCATTGTTATTTTATGGATATGCATGTTGTAAGAGAAAAGATTTTATATTCAACAAATATCACTTTTATAAACGACAAAAGTCCTCGACACATGCATCAGTATTTTTTTTCAATCTCTAAGTGGACGAGCGTAAATCAACGAACAAATCAAGAAAAGAGACAGTCATGCGGACCTCGGCGAATAAAGGGATCGATCACAACGGGCCTTTAATTACGCCGATATCACGGCCATCAATGCGTGCCATTATGCACGGGTCCGTGCTTATCATGGTCTCTCCCGTGTGACCTCGTGTCAACACAAAAAAAAGCTCATCGCGGAGCTTTCTCACGCAGCAAAAATGAGCACCATTATTGCCTCGTCTGCAACTCGCATTGTGACGCGTGCCTTTACGTCAATTAATTTTCACTGATAATAAAAACTCCTCTGATATTTAGAGCTTTTTGTGCATCATTCCAATGTCGATTCTACCTCCGCGATACGGATTTTCGGTTTCAATTTTATCTCTCGCCTTTTTAACTTGGCATGTTTTCGTTGTCAGGATACTAGACGAATGGAGCGATTTTTTTTCGCTCCAGTTATTTGAAATTAATTAAAAATTGAATTAACCAATTTTAAAATAAAATGATGGCGACAATGTGACGGGTTTTCTTTCTCAACTACACATTATTTTGAAACAATATAACATTCTATTTCTCATAATAAAACTAATCAAGTTATCTAAATTAAAAACAAATGAACTTGTCGTCTCATTTCACACCACACTAATTATTCTATTCGCGAGATACCATGTTGTTCTTAAACATATAAATTAAATTATTATATCACGGCTTGACGCCTCTAATCTGCATCAACCGCGGAGCCAGTATTTTATCCGCATATCTGTTTGAATAGAAAAAAAGCAAAACAAAACGAGACGAGAAAAACCGACCGCTTGCTCTACTATTTGAGCCATTACGACCGTTCGGTTTACTAATAGCCGTGATAAATATAATCATTGTCTAACACTCGAACAGTCTCATTAAACGAGCACCTGCATATAAATAGCTGCGCAATGCACTCGGTGCTGATTAACGCGCGACTTTTATCTCGCCTCTGCCTTCCAAATACTAATTTTTCAATCAAGCCCATTAACAAAACGCTAACATCAATCACACTGATAAGAGTCACACGTCGACGCGAAACCATAACCGTGAAACATAAAGTAGTAAAAAAAAACGTGAACGAAAGAAATAGCAGCGCTCGAAATGTTTTATCGGTAACAACTTACTTTCGAATCTCAAAGCCTCTCTATCGCGCCAAACGAGTATCGACACGGCTGATGTATGCTCCGACGAATATAAAAATACGTGCACGGAGTCACGCTAATTAGGTCATTTCTCGAACCGCGCGTGATCACACGGCCGGCCGTTGTCTCAAAATATATAATAACTTGAGTGTGTGCATACAGACGCGGACATGCGTTATCGCGAACGGTGCGCGCACGTTGGCGTTATAATTTACGGCAGTTAGCTCTGCGCCAAGTCCGCCGGTAAATAATATACACTCACGAAGATAACCGTGGCGAGTATTACAGGACGCAAACATGATCGGGCGTGTACAAGCGGTACCCCGCTGCAGATATGATTAGGAGGGCGCGCGCCCGCCGATTTCACCGATCGCCGCCGAATCCCGAGCATCCACGCACAATTGTTGATTTATGAGCCAAGGAATGTAATCTACGCCACTGGGGGATTCATTTTGAATTAAACACAATCCACGAAGGGCTTCCAAGGCGGATGTTTGATATGGGCCCATTTTTTTTATTTTCATTTTTGCTTCTTTGCCTTTTTTGTTTTCGCTGAGGGCGAGAACTAAAATATGGTTGGCCGGGGTACTCTGAAATCGCTCCTGATAACAGATTATGGTATTTGTTTGCCACGCATTAATATCACGCGGAGCGTGGTCGCGATGAGATGACGTGATTTATTGATGCGATTGAAAATGGAAAGGAGAGGCAGAGGAAAAATGTATATGACATTTCCGTGCGACATTTTTTAATCGGACTATAAAAATTGTGCCTTGTGTTCGTAATTGAATTTCTCAATTACTCCGAATTCAGAGTCATTTTTATACACGCGAATAAAAATTTTGTCGACGCGGTGTGTGTAATTCATTTCGACAGTTATTTTAAATAGAAATTTCCTGCGAGCGGGTGAATTCATAGAGATGGCTGATTTCAATTTCATGAAGACAAATTTTCTCACCTTTTTCTTGATTAAATTATGCCGTTCGCCGCGTTGCCGCGGTCTCATTATGTATTATTATTATATTAATAACAATGTTAACTGTGCGTTCATAATTACTTAAATAATTCAACCTGTCGTGAACGCTAGCACTTTATCATTAAATTCTGATTTTATAACAAACACGTTAATTAATATCAATTGATGTATTAATTAATAATAATTGAATCACTACTTCGGAAACGTAATAGTTTTGGCTCTTTAAGTTATAAACTGTGAAAAATTTATGCGTCAATAAAAATTCCATCCTCAAATCAGTTTTGTAAATATTGCAATTTGTATTCGCCTCGAGGCTAAATAAAAAAACGATGAAACCATGTCTCGTCATTTGAGGAAAAACATATTTTTTAATGATGATTTCTATTTGGGATTCTATTCGCATGAAAAATTCGTCGGAGAAATATAAGTTTCAGGGAACTGACAGACGTTACGTAAAATAGTTTCATTTAAAGCGTACCTTTATCTTACATTTTACGACCGGGAGAAGTCAAACGTGATGCGCTGCGACATTTACAAGATACTTTCCTCGAAAATAATGTACAACAATTTCTATCAATTCCAGTTAATTTTACGCAGCCCCGACGTCTGATCCTAATTTCCCTGACTTTTTTTTGTCAGAAATCATCTCTAGAATATTTTCTTACTTTCGATGAGGTGATATTCGGCCATCGTTGAATCATTTTTCAACTTCCGACGGCACCTTTTTTACAGCAGATCATTTTCCGTTTCACAAAACCTTTTGTGTTGTTTGTGATGTACACTAAACCTTTCTTTATCTCATTCAAGATTTTTTTTTCCCGTCATATTTTTTCGTCATAAATTACGGCCTAATTGAGGTTTTTTTTCCTTCATATTTTGAAGTTCCAGTTTTTTTACAGCCTTGTTTACGCGTGTAAAATTTCAAAACGTCGGAAATTCGTTCAGCCATTTAAATTATAATTTCTCATAACGAAATTTCTCATAAAGAAATATCATTTTTTTTTTCATCTAGCCTTCACATTTTTGGACTTCGGTAAGAGCACAATCATAATGGGATAAATTATTACATGCTTCATAACGATTTTTCGTACATTTTCGTTTTTGAAACAACTCAATTCCGAGCGCGTCTAATTTATTTACCAACCAAGAGATTCCGAGAAAAAGCATGGATTAAAATAAACGTGATTGCGCCAGAACAAACACACTTTTGGGATGTAAAAAAGTGAAAAAAAGGAATTCTTGATTATATTGAGATGTCAGAGAGGAGCAGGTTCTGTGCATTTCATATGGTTCCATTAACCCGACATCGATTTCTTTTTAATAGCCTTTTTCCAAATTATCAAAAAGTTGTTTGAGAAATGAAAATAGTAAAAGAAAGGATAAAAAACCATTCTGACGACAAAATCATCATCAGGCTCAGGGAGCATTGAGACCAGTAAGCCCAGAGTGGCGTGAAACGCAGTTATTCATGATTTCTTATCCTTGGAATACGCTTTAAAAAGAGAGGCATGTTATCACGCACGACTGACGCAGATGCCTATTCCGGCTACCGGCGTATTTTTTTCAAAGGTACCTGCGGCTCTCGACCGGTGGCACCTTTTTCACGATCCTTGCCTTCGGTACTCATAACGGATCGCATTATCTACGGTAGTTAGAGACACACAAATATATAACTTACTCAAGTCCCCGGGGAATGCGAGTCATAAAAAATTCAACTAGCAAAATTTTTTTATATCCCTTCACATTTGTGCAATACAAGAAGCTGAGAAAATTGTCGAGCGCGATTGGGTGCACACTTTTTACGACTCCCGGGGGTCAAGGTTTCGAAAGTTTACGAACTCAACGAAAAGGATCCGTCACAGGATGACAAGAATTTCGTCTAGGTTGGTGTTAGGAAAATACAAAAGTTACTGTTAAATCGGAAATGGCAAAATTTATGGCGGCACTGTGATCACACGTAATAGGTCTTGCACAACTCGGTCGTGTGAAGCGCAAAACTCCGAACAAAATTGTGTGGCTGCGTGTGCGCTAATGACGCCATTCTAATTAACGAGATGTTAATACTAATCCACGCATTTACATGCATTGTCGTGCGATCGTTTTGCGCGGAACACGAACGATTTTTACAACGCCGCCTGTGTTACGCAACTGCGCGATTGCATCCAGTCATGTAATCCCCGCTGGCCATTAATTAGTTACAAATTAATTATATAATGTATCCAATATTTGAGATGGAACATGCAGTGTGATTAGGATTAGATTAAAGTTGAACGATTGAATTGGCATGTATGCGTGAATTTGAGATAATTGAACAGATGCAAAACCATTCAGACGCCAGTTCCAAAAATTGCAACGTAATTTTGGATCCGAACAGAATTGTTAGCTGGATGAATAAATAGAAGGGGGGAAAAAACTAGAATTAAAATTTCATCTAACCGCATTACTGCTCATGAGACGGAGCTTGAAAGAAGCCGTCGACTCGCCAACTGCTTTCGAGTCGCTAAAAGCAAACATGTATTGTAATACAAGCCGCGCGCGCCGTCTTTGAGGCCTTTGTACAAGAAAAGCGAAAAAAAAATACATTTTTTCCCAAAACAAACATTCGTTTGGCAAAAAAATTCGCCCTCGAAAATTGTCGTATGCACTTCTTTGCAGTTCTCCATGACGAGTAAATTATTCAGCGGCCGGTGTGTCACTGTTTGCCGTGGCCGTCTCAGGCACTGAAGTTTTGTGTCGAGATCTGGAGGGAATGAAACAAAAAATTCGACTGAGGATGACCGAGCGGCACAATGCAGGATACTAGCCATTACAAACAAAAGCTCCATTTTAAAGGAATTAGTGAGCCGACAGAGTTCCCGGACTCGGGATTAGGAATCAAAAAATTATGATAAACATGATTTCGGTTGGCACTTGAAAATCGAAACATGAAACTCAATGATACCAGGAACAATAAAAATAACGTGCATAAAATATGTACCCAAGGCGGCCGTGCGTCTGACGTTTATGAGACATTTAGGGGCTGATTCATTCCGTCACCTTACGGTTTTATCTGGGCGGCCAATAACAAACGCCGGATTGGATCGGTTCCTAAAAAAAAAAACGGTCCCATTCGAACTTAGACAAATACGAACTGTCGGTTATCGACACAAAATAAACATGAACTCGATCAAATAGTAACAAAAAAAAACCTTATCTTGTCATTCAGCTTATCAGTTCTCTCTGTTTGCACGTCGAAATTTATTAGCAAAAAGCCAAAATTTCTAGGGCGTCTTATTCGTCTCGGCATCGATTATGTCAATATTAGGCTTTCAACGTGAGGTGAAACATGCCCTCGTATCGCGAACGAAAGGTTTATATCGAGAACTGTTAAAGGAATATTATATCTCGTGCTATAATGGAACAACGTTAAACTCGGCAAGTTCAAATACCTGTCCTCGAGCGAAGTTGCAGATAAGAAAACGTATAATGTTGACGAAAGGCGCAGACAACGGGACAACCGCGAACATCGTACACGAGGGGAGTTTTGTTTGCGATGGTCCGCGCATTACAACGTCCAGTGTTTGTCGTAGGAGTTAGAACAGTCGTGTATGCAGAAATACCTACGATGAGAAAACCCGTCGTCTTGCCGATGTGTTAGCACCGTTTCTCGTTTGCCTTTTTCATTTGCCTCAATCTTCCTCTCCGTGTTTCCCAACGTTTTACATTCTGAAAGTTGCAAATACATATTTCATTAGATGCCACAGGAAATGTAATGATTCTTTTTAATCGCCACTAAACCGGATATTTCAATTACAACCGGCGATAAATAAATGAAGGTTCACGAATTTTATGTACAACTATTCATTGAACACAATTTTGTTTCAACGTCCATCAGTCAACAAAATTGAAGTCAAGTTATTTTTACATTCCTAAAACACAGAATCAAAAAAAGAGTTGTTGTAAAATGTATATTTAAACGTTTTCATTCCAGACAGCGCTTCCAAATGATTTATATTGACACGACAACACACGACAACCTCTCAAAAGACTTTTGAGCTTGATTATTATTGTTCCATTCATTTAAAATAAAATAATCAAAAAACAGAGCACAGAAGAATAAAAATTCCAAAAACAAACTTGGACAGAACATAAGAGTGCGCAAAAAAAAGAAACTTCCTAAAACACAATGTCTTTGATTTGCAAGCGCTACAAGTCAATCAATCCGTCGTCAAGGCGAACAAATCCTTTCAGCGCGGCTTCTGTCTCGGCTCCTCGTTTGTTATTCGAAAAAGCATCTTTGCGGGACGCTCGTTAGACCGATATATTTTTAGGCAGCCAGCGCGTGTACAAGAGCGAAAAGTTTATTATGCCAGTCGTAGTCTATTTTGCGAGTAACCGGAGAGTTTGGCTAACTAATGCTTTTTGGTTTTAGGTGACAGTGGCGGGTTCTGGTGGCACCAGTACGAATACCGTTAATCCGAGTGTAAACGACATGGACTGGTTCGCCGGGGTGGCGGAGGAGGAACTCCTGTACTATACGGGAATTGGCAACGATGCGGATTCCCTGTGGGCCGTCATTGGTAGTTTCGTGCCACCGCCACCGAGGCCACCTTATCTTCCGGAAGACGGCATCGCAACTGACGGACTCACCACCTGTGACCTGTGTTCCTGGGCGCTCAGAAGTGACAGGCACTCGTTCTCGCTGGACGGCACCCTGGGTTAGTGCATATACACTAAGCGCATTAAACTTACACCATAAAAGTCAAATATAAACTTGGCACCATCAACGACTGCCCGGTCACGATCGATATCAAAGTTTATGCAGTCCGCAGCGCGCATTATGTATGGATTCGTGCTCAGGTGCGGATGTGCAATTCAAACCTCCCGGTTAGCCTAAATTATTCATGCGACTAAGTGAATACAATAATAAAAACTTTCGTGCAATATTCAAAGGCACAGAAATCAACCGCTCGTTTATTTTGCAAACTCGCTTTGCTAACAGCGTTTAGTTTGAGATTTTGTCATTGCTAATTAGTGCCACATTCATGCTTATTTAGTAACAATATAACTCTGGCACTTTGCCATTCACGATATGGCCGTGAATCATCAGCGGTCCATATATATTGACAGGCTGCAAAACGTATACTTTCGTGTTCGTACGGCTGAATCGTTCATTATTTCATAAATTGCGGTAAAATTATAATTCGCCAATCTAACTTTCTCTCATAACCGTGGAACAGTAGAAAACCAAGTGAGGTCCGACCGCTGTTTAATATTTATCATAAAATGTATGCATCTAGGCGAGTATATAAAGTTTACAAACATTCACAAACATTTACAATTTGTGAGCACGGCGATTTTACAGGTGGCGTTTGCATGCAATGTTAAAATCACCATCACCAGGTGGAGAAGTCGCGCAAAACGAATTACATCAATGCTAAATGTCATCTAAGTAATACTTGGAGTAAACACGTCTTCTTGACTGACAGCGTGGTTCCCTTTGTGACACGATGTTACTTGTGGAGACATGGGCCGTGCTTGTATATACAGGCGCTTAAAAAAATGATTCAATTGAGCGCTGAATGTTTGAATAAACACGCGTCACAATGAGGACAACGTGAAAACAGAATTAGAAGACGGACCGGTGTACACAGAGCTGTGTGTTTGGCCCCTAAGTTTGTAAAAGCTACGAGAGAGCTCGCAAAGAAGAATATGCTTTTCGGGATCCTCTTGAGGTGGATAAATGAAAAGAGGCCTTGTTTGTCTGCGGTGACAGGAGTCTTTAGAAAACCAACGCAACTCGTTGGACTATATGGGAAATGTGTTTTAAAGTATGAAATTATTGTAGGACGCGCGAAAGGATAGCGCTGCCGCGACAGAAAACTCTTCCCACGTTTTAATGGCATGCAAATACGCGCACCACCGCGGATCGTTTGAAAGAAAAATATGAATGTGAAAATTATACTACACCCGAGCCGGCTCGCGAGATGGCTTTGCGTTTTAGTACCACTGTTTCATTACTTGATGCATTTTTAATGCCCGATTATTTCGTACTTATATTTTCGTTCTTGTTTTCTTTCGAACGACCGAACGAGCTCGTTTCTTTTATTTAGTGTCACAAATTGTATCTTATTTGTGCGAACGCAGTCACAAATACAAAAAACAATTACAAACTATAATCATGTCTTTCCAAAGATAAAATTCAATCGCCAGAATATATAGACTTGAGTATAAAAATGCAATACTTTGTATTTCCATTTGAAAGAATCTGCAAAATATGAAACCAACAAAACAGACACATCAAAAGTGGGTATCTGGTTTTATATATTTTCCCGAGACAAAGTTATAGCGATCACGGATAATGCGACTAAAACGTGCCTCGCCCCTTCACGTTTAATTTCTCTTCCACCCTATTTAATCCAGAGAAAACGCAGCCATTTTACTCGAGCCCTCCTAATTTCCGAAATCGTTGTGGATGGTCGACGTGACGCGCGGATCCTTAGCAAATTACTTTCGAGCCGACGGACTTTTCCCTCTTCGTTCGTGGGTCCCGGTGCGCCGCCCCAGCCTAACCCACATTTAAAACCTAATTACGCGCGGAGTATACGAAAAAGGGTTTAAGCGCGCGGACGCCAAAAACACTCTCCGGAGTCGTGAAAAGCGGAGCCCCCCATGCAGCGACGCGTGAGAAACAAGCGCGGATTTCGCATGTGGCTTGGAGATAGAATTTGTAACGAGCGTGTGGCTCACATCGATAATGTGCGTTCTCGCGTGCAGAGCGAGAGCAAGGGCCCAAGACTCGCTGGCAAAACGGGACCCAATGGGCGAGCGCATGCACCCTGCTAATTTGAGTCGCAATTAGGCTCGGCAGAGGATGAAGTGCCTCGGCATAATGCACAACCATAGGCAGTGCGAACGGTTTGCCGCATCCGGTCGCTCGACCAACCAGGTTCGAGACGCGCGAACGGTCCTTCCGGTCCCACCTCCGGCGTACCCTTGTGCGTACTAAAAAAAACAGACGAATTAGCATAGTATGTCTCTAAAACCAACATGGCCTCCCTCGTAGGAGTGAACAATGTTGCCGAGCGCGCCGCAGGGAACTTGAACGTTAACGGTCGACTTTCTTCCCGAGCGCCATTTCCATCACGGAATTTCGAATTTCGAGAAAACGAGTTTGTCCGGGCCTCGTCCGTGGAACACCAACTGATGTACAGCTTCCTTGGTCGTAGTAAATGGTGCCGTCTTAACAATGTGATGGAAAAGAAAACTGTGCGTGTTTCCGTCCGGATAATCAGTTATGACGGGAGAGGTTTCCCCCACCCCCCTTTGTATAGCTTGTAAATATATCTTCCTTCTGTCGGATCTATTACTTGCAACTAAAGTTGCGTCGTGTTCCCCCACTGCGGGCCTATGATCTTCCTATCCGCCATGATTTGAAGAAAATGATCAAGTTTATTTACGGCTCGCCGTCGGCCCTCTGCAAAATGGCAGACCTATTTACGACAAAATTCGTTTACACGCGTGTATATCTTTATGGCGTACAGCCATTTCGTTCATTACGCTTGTAGATTAAGTTGGACGGTGAATGATGGTGATATAAGTGTACTCGGAAGTCGACCATTTTTGTTCGCGTTCCATCGGTTCTCCGCTCTGAAATGCGCGCAAAAAATGACGTCGGGAGGGTGTGGGCCGGGCCGATCCACGTTCCTTCGGGGATAATTAGGGTGTAATTGGCGCGGATTGATATGAAGTTATTCGCAGGGATGATGCTCGCCGAATTTGTAGCGACTAATTTATAATGATTACAGGGAAACCCACTTTAGCCCCTGATTAAATGTCGGAAAAGTTTGTCAGCGGCAAATTACACGCACAACTATGTTACGAAGAACCGTTCAATAATAAATAATGAAGATTGGATGGCAAAGTTGGCGGGTGATTTATGAAAATGTTTTGGATGAAATTAAATTAATTGTGATACCTTTTTATGGCTTCTCTCTTTCTATCTTCTGTGAAATATATGTAATTATAATTTCGATTTATTTCACGCGCGCGGTTAATAAGCGCTGTTTTTCTTACGTTCGGTGTTTGTTGGCTTCCGCCGTTATGATAAACGATATCAGCCATAATGTAGGTTTCCCAATCAATTTGCTCTTTCGCTAGGTGAAATCCCTAAGACACAATTCAAGATTGAGTTTCCCGGCGCGAAAATAATTGCCAAGGTAATATACGATACCGGTGTATACACGGTACAGGTGACTGCAATTTATTAAAAAGAAAGTTAATTTGTTGCCCGGTTGATTGAATATCAATGAAACAAGATTGTAAGACTTTTTACAATAATTTTGCTAAATTAGCTGACGCGATACACCTCAGATATCACGGACGGCGTAACGGTTTCAAAACGTTCATTAGCTGTCAATGGGGGCAGGTTTCGTTATTTAAAATTACCTGCACGGCGGTGGGATGCAAAATTAATTAGCACAAACAAAACTAATCGATTAAGCCTTTGTTGCACCAGTGCCTACAGACTGCAGACCGATGAAAGTTGAAGTGAAATTTACAAGGGGATATCCAGTTCAAAGACGACTCATTTTCCGGATACATTAGCAGGTTTCTTACTAAAGCCACTTATCTAGCCAAGTCAGATACGGTACGAGCCAAAAGCGGCGAAGAAGCGTGGGCAAAAAATCCCCTCGGCCCTCGAGGCAGCATCTGTTGTTAAATCATCAGATCCACTTTCTACTTTGCTATGATATCCTTATTTCGTTGGAATCGCAACAAAAACCCCCCAATTATGCCGAAACCAAGACAAAAGTGAGTGGCAACAAAACCTCTCCACCGTTGCGCAAAGAGAGGCTTCTGGCTTTGTCAGACGATTTCTCGGATATCGCGCGGCACTTGAACAAATGACGACGGATAATTGGGACACATTAAACAATTGGGCGCAACCAAGTTTTCAGATTCAGCGGAGAACAAAAAGTCGCCCCCGGTCGTATATGTACGCGCAAAGCACAGTTTTTCCACTATCGGTGTCGCGCGCCCGGATTAATTTGACGTTTTTTTGTTTTTGTTGCCCGGACGAGACGGGGAATCAATTTGGCCGTTCGTTCCCGATACTCGCTCTCATTTATCGGGTGCCCGCACGTTTGGCTCTTTTTTTCCCATCGTTTCGGAGGACGCTCCTATACGAAAAGGTATTGGAGCCGCGCGAAATACGCTCGTTAAGCTTGTAATCACGCTGGTTCTCGGTCCCCGCGGCTTTATCTCCCGGCGAAGCCAAAACAGGCGAGAAAGCGCGGCAGATAAGACGAGCGCGCGCGCGGATTAACGAGTCCTCGCGGCCGGTCGTTAACGGGACTGTCCGTCGCTGCCTAGACGAGATAGCCATCGCTCGAACTAGACGAGAGAGTCGCCTTTGATCGACGAGCTCCTAACGAGCACAGCCGACGGCCACAAATTTATTTACCCGCCGGCGCACCGGGGGAATTAGCATTGCAAATGCCAGAGGCGTTTGACGATCCTTTGACGCCGCCCGTTGTCGAACAAATTTGCAACCCGCCAGCCCTAATTCCGGCTTATCGCCGCGCACAGGGTTACACAAACATCCACTCTGGCTCGTTCCTTTTTGCCTAATATAATAAGGCCCCGGCGAGAGATGCAATCAATGGGATTTCACGCCACTTCGCGAACCCGATCCCCGATGCGGATTATGCTCGAATTTATACCGCCACGGCTTTTAATGTTTCGGATAACGGGGGGTTTTGGCGGCTTTTAATGTGCTGTTTGCATTTCGATAAAGCTAAGTAGGTGTTAATAAAGCGAATTAGCTCGCGGCGGGAATTTTTGTTTTTGTTTTTGTTTTTTTTTTTCGCCAAGGTAGAGATTTGTTTGAGTAACAAAAAAAAAAGACAAACTGCGAGTCTAGATGTAATCGTTATAGTTATATAGAGAAAGCCGCATGAGCAATTGGTTTTGCCCGGCGGGACACTTTCAGCGTGGCCCGGACTGTAATTTGTGCAAGTTATAAACACTATGAAATATATACTAACAGTCGCGAATAATTAATAGCAGTGTTTGCCGTGGAATTATGTTAATTAACCCCGCGTCACCGGATGATGAATCTGCACCATCCGAAGATGTATTTACTGGTGTGCGCGCGGCGGCCACTTTTGCCGCGCGCATCCTAATTTTCAAATCGCTCGCGTAGTTTCTCTTTCACTACACAAACGTCTGTAATCGATTCCCCGAAAATGAGCTTTCGACCCCTTTTGTTGGCAGCTTAAGAGCACACCCCCGCGCTTTATCGCGAGAACAAATAAACTTGCCGGATTGCTCGCCCTCTTCTAGCTCTGAAATGAAAATCAAACATAACTCGGCAAATTAATTTGATTCCCGTGGTGCCTTTCCGTATCTCACGTCTTTAATTATTGCTCCCGTGCTTTTCTCTCTTTCTCTCCCCCCCCCCCTCCCTATTCTTCCCGCATTTCTTGCACAATTTCTTTCCGCTTAATTGCCTCGAGATTTCCTTTTTCGTTTCGATATAGCTTTGTGCTAAATATATATATTCCAATGCAAAAATCACGATAAAACGACGTTTTCTCTCGCCGCGAATTCCCGTTCATTTTTTAACCCCCCCGCAACGTTATCTTTCAGTTTTATCCAAAGAGGATGTAACTGTGAAAGTTTCGAACTTGGCTCTCTCTGTTTTTGTGTGAGAACCGCCGAGAAAATGCACGTCATATTTGCCGTGTGCACGAGACCGGCAGCACGACTGCGAGAGGATCTCGGCCAAAATCGATCCCAATGGGAGGCTCACCGTTGATTGGTCGAGCGAGGCTGACGTTCGGACTCGACGTCAACGCAGACACGGATCCATACGAGCCACCGGAGCATGAGACCTCACGATCCAGCAGACCGTGCGATCGGGCCCCACATGCTTCACAGAAATCTTTTTGTCTGCATATTCCTGCGAATCGAAATTCCGCGGATACCTCGCATCAAATGCGAAATCTCTTTATCATTTAAGTGGCTTTTTGTACCTTGCAAAAATGATGGTTAACAAAATTTTACCGTGCAATAAGAGAGGTTCGCGTCCAAATGCTTTGATTCACTATTTCTTTTGTTTCCAGTCTTTTTGAATCATTCAATATTTACTTTTAAAATTAAACAAAAAATTAAATTAAAAAGGTTGAACACGCCCGGTAGATTGAAGTTCAAAATTCTAAAGTTTTATAAAATTCAAATTTCCACTTCGCAAAA
Source organism: Trissolcus japonicus (assembly GCA_030522925.1). Lineage (NCBI taxonomy): Eukaryota > Metazoa > Arthropoda > Insecta > Hymenoptera > Scelionidae > Trissolcus > Trissolcus japonicus. Next base: position 24,438 of record JAPYZS010000096.1, on the reverse strand, counting down.
GGAACAGTGCATTAATACGAAAGTGGTGAGAGAGAGAGAGAGAAAGAGAGAGAGCGCGCATGAAAAAGGTCAGAGATATTGTTCAATCAATTGTTCAATCAAAAAAGCATAATTGCGGTGACTTGAAAACACGAAACGAGCTGTCGAGTGGAATCGCCAACCGCGCCATAACTCAGGATTAATTGGACAACTCGGTATCATTTTTGTTATCCGTCAATGAAAAGTCCGAATCGGAAACCGTCGCCCACGTGGGCTTCTGTTAATTGAGTTCGTTAGTTTTACATAAATCTCCGCGTTTCAAAACGCACGGAATCACTCCAATGCAAATGAACGTGGAGTACACTATCTGCAAAAACATTTTGTTCATAAATATTTATGTCCCGCTCTTTCCTCGCCGTTCCTTTGAATTCAACAAAAAATCCGGCACCGATCCATTTTCCGGGACTGTGAAAGAGCGCTGATTAAATGTCGCGTGATTTGAATATGGGCCTTGCGTAATCGAGCCGTTTGGCAGCTGCAAACAAAGGGCCTCCGAGTGTCGTGGAAACGTGCGAGCAACTTGTGTCACGACGCGATTGACCAAAGTGTACAATGGCAGCTTGGTCGAGTCGACCACACCTCGACGGACGCGCGCGACCGAAGATTGAGAGATGGATACACACGGCGATCGATCGCGTTCACCCGCCAATATAGCGCTACATACATAAACGTCTGCGTGCTTTCTTTACTGCGCTATTTTTTTTTTCGGTTTGCATGCACGATGAAGAAATAGTTGTGCAATCTATCAAGCCTGACTAGATAGCGCAGATTCTAGGTAAACGATCGACGTCTATAAAACCGGCATACATTCCGGACGAGGTTCAAAAAACAAACAAACAAAAAACAAACCAAAAATGTCCGCTCGATTAATCTTTCGCGTAACTGGATTAAACAAAGAGAGGGCCGTTCGATTTTGACACGCAGAAAAATAAACTCGCATCGACGGCGTATGAACAAACTCGCAGGTGCAGAGACCTGGAACATGTAAATTGCTTGACTCGAGGCTTGACTATTTATTATGTTTCCGTTAAGCATGCCGATGATCCTGTCGACGAAAAAAAAATTAAATTCATCCACGTGGCATTTCCCATACCGCAAAATCGATGCGACCGAAATTAGTGGAATGATATTTCATTATAGTTTGCTGTTGCGAGTGAGTCTAAGCCGATGGGAATGCCACGCAAGCCAAGTTAATTCCAGTTTAATTCGGAAATGCGTCTAAATTAAACATTTCATCGCGGCACCTAGGGGGTACATTTTTTTTTTGGCAATTACACACAAAACCGCGATAATGATTTTCGAAAGGTCATATGTGCTTGCAGTGGCGTAACAATAGCGAAGCAATATATCGTGAATGCATAATGAATATCGCCCGATACTGTATAAATTAGTCATCATTAATTTCGCTCGAGGCTTGTTCGCTCCCCCACAAGGAAATTTTGAGAGCCCCGATAAACACGAGGCCCGAACGTTGTAGTTCAACTTTCACGCAAAATTTGACCAAAGACAAACATTGAAGGCGGAGGGAGCGAATGAAACGACGAACATTAAGTGCCTTAGCGCTCTCGACGCTCGTCGAGAAATTTCCAAGTTGAAATTTTTCGCGGGATAAAAATGTTATACGAACTGCTCACGGGCGATTCGCTGTGATTTACATACATTATCGTCGGCGACGTAATTACTGGTGCAAAGTCCGTCGGGTCTCCATCACTTCGACCGACATTGTTGAACCTCCCCGACCGCAATACCAATTTATACATTACTCTCCGTCCGATCATTCAAAAACTTTTAAAACAGAAAGTTTGGAATTTCACGTAGGAGAGATGAAAAAGGATGAATTTTTTTCTTCTTTTTTTTTTTCTTACAACACGACACAGTTACTTTTGAATTTGGGTATTAGAAAAATCAATTAGAGAGGCGGTAAAAGTTGTGTGTGTCTTGTACATCCAAACAAGGATTTATTCCTGCGCCAGTTGACTTTTTAATTAGCATTGTAATTCCGAGGATTACACCGACACGAGCGAAATTCATATGATTGAGTCATCGCGCCCGGTGTAACATGTTTTTCCTATTAACCTGAGATTGCTGGCCAAATAAAGATCCATTAAGACGCGGCGATTTAACATAAACAAAGAGAAAAAAAGACGAGGCGTTGAAAGTGCACACGCTCTCCACAGCCGATTGACTTGTCAGCGTCGCTCGGTAAATTAGAAACTATCAGCGCAGCGCCACGAAAAAGAGAAAGACGCGATGAGGTGTCTTTAATCGAAGTTGGCCTAATCGATCCTCAGCCTTTGGCGACTCAGCGAAATGATTTATGCCTATCGGACCAAACGAGTAGGCGATTACCTCTCGGCTCGACTCTCCGCGCGATGAGAAAATTCGAGCTTTTCTATACGCCTCTTGTTACGTAACCGCTCATTTTACACACGAAAATTCAATTAATTGCTGAATTGTTTACATGAGCATCGTATCAACTGAGACATCGATCACGTGACGATTAACTCGAAGCTAAGCTGTCGTCATATTACTCTCCAAAGCATATTTACCAGCTTGAAGATAAATTGCCATTTTCAAGATTCATTAACGGGGATTATTTAATTGATTATTTATTAAGCCTTATGGAATTTAATCTTTTATCAAAGATTACGTAATGTCAAGGAAATTATGTTAACATTTAAAAGATTAAATAATCACAAGTATACTAACTTGGATTTACAAAAAAAAAATATGATTTCTAAAAAAAGTTTCCAGATGAAAAAAAAGTGAACAAGAAAAAAGAAACAACATTGTTCATAGCATTCCAGTTTCCCGACTGGGAGAAACGAAAATGTCAAAAAAAATGTCTTCCTACAACACGTTTTTGAAATCCCACATTTACAATCTCTCTTTTTTCTTACATAACGATCAAACATTTTCGGAATGTCGAATGTTCGGCTACGAGATAGGTACAAATTACTAACCCGTTGTGCCGGTGCATCCGGGTTGACTTCAAATCTCGGTTTCAGAGAGACACGAACATTTGCGATCGCAACACTGGAAATTGAAAAATTGCAGCCGGCGCGACACACCGAGAGATTTATGACCAAGCGCTCTGCCTATGATGCTTCGAGATGTATAATTATTATTGTGAAGTAGTTTAATTATGATGGAGTTGTCGTGCAAAAAAAATTGCCTGATAGCAGTAGGTTCCGTTACATGATGTATGTGAGACGCAGGCGGATAATGCCGCATTTTTCGTAGCTCGCGGGGCTTACGCGCGAGTTTGTCCAACGGTCGTCCGAGGTCGTGGACCCTGCGCGCTTTCATTGACGGATCTTTCAGAATCAAAAGATTCGCGAGGAGCCGAAAGTCAATTACTCTTGTTCCGTATGATGCAAAGGACGACGATTTATTTGAAATTTGATACGTGTACCCGGGCTGTCAGGCAAAGTAATACAGCTAAAAGTGCATTTACAAGAAAAGCTCTCTCTGAGAGGCGCTACGCTTTTATGTGCAACTAACCCGGCAACTGTGTTTCGTTGAAAAGTTCAAATATAATATCCGACGAAGATACGATTCGGTCGTAATAGTTTAGCAAGTTTGAGGATCGAAATAAAAAGGAAAAGAAAACGCGCCCCGGCATTAAGAAACACCACGGAGAGAGGAAGTGCGAGGTTTTTGTGTCGGTCAACAAAACAAAGTGGTGGAACGTACAGACTTTTTCGGTTCGTTGTTTTTTTTTTGTATGCGGGATACCAAGAGTAACCGCAACAATTTGCGCGGGTAATTGCGCGAGCCGATAAATAAATCATCCGATCTGGAGACCGAATCCGGCGAATAGGAGGCGCTTCCAGCTGCTCATAAAAACTGCGACGGTGCGAATTTAAAGGACGGTGTACCCAGGAAAGTGAAAGTACAATAAAGTCATCGAGGTAAATGAAACTGACGCGACGGGCGCTTGAGATCCAATGAAATTTGCACGACGGGGGAAACAAAAAATAAACTCCCCGCGCGATATGGCTCAATTATTCCCGGGTCATATTGAAAAGTTCAGTCGCACAAAATTTCGCATCGCCCAATGACACATTTATCTGTGACTTTCTCGCTCGGCTGCGATACTGAAAGTCGAATATATAATTTTGCGTACGTGCAGGTTAATTCCGCAGACCGAAATATCGGAGCATCATATTTCGAACGCACGAAAATGTAGCTCGGCTGCGTTCGGTCGGAAATGTTTATTGCATTTCATTTGGTTACACGTGTGTTCATTAAACGCAAATTGCGAAATCGCACGCATCGGTCGAATACACGATTTGCGAATAACTCGCTAATTGTAAATAATTCATAGGGCCATTTTTAAGACCAAATTGTATACGTTTAAATTCAATCCAGTTTCGCTGATACATCGTAAATTTCTGCGCCAAGCTTTTGTTATACAAATTCGATTATTCCTGAAACAACGTTCGAATATACGGCCTATGCCAAACAAAATGACGATATCAAATTGTGAAAAAAAACTTATCTCGATTTCTCTCAATTACCGAACGAACGCCGAAGCCTGCTAATCAGCTAATATTTATTAATTAGCTAAAAAGAGGAACGCCCAATTGGTCGAATGTCAAAATTAAGTATTAGAATTCGAGATGACAAAAATACGACAAATTAAATCTGAGGCGATGTTGTGTATAAATTCGAGACTCCGTGTACAAGTTCGTGCATATGTATATATCAGTCTGGCAATTTGCCGATTCTAGGTAAGCGTCTACTATCATGTTCGATTCGACGTGTCTCCTTTTTTTTTCCAGCCCGGTGTGATTAACGAGAGTTGATCGACAACTACCTACTCATAGGAATACTTGTTCCTCGAGTGTGTTAGCGGATGTTCCAATCCAATGGGCAATAACATCATTAACCAAGTTGACACCGACTTTCAGGCATTGACGACACACGCGAATCCGCAGCCGCTTTTTCACCGCTGACGTATTCATTAACCGATACCGACGCCATCGATATATAATATTATCGCTGACAAACGTTTTTCGTACCTGTTTGAACTTCTGGTCTCTATCACGCTCGGTTGAAATCATTTTATTTGCTGTAAATACAAAAGTATCTTGTTGTTTTTTTTTCTTTGGTGCCGCTAATCTACATGCATGACAATTTTTACGCATCGATAATATTAAAACAGGAGTAAATATCAATAGAAATATTTTCATTTTTGGCCTCCTGTATGTTCAAACCTACATTTGTATACTGATATGTTTACAACCAAACTAATTGGAACCGCACTTTTATCTCGTGCAATGGCGTTTTTGTTTTACAGTGTATCGTTACTGATGCGCTACACAATGTCTTTGTTTGATTCCGTTTTCAAATGTTTTATTATTTGTTATCGATGTGCACTCCAAAAATAGCTTTTTTTTTGTTCCTTTGTTTTTTCCAAACGGATATTCATGCACAAATAGATTATTTATTTACCATTAAAAAATATTCATAGTACGCAGCGGTATATCAATTACTGGCCAGGAAATAAAAAAAAAAGGAATATCGTTCATTTATTTATCATGCAAATAATGCAAGATCCGATTGATTGAATAATAAAGCAACTCAGATAGTGAAATCGGCAAATTAATAATCAGCAATGGGGCAAGACTTATATTTAACCGTTGAAATGAAAATTGGCTTTCAATTTATTCCATTAATTGACAATGCCTGGATCGTAAATTCATATTTTAATTTTTTTTTATTTATCGAACCGATCGACATGCAATGCAAATAAGCGATCGCGGGGGTATGCGTTAGCGATATCTCGCGTTCGCGTTATTGAATATCGATTTGTTCGTTTCGACGAGCAACTAGGAAGGTTGTACACGCTTTTTCTCTCTCTCTCTCTCCTTTTCTCTCGCGGTCTGTCTAAGAGGCATCGGTATTTTAAAACGAGTATATATATACAAGAGAGGCAACTTATTGACAGGACGTAATTACAGTAAATTTCTAATTATCATGAGAAACGATCGGGCCGTAGCTCCGGCGTTTGTCTCGGCCTACGCAGGGGAGTAACGTCGCGCGCTCCAGGGCAAACAACGCACACCGGCGAGAGACTATTTTATCGCGCTCTCAAATCGGGGGGGCTTAATTCGAAGCGACTTTGTGTTTAGACGCGATCGCCCCCACCGCGAAAAGCACTTCCGCGAAGCTTTTTTTTATGACTTTTATGCAAATTTTGCGGGGATAATGTTGATTTTTCGTTCCCTAACAGTTTAGATCTGCAGTAAAGCGGGCATTTTATTTTCATAGTCCGAACGTTTCGAGGTCCCTTATTGCGGAATAAAAATTAATAGTTTGCGAAATGGCGATCTGAGAATTCAATTAAAAAAACAAAAGGTGCACCGGTGCCGTTTACCTAAGACCCCCGGTGTCTTTGAATGTCGGACAGAAAAACAGGCATTATACGTTGAAGAATAAAAAGCCCAAGAAAACAGTAGCAATTTTTTTTATCTTTGAAATGAAGAGAAACTCGGGAAACGGACGACGGCAATAAATTATTTCGCTGACTCTTTGCTGCAGTTGAATGTCATTCTTCAAGTGCTCTTTCAATTTGAACAATGAAACGAAAAATGATTTTGTTTTGAGCATAAAGAACAATAAAAATAGAGGAAGGTTGAGCAATAATTCAGCGAGCGGACAAAAACAAGTTGAGAGCAATCAGCTGCAGCCATTAAGATACCGGTGGATACGCTAAAATTGCCTATCAATGAAATCAATAATATAAAACGTGCCTGCCTTTTTGTTACAATTTAATAAGCACCGTCGCGTAACGGCGTTGCTTACACTCCGCTTTATCCTTTTTGTTCCACGACAAAAATACATCTCAAAAAGATTTATTCTTTTTATTTCTTCTTCTTGTTTTTACTTAATTTTTTTCAACTCGGCATAAATCATATCACGTCGAGTATCATTGTGCATCTGAAACATTTGCTCGCCTTTGGGCACTTGTTCCCATAGTATGAACCCGCGCCGAACTCGCACACAAGTCCACTCTCATCGAGGTAGCTCATTGGCAATTCTCATGTGCAAAACAGATAATTAGTGATTTACATAATGATCGCGCGAGATCGGCCTGTCGTGTCGCTGAAAGCAATCCTGCGAATGAAAACGCACGCTTGATCGATATAAATTATGATACTTTTCAACGGCGATATATTTCATTTGTTTCGCCCGATACACTCCCTGTCCTTTTTTCTTTTTGTTCTTTTTTGTTTTAACACGCAATTTTTTATCGCGATGCTTCCACGCACAGCTGACTGGTGAGTATGCGAAAAAAACCGAACAAATATCCGCGGAATTATCGGAGAAATGTCCAGTCGTTCGAGACGGAAATTCGAGCGCCAATGAAAAAAAAGGAAATTATTTTTATTCAATTATACCACGACGAAGAGAAAAAGTTTCTTTCTGATGTGATAATTTTCATTTAAAAGATATCTGAAATATTGCAGAGCTTGCGACATCAGATAATTATCCTGCCCGCTTTTTATAATGACTTCTCTTTTTGTACTATATAACCACGCAACTTTTTTATTGGAATTAAAAAAATTGCAATCGAAGTGGAATCAATCTAAAAAATTATACGAGAGATAGGCGAATATTAAATCCGATGAAATTTTTGTTCACCTTAATACGAAACTGTTAATAATTTAAGCTTTTGTCAGATTTCTAATTAAGTAAATAAATAATTTAAATATATTGAAGTTTCATCATTAATTTCAAACACTTTCTGAAAAATATGTATCGCAAAGGTACATTTTGTTCTGACACGGATTATTGTCATTTTGTATTTATTATTTTTATCCAAAAATTGTATCCGTCTGTAAATTCGCATCCGACACGAGAAATCACGAAACAACCGAAAACTTGATTACGCGTCCTTTTGTATAAAATATCTTCAAATATCGAATTAAATTCGTTGAGCATGAGTTCGATTTGTCCAACAATGTATATTCAAGAGCAAAAGTATAATTTACAGCGAACGATATCGGATGCTAATTGAATAGCGATTCGGCGAGCGTGTATACGTGTGAGGTGCGCGACACACACGGCGCAGCGCAACAATAACGCAGCTCCGAATGGCGAGACAAATGTATCGAATTAAAAGTGTTGTCAAAAATAATGTTATCACGTGTGTTATCTCCGGTCGCATAATTCATGTCGGAGGATAGGATGTATGCGCTCACGCTCACGCCGGCGGCGATTTTGGCCCATTTTCGAGTAGCAAGACCCCCTGTGGCTGCGGACAAATCGCTCTTAACCCCGCGCCACGATAGCCTCGTTTATTCCCGAGGTTCGGATAATCGGCAAGAATAATCGGCGATCGCGCGATCCTGGCATTATACAAATGGCGCAGGGACATTCCGTCGATGCGGACTTAACGCGCGCCCAATATCAGATATAAACAACAATTGTTCGCCCGATCAAAAGTTCACGGCCAAACAAACGAGCGCCCATTTATCCTTGGCTTTGCATCAAAAGAAATTCGCCATTGAAAGGGAGCAGCGCCGGAGATTGAATGAAAAATTAACACCAACCTCTGGGTTCCGCCACTGATTTTGCAGCATCGAAAAAAGTAGTCCTTAATTACAAGCCCCTTGTAATCGATCATGGCAGGTGTTAAGAGAGGATCTAGAAAAAAGAAAAACGATTGGCATGAAAATCTAGGCGTCAGAACTGCGCATCAATCATTCGTCGTATTTACATTGTTGCAAGTTCGTTAATGCCTCATTGAAACGCCTAGTGAATTTCACGCAGCCCCTCTCTCTCGTCACGCTATCAAAAGGATCGATGCCTGTCATGACATGAACGCTCGCACAATCAAAAAACGAAAAAAAAAAAAAAACAACCAACACGTTATATCTTCGTGGCGTGTCTTCCGCGTTCCCAGGGCTCGCGAAAAGAAATAACGAACCGTCGAAAAAGTCGTCCGTGGGTTCGCAAAACCCCCACCCACCGCCCACGCGACGCCCCGTCCGCATTTAAACTCTGTACATTGTTCCTGGAGGTATAATTTATACGACTGTTTGTCTCACGTCTGCTGGCCTGTCAGGTATATCAAAATAAATTCATCGCGTCAAAATGTGTTGAGTGCAATTTTCCGATGGCTCAATTCGTTTTCTGTGATCAACGATATGCTATGTAATGGATAGGAGGAAAATTATGTTTACTACATAGCTCTCTCTTTCTCTGCGAGTGATATAATATTTTGTTGGAATTCGGTGAGAGGATATTTTGGTGTGTGATGTGTGTGCTCGAGTGGATCCGAAGGGCGCTTGTTCCGGACCGTTTAGCCCGGATACTTTCGGCCCCGAAACCATAACCATAAACACGATCGTAAGTGGACTCCGCGTTATGGTGGTTAACTCAGTTACGGATCGATCTTGAGCCGGAGAAAAGCAATCGAGGCTGGAACAAGGTTTGCAGGATTCACGCAACATGAGGCACACTCACTGTTCTCTCGGCCCGACGCCCAAATCCATTTTGCGTGTCTCATGCTCGCCCGGTAATCAGAGACGCCGGGCTACGCAAAAACGCACCCAGCAGCACCGCAACTATTCACTTGGACAACTTTATCGTCCGATGAGTTTCCTTTGGTTTCGCTCTTTTCTTGCTCAATTTGTAGACAAGAAACGGAAGAAAAAAGTATCAAAGCGATTTCGGTGCTTGATCATTTTCATTTTTTTTTCTATCTCATTTTTTGTATACAAACGTTGGTTCAAACCACAGGAATGATAATAAGAGACAGAAACAATCTTTGAAGAGAGAAGAATTAATTTAAATTGAAAATATGTTCTGACGTTGTACATTGTGCAATGCAAAAATTCAGGATGTAATTTTTTCGTAAGAAATGATGGAAAACTGGATACCTGAACGGGAATGTGTATATTTTCAGAAATCAGACAGGAGGTTGAAATGCAAGTTCGCGCCATTGTGTCTTCGGATAAACAGAGGAGAGAATATGCTGCAGCGTAAATAATTGAATGAAAGGGGGAAACACATGGCACGAAACATTAATTTGAACGATTAATTGTGACTGCGGCGAGCAAACAGCGGGGACCGCGATGTGTGGCGCAAAATATGAAATTGATTTGCACGTCGATGCTCCTCTTGCCAACGCGCGCACACAATGGCCCCCGGTTTTATTTTGCAATTAAGAATGCGTTAATTTAGACACGAGTCCAGACGATCGATGTCATTTGGATTAAGAGTGATGGGTCATCCGGGCTGTTTTAATTACTCGTGTCATCGTTGATTGGGAACTGCGAACAGTTAGGCCGAAGTGCACGTGAAGAAATCGAGCAAAATAAAAAAAATAAAAAACGCCAAAAAAGACGAATAGCGAAAAAGAAAGTCAAAAACACAACGGGGAGAAACGGATGGGATAAAAAAGATAAGTGTAGGGTACAAAAGAGCAGGGCTGGTCATTGGCTGTCGCCGTGGCGTAAACGTCATATTCGTAACTGTCGGTGCGCCGAGGCGCGCATGAATTGACTCGTACGGGCAGCGCTCTGCGGGAGATGATCGATAACTCAAATATAAAGTGTTGATATCAGCTGCCGCGCGTATATACATGCGTTGTACCCGCGTCAAGACGGAGATTTATCGGCCGTTTTCATGCCCGTCTCGCTTTGTCCGTGCCCCCTCGGGGTCCCGAAATCATCGGGCCCCATTGTTTCGGGCCCGATATGAATTATTAACGAAAACAATTTCGCGCACTCAGCGCGTTGCCATTATTCGTCGATCATGGCGAATCACACGGTTGGTACTCTTTTATCAAAACGAAAATTGAATTCCACGCGGCGGGGGCTGGATTCGAAAAGTTAAAAAAGGCCCTTCGTCGAAAGCAATTGACTTGACATTGAGAACGTCCTTAACAGCCCGATTGCATTAATGTAAGAGCCACTGTGCGCACCGACATTAATTAATGTCAACCAATTAGTACCGTCGCGTACGCCGCATCCTAATTTCCGGTCTCGATCGATTGCCGGGACGCGCGTTCTTCGCACGTTTCGCGCCCCGAGCTGTATACTATAGCTACGTGTCACACCTTGACATTGCTGTCAATTTGCTTTCCCGTGTCGATGTAACGACATTAGAGATGTACTGACGTTAACCGCCCAATTCACCTGACGTTTGTTCTTTTATGAATCATGTGTTATTAGGGTCAACCGGAATAAAAGTGACACGAATTGACAACATTTTAATTAAGTGTGTAATGATTCAATTAATCAATGTCATTTTTTGATCGTAGTTTTACAAATTATTTCTACCTCATAAAATTAAAATTAACATGCATTTTTTTTAATTCATGTATTAAAAAATGAGGTATCACAGTTTACCCGGAAATTATCTAGTTGACCTTAAACAAACTTGCTGTCAACGCAAATGTAAACAAGGGAAAAAGAGGCGGAGGGGTTTGTCGCGCCATAATAATCGATTCATCAGTTGACGAACAAAAAGCGAATGAAAAATGCATCCATAGCGGTCAAATTTAAATCGTCTCGCGGGCGGGCTTTTTGAATATTTGATCCCTATGCTCCGATTGTTTATCCGCCGGCGTTCATGCATCTTTCATTCGATTTCCCATTCACTTCCATCAGGCAAACTGGATTGGTGAATTTTCAAATGTCTAATTAATTTATCACTGCGAGAACGAGAGAGATCATTTATAAACGCTAGATCAAAAAGTTCGTCAGCACTGACACGGTGTGTAAGTATTCTGCGAAAGCTTTTTTTTTTTTTTTTTTTTCACGCCGACTATCGTTTTGCCTTTATTTTTGTCCATTTGTAAAAGCATTCTGCATTTAAGCGATAACAAGATTAATGGCATTACTTCCGAGAGCCAAGCTATACTTATAAAGGCAAGGCGTGATTACAAAAATTTTTGGATTTCCTCGCGGCTAGTGCGGCCATTAAAGTTACGCTATGCACACTCTCCGCGGGATGAATATTTGCGATACGCTCGCATAATAAGATACTCGGTTGGAAAACAGGATCGGATTCACGCATCGTTCGTTTGAATTACCGTTTTGTTTATTGCAATCGCGAACGGCTTTTGACGCACGCGCGAGCTCTAACGTAGTCGCGCGAATTGCGCTAAACATTTCTTTATCGTCTGAAGTAACTCTTCGAGCACAATATACACGCTATTTTAACGCGCTCGTAATCTCTGCCGCGACAAACAACAAGGTACTGCGAATTACCCCGCCCCCTCTCCTCTACCTCCTCCGGTCCTTCCCTCTCTGATCGCGCCAATTGAGTTTCCCGGAAACACAATTACGCCAAGCCAAATTTATGCCATTGTGTCTTTAGCGGTTCTTACTCTTTCCAATTTACCGTCGCGCCAAGATTGTAGGCACTCTCCGTTGAACGCGCTTTTGGATGTAAACATATTTATACACCCCGACGAAAACTTGTATAATCGGTTCTACGATGGTTATTTCATTATTCATGTAAATTTCGCGCTGGTTTTGCAACAAACACATTATGCATTTTTTTGTATTAAATATTTTTATACATGTTGTTTAAATATATTATAACTTTGTCTTTATTTCTTACACTCGAATATTGAACAAGTTTTTTCATAATTGTAATGATTGTTTTATAAATTTTGTGTATACTTGAGAAAACAATTGAGACATTAAAAGTACAACTTACATGAAAATATTTTTTTTTATTTTACAATATTTAGAAAAAAATTTTTGAACATCAGTCGTTTATCAATTCAGGTTTGCGAGATAAAATGATCTTTAATAGTGGGACAAGATCATTTTAATTTGAAAATATATTTTTACACTGCAACGTTCTAATTATTTTTATTTTAATATTAAAATATTCATTAAAATTTTAATTAAAAAATAATCATAGCAACATCAAATCTCAGGAGTATAAGTCTCAATGTTATATCTGATTTTCATTTCGTGTCACTTCACAAAACAAAATGAAATAAAAACAATTTTTTCAACAACGATTTTAATTCTGTGAAGTTAACTCTTAATTTTTTCATCCTTATGATGAGTACCAAACTCTTTATTTTTTTTTTTTTCTATTTTCAGCGAGATGGGCCATCGTTCAAGTCGTTGCAGGTTCTCGTAGTGTACAAAAAGTTTTGCTGGTACGCTCCAGACGGTCATTTTTAAATGTGAATTGCGAGACCATGATTGAACTTGAGACGCGACTTCAATTTACTATCAGCGCTCGATAACGCTCCTGAATTCTCGCACATGGTTGTCAATTTTTAATCGCGTCCCACTTCCATCAACGACATTCGGCTGATGATCTTCATATTATGAATGGATGAGGGCGCCGTTCTCGCTTCAATAAGATCGCGTTATATAGAATTCAGCTGACGATACAATGCAGTTAAATGCAAATGCAAGCTCGAATTAGTCGTAACGGCTCGAATCCGGGTCTGCCGCGATCATTGGTAGCCATTGCGCGGCATGGGAGCGCGGATAAGGATAAGACGTTTCATCGAATTTATTAAACGAGGCTATAACCAGTTGCCGCGCGGTCTCCCGTATACTGCAACTATGTAGGAGCACTTTGTTTTTACTCGCTCTCACCCGTTTGCCATAAGCGGCCGCGCGCGGTGGATCGCCGCGTCTCTTCCTGGCTGCATTATTATTATTATAGCCCGCACTTGTAATATTACGTGCTAGCTTTTTACATATATTTATGTAATACATGCTCGCGGTTAATGCACGTGCCCTTTACACTGCTTGCCGCGCAAACACCAAACGGCAACAACACCGAATCATTATTCAGCATCGATGATCAGTTCATTGCGGCTTAAAATTTTCCCTTATTGCCATACAAGGCAAGATTTATCGCGGATATGCTTTCGAAATTGAATGCCTGTTTATTTATTCGCTCCAAGTGTCTCGTCAATTACATTGTCTCTCCGAATGTTACCGTAATTGAGAAATATCGTCCCCTGATGGTATTTGCACGATTTCTAAAAAAACTTGAGCTGTTGCAAGTTAACTTTTTTGCTGTACAATTTTCAAATCTACTTTAAGCACTCATGCAAATAACATTTCCAATATATTCCTCAATTTCGTGCCGACTACGTCAAGTTATTATCTTTATTTCAATCCAATTTTCAAATTTGCTGACTTATTTTGTGTTGATGAGAGAACTTGAATTCTATAAAAAAAAAAAATTGTTCCAGTGGAATGCACTTTCAAGATAGGCATATAACTTTTTCAGCAGTAACAGAGCAAAATCTCTGCGAAAATATATTGTGGCAGATGGGGTTTTGTGTGGCAAAAATTTGAACCTGGCAACGCTGTTTCGGGAGTCATTAAATTTGCCGCGAAGTGTGCGCGTGCCCGGCCCATGTAACCGCCGCTGTAAACTTCCGTCCGTTCTCTTAATTACACTATATATGCGGAGAGCGCGAAAGATCTGTGCCCCTCGTTAAATGCAAAAGAGGATGCGTGCGTTTAATATATTTCGAGCGAATTCACGCCCAAGGCGCGCGCACACACTGCTCTTCGCAGAGAGAGAGTATGAACTCGTCAAGTTTTTGTCGCGCCGCGGTTATAGGCCTCGCATGGAAATTGCTTCCAATTGTTATGCGGGCGTTTCGCCACGCATTTTTCATCACTCGTCGGCAAGTCATTCCACGACGAAAAAAAATGTCCGATGTATAAAAAAAAAAAACAAAAGAAGAAATATATGCGAAGAGACAACAAAAAATATACTCGAAACAAGTTTTGTTATTAGTCATTTCATCTACAAACGGCTTTCGCATCTCATCTCGGAAAGAGATGTGAGCAACGGTACACCGTTGAACTCACGCTAGAATAATTGTATAAATGATCGATATTTTCACCGACGCCGCGTAGAGACGGTGTTGTATAAACTCGCTGTAAAACAAGGCGTTGCTGCGGCTAGGGCGAAAGTGCAACCAAGATAGAAGATTGGAATTGAGGCATGTGTCAATAGTACAGAGGATGTAAATATTTGATGTTTGCTTTTTGGCGTTTCGAGGCCGAGTTTTACACTTTATTGTTTCACACTTCTTATTTTCACAGTTCAGTTGAAATTCACGAAGGATATTTTACCGGATGAAAAATGCAACTTCAGCGAATGTGAAAATAAAACATCATATATATAGTTATCCAATTAAAAAGTGTTGAGATTACGTAAAAGAGAGAGAGAAAGAACAAAAAAAAGATTAGTTAAGAAACGTTGGGAATGACCGAAGAAGTGAGTGGAAGTTCTGATTTATGATCTGCAATGCGAGATAAAATGGCGCGCCATATAAGAGGATGCAATTCGCTGTTTGAAACAATAATAATGGTACTGCGGGAGCTAGACATTTCTAGCAGTTTTAATTAATAAGGCATATCGGCGCGGAGGTTTTGCATAAACGCATAATCAGACATATGCGCATTTCATGCAATTACCTAAAGTTTACAAGCTGCCGCGAAAGCTCTGTCTGAAGCGTTCATTATGCGCGCTACGTCTTGAGCACTTATGCAGAAGAGTTTGCAAACTTGGGCAAAAAGCAATACGCGCCGGCTCGACTGTCATTGCGAATAATAATGATAATTGTGACATCAAGCACGTCGCTCTCTTGCGCGCTTTTGATTCTTCGATATCGCGTTTCGACGCTAATTTTCACTTGAGACTGATTTTAATTGGTGTTACTGAGATGCGATAAAAAAAAATGTGAACAAACGCGACGGTGAGAGAAAAAGTAACAAACAAGGCCCCCCGGCTAAATAATTGAGCCCACGAAATAGCGTGCACGACAAACTGAAACTCGATCAGGCAATTTGGAAAAGGCGCGCGTCGCCGTTATTATAGGGTGTCGTGTTCTTCCTCGCAATCGCCATTGTTCACGCTTCGCTCCGCTATGTTTTCCACGTTTATGATAAACACTGTAATTCCGCTAACGAGATATTGCACTCTGGTAACGAGGGGGCGCGACACACCCCATTTCAGATGAATCCGCGCGCCGACGGTCGCCCCGTCGCGACATCTGTTTCTTATGTAACATATGTGTGGCATGATTCATACATGCAAACACACTCATATTGCGCCAGCCTGCGCCGTACATCACGCACCAGTCGCACAGCACTTTTATATATCTTTATTCCATAAAATTCCGCGTTCGTGCGTTCATTATAATAAATATATCATTTTTACGACTTCGCCAGGATCAGCCGCGCGACAAACACACAGGGCCCACCTTTGCTATTATTCGTTATTCTATTTTTCAACACGACTCGGTTTGCTTTGTCAAGTCGAGCGGAAAAAAGAAACACCGAATGACTAATTGACGTGCCATCCATTTCGTTTGGTTTTCAAAAGGCAAAAGATATAATGGGAGAGGTTATCTCATTATCAAGTCAACTTGGCCGTGCAAAAAAGGTCATTTCCGTTGCGCCAATCAGTTAATTAAGTTGAAAAGAAAAGTACAAGTGTCAAGAAAAATGAAAAAAAAAAAGAAAGGAAGAAAGAAATGAACGAATCGTTGTCAGCAAACGAGTTTGAGTTTTAATTGAGAAAGTCTTGCTGATTTCCGTTCGGAGTCGAGACACTTTTGAGACAACGAACGATAAATAACCTTCTGTGCATGCATGCATTCAGTTCAGCTCTTTTGAGTTTATTTATAAATCGAGAGCTGACCGTGCGCTCGATCATATCCGACAAACTTGAAAGAAATAAGCGCGCGCTTTTTTATTTCATTCTTTTTTTTTTCTTTTTGGTTTCTTCGTTTGTTTAAACAGAAAAAAAATTGCAGAGTCGGACCCACGCACAACCACTTGATTAATAGATTGGCATTCTCGTACAACTGACGTTCTCGTTTTGATGCTCCTCGACTATCTTGAAAATGCACCTCAATCGGGCAGAATAAACAAACGAACAAATGAACATGAAAGAAGCATAAACTTGCCGTAGGACGTATCGAGTATCGGGCACAAGTTATAACGCGGCCGTAACGGCCGAGTTCGCGAGGCATACGTCTTCCTGCTGCTGTGAATAATCAGTGCGATTGTCGTAAAGCTTCTTGCTGCAGTCTTGAGAAAAACGGCCTCTCCGCCGCTACGTCGGAGTAGCGAAATTAAACGAATGTAAACTTGAGCGTTACAGATAGAGACGTGTCTGAATTGCTTATGATAAGGCGCCCAGACATTCTAGGAATCGAACCGCGCGCGAGCACTTTTGCCCATCATGCGCATTTCAAATCTAATTAGTTCCATGAAAATTGCATGAGTTTCGCGAATTATGTCAACCGAACGAAAACAACAAGTTGAACTCTATCCCGGGAACAATCGGAGAGGTTGAATTGCAAATAATTCGGTTGATTCAATCAACAAGAATGAGATGGATGTTTGAAAAATACCACTGCATTTTATATATAATTGAAAAAAAAAAACGAAGCCACCATACTATTATTATGGCTATTGCAATTTTTATATAAGATAATTCAATTTATAAAAAAAAGTTTTCTCATTTCTCTCGCTGTACTCCGCTGCGATTACGGGGCTGGAAAAAAAGTCAGCGAAAGGACTTACATTTTGCTTATCTCATTGAACCCCGAGCCGATAAACTGCGCGTGTTGTGTGCACAGACTCATTAGTAAATTACCATTAAAATCTACGCAGGGGTTACGTGCGCTCTGGAAATCTCCGTTTTAAATTTTAATATTCGTATCTGATTTCCTCGGAGATATCGCGCGGCGGGCTCTAATGAAAACTTTTCTTCGTGGCACCTCGTGACTATAATTAACAAATGTATCCATTTTCTCACAACGTTTGGCTATAAAAATTAAAAGTTGTTGCTCTTACATAAAGGGCCTCGCGAGATCGTCCAGCGGTGAGGGACCGCGGGACGTAAACGAAGGGCGTGTACAGGAGAGAAATGAGGAGAATTAGACCATCTCCCGAGCGCGATTCTTCATTCAAGTAGCGTGTTTTCCTTTTGCAGAGGCACCTGGCGAACTCGGATGGGTCTTGACCTTGGTGATCGTATCTCTGGTGTCAGCTGGTATCGGTGCCGTCGTCATGGTCACGCTGCTTCACTGTCGGAGGTTGGTACCACTGTGATACATCATTTATACACACAGACTCTACTTCTATGTTACACATCCTGGACAATTCGTAGTGTAAATAACATAAGACCGGGAGAGAGAGACTTTATCGCGACTGCCAATCGGACGGGATAAAATCAACTCTCGGATTGAATGCTACCGTTTCTTTTTTCGCAATTTTTTTTTCTCTCTCCCCTCGCGATCAGCTCTCTTGCTATTTCCCCCCGGGTGTTTTGTTTGCCGTCACGTCAAGGGCCGCACTCTTAAGCGCCCAAACGTGACACAATTTATTGACGTTTGCCGCGCGCGCGTTTGTTTAACTCGCACATCTCATATGACTGACAATAAAACAGGTTCAATTCGGAGGGTGCGAAAAAGCACTGAAAATTCGATTTTCGTGCGCGCGCGTGTACACGAACCGGGCACAAAAATTTTGCAATTAAATTCTGTCTCGAGAGATGAATAAACGTTCGATATCACAGCGACGGCTTTCCCGAGCGGATAATATCCCGCGGATTCGAAAAGATTATCCCGCCGCGGACTTAATTTTTCATCCCCTATATACTGATACTGGATGGCGTTTCCGGTTTTCCGAGCCGGTTCATCATGTTCCGTCGCGAGAAGCAAGACTCCCCTTATACTTTTTAACTCCGAACTTTTGTGATTGTGGTTTGCAACTGTTTTTGAAAAGCGTACACAATCCCGCTGGGCAATCCGAGCGTGCATCTTTTTAATCCGAAAGTAGATATAGAAACAGTCGGAGTTTATAAATCGGAGTAGCTTATGTCTCGGTGACCGAAGGTTGGCGCTTTCAGGGATACAAAAATATCGGACCGGGTTACTTTGCGCGTGACAAAAAAGTAAAGCCGACCTCTGCCGATAATTGAAACGACAAAGATCGCCTTTTTGCCGTCGAATTCTCTGTCGAGGAAAGAATACATTACGCAAGCTCGCGAATTAATCAGCATGAATGAAGCGCGAACTCACGTCCCAGTCGTCTTCTTCGTACACTGAATCGCTCGTTTAATTAAAATGATTGTCCCTGTATAATCAACAACTCGGTAAGTAACACCGAAATGCTAATTCGACGCGCGAAGAAGCACCGGAAAAAAGGTTTGCTTGTAATGCCCATTGGATCGCGAAAACGCGCGATTTCCCGGGACGAAGAGAGAGAGAGAAAGAAAAAAGGAACATCGGCGAGAGAGGTGAAACGACGTCGGAAAGTGATTACCAAGCGTGACTAATTTGTCATTAGGAGATACGCCGAGCCCTAAGAAGTCGCCCGAAAGAGATACAACATTTCAGCACTCCTGGGGGGCTGCGTTTCAATTTTTTATCTCGCGAACTTTTTATACTCGCGCGGGGACAATTTTAAATTCATCATTAAGATAAGTGTAAAAGTTTGCGAACTCACGCGAGGCAGAAGTTGCGAGCACAATAAGTTTCAAACATATATCTGAGAGATTGAATTTTCGAATTACAAAAAAGAAAAGTTTTTATGAAATTGAAAATAAAAATTCAGAGCTGGATGGACGAACGGAACGAAAAATAAATGAAGAAAATCAACATCGCGGTGTTTTTAATTGAAATTTCATTATTCAATCGAGAGGAAAGGCAGGCGGAATAAAATCGTCAAAGGGTTGAAACGATTGAAAAGTTGAAACGTGACTGGAGGCAATGAAAATTCTCAACAATTAACCGAAAAATTCCATCGAATGTTCAAAACCGAGTGTACGGAGAGCGAGCCCAAGCGCGGCCAATTAAAGTAACGATGCCCTCGCGTGCGCGCATGGCTGCAAATTTTTCCGATTTTCGAATTCCGTCCAATCATCGTCAGTTTTCCGCGCGCTCTCTCCATCTTCTTGTCCGCTGTCGTTGTTTTTCTTGTCCGGCACAGTCCGCTCGGATTGATCCTCTAGTTAGCAAAGTGAGTCGCGCCGATTGGTCCGGACGATTCAGCGTCCCCGACTTGTGTATCCGTTCGTCTTCGTTGCTCATCGGCATTCCATCACAGAGGCGAATCTCGCGCGCTGCATCATGAGCAGGAATCCCGAGCGGGATTAGCGCGCAACAAGCTGCCGATCGGTTGCTCGCAAATGAGCGTCGCGTCCGCTTTTTTCTGGGCGACGAAGATTTTCAGGGTGGTCGCCTGGCTTCTCCGGCTCTTCGATCTAAAAAGAGACGCGTATATGGAAATATACGTTATGCTTGCTCGCCTAGTCGAGGCGCTCTCCGTCGGCGATCGTCGCGATTCCGCCCAAAAAAATATGCGCAGCAGGTGGATCGCTGGGCGCGCAGGTGTTCCGCCACTCGGATTTATGAACCGATCTGAGGGGCCCTGCATGTGACCCAAAATCGTTATCGATCGTGTTTTTGCATATACTTTTCATCTTGTTCCACGACCGAACGAGTTTATGATCATTGGATAGCCACTTTTTGTTCTATACCTCCACCGATATACTATCGTTTAATAAATTGTTTCAACATTTTTTTCATATCATTTTTTTACCCTGCTTCATTCCATTTTTATTTCTGGTATTTTGCGCGCGGTCTCTCTTTCCGTTCGCGTTGTTATATTATCGGACCTTATACCGGCGCATATGGCGACGCCACCGGCGGGATGCACTCGGGTTTTAATTATGCAGAGATACGCGAATCTGGATTAACCCGACACCAGGTGCAAACTTTCTTTGTGCGTTTAATTATGATGCAACTGCGAAATCTGGTGAAACGCAATCTGCCCGGTCGACTTTTAAAGACTGCGAGAAACGCGTGTGGTACAAATTGATGTTTTGTTCGCTCAGTAATTATTTAAATTGCGCAAATAGGCGTCGACTTTGCTTTTAATGAGATTACGTAATGATCGTTAAAAATACTGTCCGTCCAGTGAAACCATCGCCAGCGGTCCAACTCTCTGGTTATGAAACTCATCGCACACATTTTTCTTTTTTGCAAATCGTCATAACTACCCAACCCCCAGTTTTTTTCGTTTCTCCGTTAAAACGTTTACTTTTTCTATGACGTGTGAGACAATTTTCACTTATTGTTTTTTTTAATTTTCACAAAACGAGACTGCACAAAAGAAAAAAAAGGAAACTCTGAAAATGCATTTGAATCTGCAAAGATGAATGAAATGGAAAAAGTAATTTAAATGCACAACTGTGTTTGACACGCAGGCAGATGTCAAATCGAAAGGAATAAAAAAAAGTTAATCAAGTTTGTAAACCGAAAGTCGTTCAATTAGACCGAACACAAACGGCATAACTCGAAGGGGTCGAAAATATGAAACGGAAAAAAATTATGGAGCACACCATCTTCTCACAGTTGGGCGCGCGTGTGTACGTGTGAAAACTAATGTGAAACACAATATGCACTTGCGAAGGAAGCGACCGTATATCGAACAGATCAGACGACGAGAGCCCGAAGTGTAATTAAGATTTTTACTTATGTAAATTGATTTCGCGTGTTAATGAACGATATAAATCATTCAGAAAATATGTTAATCAACGGCAAAGGAGGCATATGGCACCACAGGTGCTATTTGTCGATAATTGCTTCATTTGATATGAAAGAGCGCGGTGCAACACACAGCTCGTATATCGGCGGCTTTGCATAATTTATAAACTCTCACTGACGTTTTAAATCAATACGCATAAATCGAAAATCCAGCCGACGTGTTGCACAATCAACTTTGCTTTCGCACACCGCCGAACTTGGTTCTTTTCTCGCGCGACTTATCGTCGACGAGATTTTTACATTTTAATTTGCTCTAGAAAAGTTGACGATAAAATACAAATTGCAATGAAATTGCATCGACAGTCAACTTCAAAGGGCTCGCATCGGACAAAAAAGACCGTACAAGTGTCAAAGAAGAATTTGACACGATAAGCCGACTTTTGCAAGGCTTCCATGTTAAAATCTTATCCCCGGAAATCATCTCTTACAATTTAATCAAGTGTACAAAATACATCACATATCGTTCTAAAACGGATACTGAATTTTCATTACACTGATGCCTTTAGCTCGGCTTATTACTGGACTCTGAATTACAACCGAAGATTATCATCCAACGGCGCGCATATATAGTTTCGGTTGTAAAAATCGTTGAAACGAAAAAAGAAAGAAACGATTTTGTAACCGCAAAAACGCAATTTAGACATTAAACTAAATTGATTCGTAGTTTGCGGGTGTATTTTCGAGGCGTTGGCCGGCTGTAACGGGGCCCGATCCACGTTGTTGGCTGCCGCGATAAACGGCCCCGCGAGGAATTATGGCCGCGTGGAAATGAATGGACGTTTCATAGCGATGCGAATTTATGCGAGCGCCGGGAAAGTCGAGAGTTTGTTAAAGGTTATAAATCGCGACGGGAGAATCGGCTATTCAAATGTGGTCGCAAGGTTGAAAATTTCGCAAAATCGCGACTTCGCGTGATCTCCTTCGCCGGTAATTGAGTGTCATGTGAACTGGAACGGTCTCGCATGCCTCGAGGCGAGCAACGTGTCAACCGGAGAGGTCGCGGCGAACCAATGCGCGATCCAATGTTTATGAGACTTTAGCGCGGTTAATTGGAATGCGTGTGCAATGATTTTCGTACGCGATAGGGGAGGCCGGCACGTTTTGTAACGGCTGTATTATTTGGCCGCGTGTCAAACTAAACTGGCGAACAAAGTGATATTCAATCATAGCTTGTCGATCGCACAAACTTGCGCGATATATTTTAACCGTTGATTTTATCATGCAGATCGGTTGTTTCTCAGTTATAATTTAACCGTGACGAAAAAATGAACCGCGCCATTGCAAAAACCGAGAGTTTCATAATATATTGAAGATTAAAAAAGTCACATTCAGAGAGAGGGGAGCTTGCACTTTTATTAATCAAAGTTCAACCAAGACGGTTGAAGAGGACAAAAAATATGTACGCAATAATAAACTGTTCTCGTTTCTTTTTCTCGATTTGCTTGCATAATAAATGTCAGCTGGGTATCGAAAACAAAGTGAAACCCACGCGGGCAACAGAGTAGCGTGCTATGTATTAAAATGTAAACGACAAATATCAAGAGTGCGATATTTATGACGAATATTAGCCTACACGTGTAGTCATGATTAAACAAGATATATCAACCGTGGTGAACGTTTAATAAAATATATTTCTGCAGACTCATCAGGTCCCCCTATTGCGACTGCTCACTGGTGGTCCCGGTATTTTTACGGAGAACATCTGGCAGCCATAATAACACTCAACGAAATGAATTGTTCGAAATAGAAAGCCACGTAGTCGTAATAAAAATTGTTTAATACGAACAATAGCCTGGTTAATATGAAAAAAGTAAACCAATGTCACACCGTAACGCACTTTGAACGAAATTATTGCGCCGTAGCAGTCCACCTCTTGCCCATTATTCGTTGAACCTGTTTTATCTATTGCTCCAGCTTTCATACGCTAACGCTCATTTTTTTGTTCCTTCTTTTTTTCCCCTCCTTTTCTTTATTACTTGGCTTTTTTTGTGCGTACGATCATTTGCAACATTCCTTTCGAGATCGGACAATCGTAGAATACCAACAAAAAAGTTTAGCTGACAAGTAAGCATAATTAATTCACTCTTCATGTATAACGAACGGACACTTTTTGCTCAACGCTGGAAAGGTATGCGCGACGGAAAAACGCTATCGATTTGATAAAGTGGAATTTGAAAGCCGAGAAAAAGCGAACACTCCGTAAGCTCGAGCGTTGCAAAGGTTAGTCCGCAGGTAGGAAAAAACGAGTTTGAGCCATTCGCGCATTATAAAACTTTCAAGTCCCACTTTATCACTTCGATTAAGTTCTTTTGTCGCGAGCGCGCTGATTCTTTTTTTTTTTTTCCTTTTTCTTCGTCTCGTTTTGTTGCAAAATTGTAAACAACGAAAATGTTATAATAAAATATTGACAATAAAAGAAACGGACTTTCGTTTGATGACAAAATACGTTATAAAATTCAGTGCAACGAATGTGCAATAAATATTTATTTTTGTTATTATAGAGAAAAAAAATGAATTTTAATTGTATTTATGAATTTGTGTACTTTCTGTATGGCCATCGTTATAAAAAGAAATGCGAAGCTGCAGATATTAAAAACAAACCACAGGTGATATGTACAGCAATTAATAACAAAAACTGTGAAAAAATCGACATAAAAAGGCCCGTTTAAATGGTCACAGCAGAAAATAAGTACGTCGAAGCAATTTACCCATGTAGAAAAGTCGGTGGCTGGCCAAGACTAACAAACGCGCCTAGCCTGGCAACGTACTGGCAAGCAACCGTCGACGGTCGATATTGACCCAGT